>BTRK01000001.1:2929148-3296443 GCA_036245805.1 Pristionchus mayeri | reverse complement strand
GTATACCAGTTTCCCTGGGCTCCGAAGTTTGGAGGAGTGCCATAGTGTGAAACATGGGAAAGGAACGGATTGGGGGTGGGGTACTGATAAAGGAAGGGAACGTTGAGAATGTGTCAATAGAAGAATGGACGGGGAGGGGCTCCATATCCACTCGAGGCGTTGGGGGGAAGGAAAGGGGAGCTGTTCCGATGGTGGGTCTGATTCAGGAGAGGGCGGGGACGGGAATTCAGGTGATCAGGTCTGTGATTCGAGGCGGAAGTGAACACAGAATCACGTCTGCTTCTCGTTCTGTTCCTAGGTGGGGCTCCGTTCGACTGAGGACGCGACTGCTGGCTGCGGGGTGGTTCGGTAGGTCTGACAGAGGGAGTGGGATCAGGTCCATTTCTACCACAGCCAGGACCGGGAATCTTGCGGCGAGAGTCCTCCCTGTCAGCGTAGGAAGGACGGATGTACACTTCCTTGAAGAACGAATCGCGAGAGACACGATTGGCATTCTTTACGAAGAGAGAGGCGTGCTTTCTGGTGGGGAGAACCACCTTGGTCAATCGGATGTGAGGGGAATCAACCTCAGCAGGCGGCATCCGATAGACGGTGATTGGCAGGCATGGGATTCCAGTCAGAGCAGTGAGAGAGACTACTTGATCGAAATCCCTCCTTACTTGTGCTGCCGGGCTGAGAGAGCGATCCACGGGTAGGCGAGCGATGACCACACTCCTTTCGAGGTCAGAGGGAGTCTCCGGGGAAGGGGTCGGGGAGGAAGTGGGGCTGACATTGGGATTGGTAGTGAGGGGAGGGGCAGCAGAGGTCGAGGGGGAGTTCATGTCAACATCGTCTACAGTGGCTACGCTCGAGTCAAGGGGAGGAGGGATACGCGTCTCCAACTCACGTATCCTCTCCTCGAGTCTGCGTGAGTACTGCTGCTCCTGCTCGATCTTGTTGCTGAGACTGAGGCAGAACTGAGGACTCCCTCGAGTGATCCAGTCACCGTGTACTTCCTTTTCTTCGCAAGGGGAGATGCCGTCGGAGAGAGAGACATGCTGAGAATGTGTGAGAGAGGCGGGGAACGTTCCAGCAGGAGATCTCACCGTTGTTGGTACCGAATTCAGAAATTATGCACAGTCGGTACGCAGTGCCAGCGTGATCGAAGGGAGGGAAGGGAAGGGCAGGGGCGAGGATATGGAATAAATATTTTAAAAAAAACATACACCAAGAGAGCAAGAGCGCATACAGTTCACAGTTGCTTAACTGACCACACTACCACCCCCCCCCAACACACGCCTAGACTAATCCTACCGTAACCAAGATATACCGTAGCCTGACTCACATTTGCATGGAGACTGCTCCTGTCCTCAGCAGTACCGCGTGGTAGGCCATCAGAAGGCCGTCGGTGGTGAGGATACAGACGATTGGAGAGGGAGGCGCACGCTTGGTACCGTCGGCAGCTTAATAGAATTTGTATTTTATCTGCAACGCGGAGCGAAGGAATCATTGGAATCAGGCGCGCCACTCGAATCTCAAACTGGAAGTGCTGCCAGAAATCAACAGGCAACTATTTTTCCAAATCGACCATTTTCAAGGAATGGAAATTACAATCATTGCGTCCAATCTGCACTTGTGAGATAGCGATTAGTCCAAATAATGCTTTCAATTATTAAACAGGCAAATGATAAGATCAAAGATCAGTTACTCACTCAACACCAGCGTCTCGCTCGCCGAGAAGTCGAGTTCCGCGCCCACCTGCAATGGGCAATGTCAAATAGTGCCCGGTTATCTCCGGACTCAGCATTGGCATATTATCTGGCGCCCCATCCATTCCACAGTCTTGACTTCGTGGGAATGCAATAGTACAAACACAGCAGTATCAGGTCAGAGAGAGAGGGTTGCTGCTCACCGGGAAAGTCTCTGCTGTTGCTGCATTGGTCGGCAGGGCTGCCTGATGCAGCTCATCCGGCACCCACACCTGAGAATGCAATTAGTTATTATAGGAGAACTCCAAATATGCAAATCGGAATATGCATTGCTGTATCTTTAGTCCGGGTGAATACTTGATATCAAAGTTCTCAAAGTTTCCAAGCAAGTCAGTCATGTGATTAAAAAGTGTCAAACTGAAGCAACGAATGAATAGCTGAACTCGCCTGCCAAGTCTCGGCCGCCTTTCCCACCACGGATACATCCGGACTGCGGGAGCTCGTCGTGAGCAGAGCATTCCACTCTGGAATAGAGATACATTCAACTCGCTCAAAGACAAAAAAAGATTTTGGCGACGGTTTGCAAATAGAGAAATCCAGCAAAAAAATGTGTATAAACAAAAAGTACAATTAAAGTTTCACGTGTTTCATAAAATCCTTAAGTGAGAAAGTGTTGATATTATGGGAGCAATTGATATCATTGTCCAAACAAACAAAAATTCCACGATATTTGTGCCTACAGTACTCCTCACCCAGCAGACAGAGTGCAGTCAGCGCAGGTGCCGTTTGTGCCTGTGGTGAGCCATAGCCGAGGTCGGGCAACTCAGTCCACGTCACTGGCTTGTCCTGAGAAAATAATTAAAGTAATTTAATCAATTGCGTGGCACTTCTTCGATATTTGGCCCACCCCTATCATTTCTCCTTCCCACTCCATCGCAGAGTGGTTTTGAGACTGAAAATCATTGAGAGATACCTAGAAATGAGTGGGGGTAGGGGAGGAAAGGGAGGGGTGGGCCAAATATCGAAGAAGCGCCAATTGAGTGATAAAACATGCGCAAAAATATACGCTTTCCATCGCATGACTATTGCTCAGATTTTATAACAGTGTTCAAGCACGGCTTTTCGCGGTCCGAATTGCAGGTTGACGAAACGACTTACAGACCCCCAAACGCACGTGTCGACATTTGTGCACACAACCGTGGGAATAATTAAAAATTTGAATGTTACCATATCCATTAACGTTGCGCAAGGGATTTCGGCATAGGACCAAAAATCAATCGATATTTTCAATCGATATCAGGGTTTCTGTGATGATTTTTTTCCGGCTCCGGTCTTGTGTGTGGCGGCCAGGTGCGCGCACCATGCCGCAACTTGACTGTGGTGTAGTGGGCGGAGTCTTGGTTTTGTGTGTACGCGAAATGCCGTGTCAAGAAAACATTGGATAAAGAAACGTTGCCTGAATACATGCCACCATTGGTGCGGGAAACCTGCATGCACTTGTTTTGAGGAAAAAGCGCTTCACACAATCGTACGGAATGTTGGTGATTTTTTACCAACTCAGCGGAGGAACTACTGTCTACTACAATTCCACTCGAACACGTATAAAGAGTAGAACCCGGAATCCCCAGTTGCCCTTTCATCGATAATGTAACCGAATATCCAAACCAAACTATTCCCAAAAATCAATAATCCCCCCTTCCTCACCTTCTTCGTGATCATAATGGTCGCCTGGACGTCCTTCGCTGCCTGATTACCGTATACGACGAGAAATTCCGTCGTCGTCATCCAGCAAAGACCTGAGAGAGTACGGTAGATTATCGATTGAGGAAGCACGGGCTCTCCCAGCCTTCATGCATTCGCCCCTCAGAGCAGCTATAGTTTGTGCTTGTTTGGAGCATATTCCGGTTAAAGTGTACCACTCATCGACCTATCGTAACCCTACCGTACTCCTCCTTCACTCACCGACTACAGCTGGATTCGGAATCGTGCACGAATCTGGAGGCATAGTCGAGCGAACGATCTGCAATACAAAGAAAATATTTTATGAGACAAACGGCGAGGATCTACCGAAAAACCAATTATCCATATCCTATATCACGCCATTCACCTAAGAATTGAGCTGAATTGCCCAATTCTCGGATTTCGCAGAAAATCGGTATTTGAGTTTTTTTGTGGGAATGAATAGGTCTGTATCTACCAGAGAGATGCTGCAAATCTGTTTTGCATACCATCATTCTGGAAGACCTGACATCGGGTCATTGGTTCTGGTTCAAATCTTTACCCATGATTTTCTCGCTTTCACTTCACTTTTGTGAAAAATAGCCGTCTGAGGGACCCCCGTTTATTTTATGAGCTCTATCGATCTGTACAAACTAGATCTCATGAAAACGATTCTAAACAGTGGTACATTCAAGGTCGATTTTCTCAAAATCTTTGCCAAAGATGCAGCTCAAATTTCATGAGTGCGAAGCCCTTGTTGAGAGCTTTAAAATAAGGCGCTGATGGTTTATGGAATCATTCTGGAAGTACTCTTTATTCCACTTTAAATTTCCGAGTTGATTTGAACTCATTTCATTCCCTGCCGACCGCGCTTTTTCCGAGGCGAGGCGAGGAATGAAATCACGTTTCAGTAATTGCTTAGATATACCCGCTTGTGTTTCAGAAAATAATGAAATTGATAAATCAAATTAGTTCACAAATTGAGCATTGAAACATATCTGAAATTATTTTTTTCAAATTGTGCTCTCATTCCTCGCCTCGCCTCGGAAAAAGCGCGGTCGGCAGCGAATGAAATGAGTTCAAATCAAATCGGAACTTTAAATTGGAATAAAGGGTACTTCCAGAACGACTCCAAAAACCGTCAGCACCTTATTTTAAAGCTCTCAACAAGGGCTTTTCACTCATTAAATTTGAGCTGCATCTTTGGCAAAGTTTTTGAGAAAATCGACCTTGAATGTACCACTGTTCAGAATCGTTTTCATGAGTTCTAGTTTGTACAGATCGATAGAGCTCAAAAACTAAACGGGAGTCCCTCAGATGGCTATTTTTCACAAAAGTGAAGTAAAAGCGAGAAAATCATGGGTAAAGATTTGAACCAGAACCAATGACCCGGTGCCAGGCCATCCAGAATGATGGTATGCAAATTTAAAAGTGTATGCATGTTTCGGGGTGCTAGAGGAGTGAGAAACCAAAGAAAACTCGACTTGCATGATTTCGCCAAATCCGAGTTTGAGCTCGATTCTTAGGTGAATGGCGTGATATACATTTTTTGAAACAACAATGTTCCTCCTCTATGCTTTTGGCATGATTTTATTGGAGGTTCCTATAAACCGGTAATATGGGATGAAACTAAGTACCGTAACCGATACCTTATTCCGGGCATTGTAGTAAGGCAGTTACCGTAATTCCTACAATAACCCAACGCCCCTCCACTCACATCCAGTTCTGGCTTCATCTGGATGACCTTTCCGAGATCATCGCCGACCACCAACTGCTTGCCTTTCCTGCAAATTCGAATACATTGGTCTTGAGCATATCAGCTATCTGTGAAACCACAGATTCCCTTCTTGATCGACAGGCAGAAAGGCATTAGTCCGGGTGATAATTATGACGTCATGCCGCCTTTGATATTGGGGTGTCCGGAAAGTTCGTATAATGCTTCGGAAAAAAAGTCAGTTCGCGATCAAATGCAGTGATTGTGCAATCTGTTTGTCAACAATGTATTGCATCATTCTGACGTTGAGTAGTGAGAGGATTTAATCAGTCTCTTAGTTGCTACATTGATTCTTGTGATGGACTCCCATCTCTACCTCCTAGCAGTTCTACTTCATTACTACCGTCTTGGCCGATCCGTGAAGGAGGCCCACTCTGCCCTGGCCCAGTCGGAAGGAGCTGACGCCCCCTCCATACACTTCTGCTATAAGTAGTTCTCCCGCTTCAAGAAAGGGGAGTTTGGTCTCGATGATCAACCCCGCTCTGGACGCCCTCCCTCCCTCGATCAGCCTCTCGTTCTCCGCACACTGAAGCGCAAGCCCATGGCCAGTGTGCGTGAGTTGAAGAAGGATACTGGTACTCCCAGATCAACGGTGTCCGATATCCTTCATCGATCTGGGAAGAAGCCGAAACTCCCACAAGTGATTCCCCATGACCTCTCCCCCGAACAGCTGAAAAATCGTGTTCAAGTCTGTCGGGAATTACTCCATCGTAGATCCAATCTTCGATGGGTCAATTCCATCATCGCTACAGATGAGAAGTGGATCACGTACGATAACCCTGTGAGTAGACTGCAATGGGTGGATGCAGATGAGAAGCCCACGCCCGTCCCGAAGAAGGAAGAGCACGGAAAGAAGGAACTCCTCTGCTTTTTCTTCTCAGTGCTCGGTCCCATCTACTGGGAGATCCTCGCCCCTGGCACCAGCATCAATGCCGACCTCTTCTCTGAACAACTGGAAGATGTCGCGATCAGAGTCCCTCCCAGATTCCTGAACCAGGGCAAAATTCTTCTTCTGATGGACAATGCTCGCCCACATCGAGCGAAGATGACCCAGAAGAAAATGGACGAGCTGAAGATCGAGAGGATTCCCCATACACCGTATTCCCCGGATCTCTCCCCATGCGACTACCACTGCTTCCGCTCTCTCTCTGACTTCTGCAAAGGAAAGAAGTTCAAGAATCGAGATGAAGTTGTGAGGGCTTTCGTGAACTGGGCGGTCTCGAAGAAACCCGCATTCTGGAAGAGAGGAATCGAGACCCTGCCCAATCGCTGGAGGGAGGTAGTGAGAAAGAAGGGGGCATACGTTGGTCACTGAGAATTGTAAAGCATTGAATAAAAAATAAAAACAACAAATTATACGAACTTTCCGGACATCCCAATATATTAAAGGCGGCACGACGTCATAGTTCTCATCCGGCCCAAAGCCGGCAGAAAACATTGTAACTGCATGAAATACACTCCCACCTGCTCCATGAGATGGCGCGCACTGCGGCGCCCAGCTTGCGCTCGCCCACCAACGACGACGGAGTGGAGGACTGCAATTTGATTACTGTAGGTAGGATTACGGTAGATATTTCCCCCGATTGAGTGATCTCGTTGTTTCGCGCGCAAATGAATGAGCGTTGAGGCATTCCGAATTCTAAAACACGATTTCTGGGAAAATCAAAATAAGCTTGGCACTGGCCAAAAATTCGAATTCCTTCTGACATCGCCAATAGGTAGTACTCGACGAGAGAAACATACAAGCGTCGATAGAATCTAGATCCGCGTCCGCGCCGGCGGGGGCGTGGATGTTGAAACAAAATACAGTAATCCTTGAAAATTTTCTAATCGATCCCGATCACTGCGGCGAATAGGTCGGCGAGCAAATTCTAAGACTTTTTTACTCAGGACACTTTTTCGATCAGATTCCATCTAACGCCGGAAATCGATAATTCCACTTTCAGTTCTCATGCTTACTCAATTCCTCAAAAATTTCGAGAACAACCACACTTTTTATTAGCGTTTCAGCTTTTACATGCGCTAATACGCATTCTATTAGAATATCATAATTTTTTAAAAATATGTAGTTCGTGAAAAATGGGAAAATGCTGATCAAGTTGAATTGCGGTGCAAAAATTACGGTAACCGCATTTCCGAATTTGTAAATTTACCATAAAATCACTTAAATTTTGCGTCCTCATGAACTATTTGACATAGGCGACACTACTGGAGCATAAACTAAGGGGTTTCATTGAAAACCCACGAATTTTGGAAAAAGCGGTTACCGTAATTTTTGCACCACAATTCAATTTGGTCAGGATTTTCCCATTTTTCACGAACAACATATTTTTAAAAAAAATATGATATTCTAATAGAATGCGTATTAGCGCATGTAAAAGCTGAAACGCTAATAAAAAGTGTGGTTGTTCTTGAAATTTATGAGGAATTGAGTAAGTATGAGAACTGAAAGTGGAATTATCGATTTCCGGCGTTAGATGGAATCTGATCGAAAAAGTCCCCCGAGTAAAAAAGTCTTAGAATTTGCTCGCCGACCTATTCCCCCTACCGCCGTAGTGATCGGGGTCGATTAGAAAATTTTCAAGGATTACTGTATTTTGTTTCAACATCCGCGCCGCCGCCGGCGCGGACGCGGATCAAGATTCTATCGACGCTTGTATGTTTCTCTCGTCGAGTACTGCCTATTGGCGATGTCAGCAGGAATTCGAATTTTTGGCCAGTGCCAGGTCGCTGAAGAAATATGTTGATTTTCTCAGAAATCGTGTTCTAAACATCAGTACTGGAAAGGATTCAAAGCAGGCGATTTCTAGCGGTAACAATGTGCAATAAACATTATGTTTCTCTTTTGGTGATACAGCTACGGGATCGCTCAGAACAAAAAAAAATACTTCCCAGTTTCTCGCTCTTGCTTCTTACTCGTTTTGGTAATTCGAGGTTTACGATTTCACTATCGCGCGCCTCGTTATTTCGGGTTCGTGGCCTGCGATGGAGAGGTACCACTCGCTGTCCCTCGCTACGGATTTGACAGCTCCGCTCACTCTCTTCCCTGCCTCCTCCCATTTTCTCTAACGCGGTGAAGTTAGAGAGCACCCCGAAATGACCGGAGGTGAGGTGGCGCGCGAAAGCGAACGTAGCGAGGGAAACGCCTTTCACGAACCGTATACCCGTTGAATTTCGTGACTAGTATTTTCCTGCACTACACATACATGTCTTTCAGTTGTCACAGTCACAACTAACCTACAGTATTCGCATTCCTACTCGCTACAGTATCAGCTCTACCGTACCTCTGCCTTGACGGTCACAGTGACTAGACTCTTGTCGGATGCAGCTGCGACCAGAGTGTCTGCTGCAGCAGGCGACCACTCGAAGCAGCGCGCAGTCGCACCCGCGTCAGCAGAGACGCGCACAGTAGAGAGAGGAGAGATCTGAAAGGAGGAAATATGGTAAAATACGATAGGAGTTCGGTCGAGCAAATTTGTGATTGGTTTCATATTAATCGGCGGCTCAGGTTCACCGTTACCTATGAATATCGCGATGGCGAGATTCAGTAGGGGTATGGAGGAGATTTTTATGGTTTGGTTTTTGACAGCAAATCAAGATAACATTGTAGGGTCCTCCCCTAAACGTTTACATGCAGAGAGTGAAACTCACATGTCCCTGGTAGTCAAGAGAGAATGCGGCGGCGTCGAAGATGTGCACCATCGGACCTGGAATAGGCAATTTAAAAATAATTGCTAATAGTCGGCTACAGTATCCTCTGGATACGGTATCCTCACCAGACGCCGTGTCCGCCATCACTCCCACCAGACTGCCGTCGCAATTGCAGGAGACGGAGACGAGAGAGGCCTGAGGAGAATTGATTGGTTCATTGAGTCCATTCACTCGATGACAGTAGGTCAGATGAGAACTATGACGTCATGCCGCCTTTGATCTATGATGACGTCACAGTTCTCATCCGACCTAGTGCCGTTAATTTAGCACGTTCGCTCGATCGGTATGACCGGCGCGAGAGCGAGAATGAATCAAACGCGAAACCTCATCGACTGATTTGCAATTGTACTGATCGCGCCTATTCTAATGTTCAATAAATCCCAATGTTGTAGCATCCTGCAAAACAGCTGCTATCATCGACGACTATGTTAGTCTATCGCGAACATGACACAACGTTTCCTAAGCAAATAGAATCAGACGTGGTAATTTATTTAATCCAGAAGATATGACTACGGCCTGGCGACTTCAGGCTACCATCAGATGACATGAATTGTCTGATATTTGAACAGCAATACTGCTTGCTTGAAGTCTTCAGCACACATATGTTTCAATGAGACCCTATCCAATGTTAACACGCAAGCCGAATATTGGGGAGGCACGGGAAGCGTAGCTACGTAGGTGTGGAAATCACGACATATTTTCTTGACATTTCAATCACTGATTCCGCTTCCTTAGCAACTAGAACCATGCTTTGTAATTTCTCTCATCCCAACGCTGTTGACTACGACCCGGCGACTTGACTCTACCATCAGAGGATGTAAATAGGTTTCTCAATCCACTCACCTTCTCATCGAAGTAATTCGTCGTTCTCGTCCTCACATTCGTCACTTCCTCGTTGATATTCGTACGATCGGCCTGCATTAAAACATATTATTATTAATTTACAATCAATAAGCGGAAATAGATTCAGCCCGTGACTCTTAGTTTCAGCAACATTGGATAAACACCCGCAAATAATTATTGTCAGTAAAGGGGCTATTTTAGGTAGGAAATTTGTTAATGGAAACAACACGGCCAATATGATACCGAGATTGCAGAGCACATTGAAAAATCGGTGTTAGAAACTGTCTAGTTTAATATATCAATGGCAAGATGCCTGTTTTAAGTTACTATCATACATAATAATACCTTTTGCGCTTGTACATCGGTGGTGTGGAAGGAGAGGAGTCGATTGGAGCCAACGATGGCGATGCCGATACAGTACGAACTGCAATTATTGATTAGTATCCTTCAAATATTAAAAGACCCCTTAGTTTCCCGTACTTCTCTGATACACATTCGCTTCTACTTCACAGAAAGTCAATCCAGCGTTTATATTCTCTTATACTGCTTTCCGTGATGCAAAGGTAGCTACTAATTTGATGGTGCAAAGGTATTATATACGACGCTCGTTTAGACGTGAAGCAATGGGACAGGAAATTATAGCCGCAAAATACATAATCAGGCACTGCAAATATGGTCACCCGCATTCCTTGCTTATTTAAATGCCAATCTACACTACATGACATATCGCTTGACCATAAAAATTATTGAGAACATTGCGTACCTCGAGATTGCGAGTCGCTTCGAGTTGTCTCCAGTCAAATGCTCGCGTGTGAGTCGCACCTTGCGGAGAGCATGGAACTCAAAGTCCTGAAACACGAACTTACAAAGTATGGAAAGCAAAACACACAGCCGAGTACAAAGAAGGGATGATGAACTGACCGATACTTCGATTGTTGTATCGTCAGAGGCCATACCCGTATCAATGACCTGAAGAGTGGAAATTGCTCGACAAAATTAGAAAACAAAGAAACATGAATAGACAGCGAAAAGCATTACAAAAACAAATGAAATAGTTCGAAAATGGAGTGCGAGGTTGATGTTTCAATTCGAATTGGAGCTACGGTACTTTAGCTTTTAAGTGTGTCGTTGTGTCATATTTTTAAATTTCTTTTTAATTTTAATTTTAATTTTTACAGTCATTTTATTCAGATTATGATATTTAATAAGCATATTTTCTAACTATAATTTATTTTAATCTGTCACGAGAGGAGACCTCGATAGTCCGTTCATTTCGGTGCTATGCCGGAAGATAAATAATTCGTAATGCCGCCTTTAATATTTCTGAAGTAACCATATCGTAGTTAATTGGGCTTTGATGAATACCACATTTTTATATTGCAAAGAAAACGTTGTGAAATACCGCTGATAGACAAATATGCTCATCGATAGTAGCAGATGTACGGCAGCGGATGAGTTACTGTATCAAATGGATACTGTAATAGATTTTTTCTGATTTTGTTTAATTGAATCAGAGAATGTGCAATCGCATTTTTAGATCTTTGACTCTTTATACAATGCAGTGATAACTCGCAATCAACAGGTCACTGAAATTCCCAAACATTAAATCCTCAGTTACTGCGGATTCACATATTTTTATTGCAAACAAAAAAAGATGCAAAATAATATTTAATACATTTATAGTTTTTTTTTCAGGTCCAAAGGTGGTGGTAGGCCTTTTTAACGTCCAATAGTTCACAATGTGAATTTCACATTATATACGCGGTGACCTTCTCTCTTGACTTCCAGAGACATGAGAGTTTCACTTATTGCATGTAAGCAGAGTGGGGAGCAATCTTCAATCGGCGCTTCCGTTGATGTGGAAAAGAAGAAAAATAGAGAAGTGGTCTGCATACAAGCTTCGACTGCTTCGAGTGGTCGCCTGGTGCATGCAATAAGAGTCACGTGAGGGGCACTGTCAAGTCAGAGGTACGTTAGGGAGGGATACTGTACGAATACTGTGTAATGCGAGAAGCACTATCCAACACTAAAGGGCTGGAAGTATCATTTTTTTCTATGATGAATTGCCAAGACCCCACTGCAGACAGCATCGCTATATTCCTATGACGAGCTGCTGGCGCACGAAATCAACTGCTTCGGATTTATTTCTTAGAGAAGTGCAAAATTACATAACTTCAATATCACGCCTCTCACGAGAGAATCGAGCTAGAATAGCCATTTCAGGGAATGGAGGGAAAATCATAAAATTGGTTCTTACTAGTTTTGATCATCCCAAGGTATGCTTGAATGACCCCCCGAAGTCTCAATATCCATACTTCATTTTGGAGCTCCCTACACGGGGTAAGGTTCCGGCTGCACCTTCTTTGACCGCCCTTTTCTCGGTTCTATTGAAAGATAAACGAAAATTGTCCTCTGGTGACCCCCGCTCATTTTTCGAGCTCTATCGATCCTTCTAAACTATTTTCTATAAAAATCAATTTTAACAATGGTACATCCTATGTCAAATTTCTCAAAAGTGTAGGAAAAGGTGCAAACAAAATTCGCACAGTACATGCAGTTCATAAAGAGCTTTCGAATGATATACTTGCGCCAAAAATACGGACACTTAGACGCCACTTATGGCCATTTTACAATGCGTGATCATTTGAAGTCATTTCATTCAGACCGAATCGCTCGCTTTCGAATGCACGAAATGAAATGAAAGAAGAAGAGGTTAGAATTCCTATATATCTTATATGTTTCAAGTCCTCTATGTTACTCATCAGTAATCTGCTATTTTATGCGAACTTGAAACGTATCCGAAATATGAGAACTCTACAATTTTCAATTCCAATTTAATTTCTCCCTTTCGAAGACGAGCAATTCGGTGTGAATGAAATGACTTCAAATGATCACCCATCGTAAAATGGTCATAAGTGGCGTCTAAGTGTCCGTATTCTTGGCCCAAGTATATCATTCGAAAGCTCTTTATGAACTGCATGTACTGTGCGAATTTCGTTTGCACCTTTTCCTACACTTTTGAGAAATTTGACATATTGGGGTGTCCGGAAAGTTCGTATAATGCTTCGGAAAAAAGTCAGTTCGCGATCAAATGCAGTCATTGCGCAATCTGTTTGTCAACAATGTATTGCATCATTCTGACGTTGAGTAGTGAGAGGATTTAATCAGTCTCCTAGTTGCTACATTGATTCTTGTGATGGACTCCCATCTCTACCTCCGAGCAGTTTTACTTCATTACTACCGTCTTGGCCGATCCGTGAAGGAGGCCCACTCTGCCCTGGCCCAGTCGGAAGGAGCTGACGCCCCCTCCATACCCTTCTGCTATAAGTGGTTCTCCCGCTTCAAGAAAGGGGAGTTTGGTCTCGATGATCAACCCCGCTCTGGACGCCCTCCCTCCCTCGATCAGCCTCTCGTTCTCCGCACACTGAAGCGCAAGCCCATGGCCAGTGTGCGTGAGTTGAAGAAGGATACTGGTACTCCCAGATCAACGGTCTCCGATATCCTCCATCGATCTGGGAAGAAGCCGAAACTTCCATCAAGTGATTCCCCATGGCCTCTCCCCCGAACAACTGAAAATCGTGTTCAAGTCTGTCGGGAATTACTCCATCGTAGATCCAATCTTCGATGGGTCAATTCCATCATCGCTACAGATGAGAAGTGCATCACGTACGATAACCCTGTGAGGAGACTGCAATGGGTGGATGCAGATGAGAATTCCACGCCCGTCCCGAAGAAGGAAGAGCACGGAAAGAAGGAACTCCTCTGCTTCTTCTTCTCAGTGATCGGTCCCATCTACTGGGAGATCCTCGTCCCTGGCACCAGCATCAATGCGGACCTCTTCTCTGAACAACTGGAAGATGTCGCGATCAGAGTCCCTCCCAGACTCCTGAACCAGGGCAAAATTCTTCTTCTGATGGACAATGCTCGCCCACATCGAGCGAAGATGACCCAGAAGAAAATGGACGAGCTGAAGATCGAGAGGATTTCCCATCCACCGTATTCCCCGGATCTCTCCCCATGCGACTACCACTGCTTCCGCTCTCTCTCTGACTTCTGCAAAGGAAAGAAGTTCAAGAATCGAGATGAAGTTGTGAGGGCTTTCGTGAACTGGGCGGTCTCGAAGAAACCCGCATTCTGGAAGAGAGGAATCGAGACCCTGCCCAATCGCTGGAGGGAGGTAGTGAGAAAGAAGGGGGCATACATTGGTCACTGAGAATTGTAAAGCATTGAATAAAAAATAAAAACAAAAAATTATACGAACTTTCCGGACACCCCAATAGGATGTACCATTGTTAAAATTGATTTTCATAGAAAATAGTTTAGAAGGATCGATAGAGCTCGAAAAATGAGCGGGGGTCACCAGAGGACAATTTTCGTTTATCTTTCAATAGAACCGAGAAAAGAGCGGTCCAAGAAGGTGCAGCCGGAACCTTACCCCGTGTAGGGAGCTGCAAAATGAAGTATGCATATTGAGACTTCGAGGGTCAGTCAAGCATACCTTGGGATGATCAAAACTGGTAAGAATCAATTTAACGATTTTTCCTCCATTTCCTGGGATAGCTCGATTCTCTCGTGAACGGCGTGATATAATCTTATTATCGATAGGCGTATTATAACTACAACGTTTTACATCAATATTCATTATTTAGACGCTATTATTTAAGTTAATAAGGGAAAATATATGTCTACTGTAATCTGACTGAAGTTATCCTCTCCCTCGAAGCTCGTGAGCGAGTACAAGCGGGGTGCCTCAGTGCGAGCCTTCTCATGGATCAGGTGGGATATGTAAGATTTCAAAACCCAGATTTGTTATTATTGTTGTTATTGTTGTTTTTGTTATGATTTGCAGGAAAGGTAAGCAGTTGTTGATGGGCGATGATCTCGGGAAGGTCATCCAGATGAAGCCAGAACTGGATGTGAGTGAAGGGGGGAGGGTTACTGTGGAAAGAGGATATGGTTCGTAATGTAGAAATGTATGAATAGGAAGGGGTATTTCGTACCATGCTATCTCACAGTTTCATTGTTTCACCTGCTGAAATCCGCATATGTAAAGCTGAAAATTGGTGTTTCACAAACTGTTTCTAACGGATCAAAGCCTTGTTTCGTAATGTCATTTCGTCTACCTTTCGAAAAGGTTAACATTGCATTGCAGATCGTTCGCTCAACCATGCCTCCAAGCACGTGCACGATTCCGAATTTGGCTGTAGTCGGTGAGTGATGGAGGGGTACGGTAGGATTACCGTAAGTAGAGCAGCACACTTGAGATACGAAATGCAGCAGACTAGCACACGCAATCTATAGCTGTTCTGACGAGCGAGATATCCGGAGAATCCTCAATCGATAATCTACCGTACTTTTTCTTGGGTTTTGCTGGATAACGACTACAGAATTCCTCGCCGTGCGCGCTTATCAGACATCGGCGACCATAATGATCACAAATAAACAGAGGATTATGAATATTTACACTTCGGATTTTGATGAAAACACAACAGGGAGTTTCGGGTTCCGGCCTCAGTACGTGTGGATGCTCATGATTTTAACTTCCAATCCTTGAAAACAATATATTTGTAAAAAAAGGCTGTCTGTTGATTTCTGGCAGCGCTCCCTGTATGAGAAACGACAGGTGCTTCGTATCTCGATGGGCTTTTCTTGTTCTTCTGACCATAAACACAAAATAAAAATAATATAGTTGATGTAAGTAATTTAGTCAGTTTAAAAATTTAAAAAAATCAATTGTATCAGCGGCAGATACTGCCTGTTTTGAAAATCAGCAGCAACCGGGCCCATGCATGGACTAGAGAGGTACCATAACACGATGATATCACCTATTCTTGGCAGAAGTCACACTTCGTCACTCCGACTCCTGCAGCAGCTACACCTTCTCCTCTCTCGTCTGCATCGACTGCAGCCCAGCAGCAGTCACCGAAGGAAGAGGTTCGGCCTCTATAGGGTTAGTAAACATAGAAGGAAGAACGAGGAATGATATTGGAACCCGCCATAATCATACAAAGACTCTTCTCTCAGTAAGCGAGCGCAAGCCAAGAGTGTTCATGCGATCAGAATAATAAATGAAGTGAGACAGACAACGAAACACTACTACTTCTGGCTGTTTTTCCATTGCCAGAGCAGCTGTTGAGAGCAACGAAATCTGCGAAAAGCTCAAATTGACTATTCATTAATGAGATATTTTTGACAACAGATCCTCACCAGATTGTTCAAATGCATTTCAAAGTGCTCTTCACGAACGCGTGCGGGAGAAATCCACCAGATGCGAATTTTCACTGTTCTTCTTTGTATATCGTACGTTTGGGTTGCTCAGAGTTGGACAAAGAGGATTGCTGCGATACACAAATTATTTATTCGTTACGACATTTGGACCTTTATTCATATATTGTGCACGGCTGTAATTTTATGTGTAGCAGGTGGCGCATACATCTTCTTTTGAATGACCATACAGTTCATCAATTTCGATTTTACGTATGCTGCATGCCGAATCGCGTTAGCACCATCGGACCTGTAATTGACATAATTACGTAATGAAGTATAAATTAACTAAAAATATGCTTTAGTAGCATGCATTTACCACTTCGACCACATCTGTTGCAGGCATATTCGATCAGCGGCAACAAAAATGAGCCGATATTCGAGAAAATACAGTGGCCTGTTGATTCCAAGCTTTCAGTGTCGATAAAAAGAGTTATCGGTTATTGGAAGCAATTTTCCTCCTCTATTCTTCATAAGTATTATTGTTTATCCATAATCAAGGACTGGGCCGGATGGAGAATGCTCTTCTTACAAGGAACTGGTTCTCTTCTACACAAGCTACTAAAATCCTTGTTGTTGTATGAATTCGTTCCCCCATTTCGTTCGTGGTCTTCCAATTTTACGTGCTTGATCGTATTGCTAATATCAAATAATATTATATAGTGGGTTGCAGTATCATTAAAATACGGAAAATGCAGTTGGTGGTGGGCGATGATACGGAATTTCGTTACATGAATTCTGTAATAGTTCAGTGAAATCGAACACGACGATGATGCTATCACTTCTTTATCGAAAATATTAAACACCTACCCCTCCTCGTTGCTCGCATACCGATCCTTTGCCTGCATCTGCTTGCGCTCTCGTCATCACTGAAAATTAATTCGATTCATGGAAGATTTCAACAGGGCACGTTCAAAAAATCACGAACATAAAATTATGTTTGGGAAGCTGCTGCTCATAATTGGCTTAGTACCATCCACCGCTGAGGAATTCATAATTGGCTTAATACGGTCATAATTGTTTTAGTATCATCCACCGCTGAGGAATTCGTAATTGGCTTAATACGGTCATAATTGGTTTAGTATCATCCACCGCTGGGGAATTTCATATTTTATACTTTAGCGATACTTGACATTAATTACTAAATATGCATTATTATTTTGAATAGGGATTCAACAACTGACTGAAAATATCGCACTAGCTATTTCTCATACTACAAGTGATGCCGGAAATCAACTTTTTCTCAAATACCGGAAAGAAAAATCATAAATCTGCTAAGCCCTGAAATGAACTTGATAATGCGCAAAAACGATTATAATACAAAAGATTTTAAAAAATCACCGACTATATATTTTTATTTAATTAAAGGAACCATATACGGAATATCGAAACCTCCCGCGTCATTCATTTCTCATACATCAAGATATACCAGAATTCGACATGGAAACATTTCTTGAATACGCGAAATGATTGGAACATGTTCTTCTAAACTATCGAAATTTCAAACAGCTGTTTTTCCTCACATAATTCCATGTTTCCCGAACAGATGTTGATTAATTTCTTGGCAAATTTGGATTCTGACATAACTTTTGATGCTCTTTCGAATGGTATATAACACTAAGGGTCAATATCAGAAATGGCGGTTTTTGTAAAATATGCAAATGGTAGGTCAAAATTGCTGGAAAAGTTTTCTTTGACCCTAAGGACTCTACCACCAAAGTTTGAACTCCTAGCGATAAGTTTGAGTCATTGTGCCACTTTGCCTCCAGAATCTGACGTTCTAACGGAGACAGCGTTTTAAATATTTTGTGGGAGCTAAACTGGACCTATCAGCGAGCAAGTATGAGTCATTGTGCCACCCTATGCTTCGATCTTAGGGAGACAGCGTTTTAAACTCCAGAGCTGTCGCAACTGCAATAACTCCACTACACATATGCAATAATGAAATCAAAACACCGTAATCCTCTACCGTACACCTGTCCCACTCACGCCACTATTAGCTGTATTCGTTTACGAACACACGTCTGGAGACATAATCAAGCGAACTATCTGCAGTACAAATATTATATTTTTTTAGAGGAGATACCAAATACCCATTACAAAACAAGGCCTTGATCACTAATAAGCATGTTGTGGAACATCAATTTCCCGCTTGATATAAGCTGCGGTTTTGCAAAATGAAACTGAGCTATTGAATGGCACGAAATATTGGGGTGTCCGGAAAGTTCGTATAATTTTTTGTTTTTATTTTTTATTCAATGCTTTACAATTCTCAGTGACCAATGTATGCCCCCTTCTTTCTCACTACCTCCCTCCAGCGAGTGGGCAGGGTCTCGATTCCTCTCTTCCAGAATGCGGGTTTCTTCGAGACCGCCCAGTTCACGAAAGCCCTCACAACTTCATCTCGATTCTTGAACTTCTTTCCTTTGCAGAAGTCAGAGAGAGAGCGGAAGCAGTGGTAGTCGCATGGGGAGAGATCCGGGGAATACGGTGTATGGGGAATCCTCTCGATCTTCAGCTCGTCCATTTTCTTCTGGGTCATCTTCGCTCGATGTGGGCGAGCATTGTCCATCAGAAGAAGAATTTTGCCCTGGTTCAGGAATCTGGGAGGGACTCTGATCGCGACATCTTCCAGTTGTTCAGAGAAGAGGTCGGCATTGATGCTGGTGCCAGGGGCGAGGATCTCCCAGTAGATGGGACCGAGCACTGAGAAGAAGAAGCAGAGGAGTTCCTTCTTTCCGTGTTCTTCCTTCTTCGGGACGGGCGTGGGCTTCTCATCTGCATCCACCCATTGCAGTCTACTCACAGGGTTATCGTACGTGATCCACTTCTCATCTGTAGCGATGATGGAATTGGCCCATCGAAGATTGGATCTACGATGGAGTAATTCCCGACAGACTTGAACACGATTTTTCAGCTGTTCGGGGGAGAGGTCATGGGGAATCACTTGTGGGAGTTTCGGCTTCTTCCCAGATCGATGGAGGATATCGGACACCGTTGATCTGGGAGTACCAGTATCCTTCTTCAACTCACGCACACTGGCCATGGGCTTGCGCTTCAGTGTGCGGAGAACGAGAGGCTGATCGAGGGAGGGAGGGCGTCCAGAGCGGGGTTGATCATCGAGACCAAACTCCCCTTTCTTGAAGCGGGAGAACCACTTATAGCAGAAGGGTATGGAGGGGGCGTCAGCTCCTTCCGACTGGGCCAGGGCAGAGTGGGCCTCCTTCACGGATCGGCCAAGACGGTAGTAATGAAGTAAAACTGCTCGGAGGTAGAGATGGGAGTCCATCACAAGAATCAATGTAGCAACTAGGAGACTGATTAAATCCTCTCACTACTCAACGTCAGAATGATGCAATACATTGTTGACAAACAGATTGCGCAATCACTGCATTTGATCGCGAACTGACTTTTTTCCGAAGTATTATACGAACTTTCCGGACACCCCAATACCTTTTACTTCTCATCCATTTCTACATTACGATATCAACTATAGCGTATTTCCAGAGTAACCCGCCCCCTTCACTCGCATCCAGTTGTGCTTTCATCTGGACGACCTTCCTGAGATCATCGCCCACCACCAACTGCTTGTCTTTCCTGCAAACAGGAATCATTAAAATTATAGGCATAAGATTTTAAGATTAAAAGCATGTTAAAAGCTATAGACAATGAAAACAGCTCGAAAAATCGTCATCAGTAATACGACGAGGACTAAATAAAATTTAAAAACATCTATTTCATCGCGATTTGTCGCGTATAAGTAAGCAGCGTTCTTTCTTTTCGAAGAGTTTCCTTGGGTGCCTCATATTTTTTTCAACTAGGTGAACTGGCGACGCATACTAGCCATATCATATGATGACATTCTAATGAGCAGAATAAAAGAAGAGATGAATTAGTGATGGGTTTGAAGTTTGTACGGAAAGGTTATCGATGATTAAGGTTATCGATGGTTAAACTATTTCCAGTTCTCTTTATCTAAATGGTACAGCTAGAATCCGATTGGGTAATCTTTTAAAATCTAGGCTACTGCTCAATGAATCAAGAGGGTATCTCACGCATGGTGTCGCTGTGAGTCAAATAATCAAAGAAAACAAAGAAACAAAGAAAACGAAAGAAACAAAGAAAAGAAAGAAAAAGAAAACTTACAAAGAAACAAAGAAAACGAAAGAAAACGAAAACTTACAAAGAAACAAATAAAAGAAAGAAAACGAAAACAAAGAAAAGAAGAATTGGTTGGTGCCAGCCTCCACAACTTTTGCCAAACAAGCGGGACACAATTCTACCTGGATTAAATCTAAGGGTTACTTACATTTACAGCGATACAGTTATACAAAGGAGCCAACGGGAAAATATTCAAACTTTTTGCACCATGGTGATTACTCGTTTCATTCCAACCACATCCCATTGATCAAGAAGGGTAGATTGGTGATATCAGAATTTTTTGTTCGATACAAATCAAATTTAAAGCGTGATCAAGATGTTTAGAAAAATGTTTGACCCAAGGAACTGGATCTGACCCACGGAACTGGGTTATGGTAGTTACTTCGGTACTGTAGAATCGATTGCACACGGTATCAGGGCTTTTAAAAAATAAAGTTAGTTTGCGATAGTCGTGGGTTACGGTAGTGGTATACGGTATCGGGAGGTACTGCAGAGTCGATTGGGTACGGTACTTTAATTTTTTGAAAATAAAGTTAGTTCGCGATAATAGTGGGTTACGGTAGTGATATACGGTATCTGCTGGTACTGTACTATCGATTGGGTACGGTACTTAGTCTTGACCTACCATGACTTAAAAATCGATTTTTCCATGAACTCATGCCTTGCGCACCGCCTCACATGTGAGGCGGTGCGCAGCACCCCCCCCCCCCCCTCGCCGCCATTTCTGGACACCTATGTTGTAGTGTATGTGCCTCACTTTTCGCCAAAAATGAAGGAAATCGGAGTATACACAAGAAAAAAGGGCTCACTTTCGTAAAACGGCCTCAAAATGAGTAATCGGCAATGGTACTTCCGTATCTTGAATTGCCCTCATTTAGGGTCAAAATTATCCAAAAACCTCCAAAACAACATTACAAGTATCTACCCCCATGTTATAGCTCTTCCATTGGTCAGAAATGGTCAACTGACAAATCGGTATTTTGACCAATTTCAACATGTGGGATGGACCCAAATGCACTAAATGGGTTCCAAATAATGTAAATACATTCGTCGAAACAGCTCCAAGAAAAAGGGCTCCTGAAAAGAGGATATTTCGCATAAGGAATTCAAGGAAAGGCTGATACCTGTACCATTTGTCATCATCGGTGAAGAGGACTGTTTTATAGCTAGAAATGTAGAGGACGATCAGCTAAACATTTCATCTGTTGAAAGATAGGCTCTATCTTTTCGTTGAAGCGATCTGCAGAGCCTAGAAGATATCAGAAAACTACGGGAAACGCGCCCGGGAGAGCGCTAATTGGAGGGGAGGGAGAGAGAGGTCAGACGGCGAGAGCGGCAGACGGTTAGAGCGCGCGCTCTCGGGGGATTCAATCCCATTTCTGGCCAACTTCTAGGCTTTGCAGCGCGCTTCAAAGAAAAGATAGTGATTCACTTTCAACAGATGAAATGTTTAGCTCATCGTCCTCTACGTTTCTAGCTATGAACCAGGTCTCTACGCCGATTTTACCCTATGGTACAGGTATCAGCCTTTCCTTGAATTCCTCATGCGAAATATCCTCTTATCAGGAGCCATTTTTCTTTGAGATGTTTCGAGGAATGTATTTACATTATTTGGAGCCCATTTAGTGCATTTGGGTCCATCACGCATGTTGAAATTGGTCAAAATACCGATTTTCAAATTTTCGGTCAGTTGACCATTTATGACCAATGGAACAGCTATAACATGAGGCGTTGATACTTTCAATGTTGTTTTGGAGGTTTTTGGATGATTTTGAGCCTAAATGAGGGCAATTGAAGAGGCAGAAGTACCCTTGCCGATTACTCCTTTTGAGGCCGTTTTACGAAAGTGAGCCCTTTTTCTTGAGTATACTCCGATTTCCTTCATTTTTGGCGAAAAGTGAGGCACATATATGTACCCCAACTTAAGCATGAAAACTCAGAAAGTTTTTCCGATTTACAAAGTTACGAAAGTTTTGGTGCACCCGACCGCCCCGCACCAGGGTGAGGTCGCAGAATGATGACCTCAACATAAAAGTTATAGCGCATGATGGTAGCTTTCATTGGAAACAAAGAACGGTATTCTATCTAAATTTTGAACGAACTTATGATCAATTAAGTGAGCGCGATTTGACTGTCGAAAAGTGATAGTTCCATTGTTGGCCTTCTGAATCTCGAAGAAGACGATCAATATCAAAATTCTGAAGACGCAGTTTGAAAGAGCGTCATTTGAAGTACCTTAAAAACTTTATCTGTTGCCGGATTGGACGACTTTGATTCCTACCGCCGCGCCATGGTCGCTTCTCTCGCGATTCATGTGTTTTGTTCCTTTGTAACTAGAACCAAGAAGTAATTGTAGGTTCCTCTCAAGATTCTATATATGCAGAAAGTGAAACTCAAGTGTCCCTGGTTGCCAAGTGAGAAAACGGTAGTGTGCATAAAGTAATTACAAAACTAATTTACTAAACTTGAGTTGTTGTATATATTTTCCACTTCGACAGCGTAGTCACAGAAAATTCCACTCAGTACGGAGTACTCGATGATGGAAATTCACCTGACTCAACAGATGTACGATGAGCATCCGCGTGCGCACGAGCGCTGATCTTCAATACTATCAATAGATTACGGTCGTTATTTAATGCGCAGTAGTTAGTTATTCATCACAATTCTTAATTTTTCAATTTTTCGAATTTTTCGAGTAGTGTAGAACTCGAATTTCAAATTCAGTCTTATAATAATTTACTGAGATTAGTTAGGGGGCATCACTGGTTCACTCTCAAGTGATTTGGAGAGCATTCGAGAAAATTTTACTTTTTTGAAAAAATTGAAAAAATGGATGAAAAAATGAGGAAAATCTTTTTAAAAATTGAAATCAAATGATTCAATACATTCAGTTGACATCAATTACGTATCAGAAGTACTCTCAAAACAATTGGAGATAAACATTTCGCAATGTGCGAAAATGAGGTTTCATGTGTGTGGTGGAAAAGGAGAGGTTCAACATGTTTGCCTCGAAAAAAAGGGGAATATGTACCCGAAAATCAACGATTTTAAGAGTGTTTCCGGGGTAAAAAAATATGTAGAATTCGAATCCGTAGACATCTCATTAAAGTTAAGAGGAAAATTTTTCAGGAACTGAAATTTTAACAATTTTGCAATCGAAAAAAAATTTTTTTTGAGAAAAAGTGCATTACAAATGCATTACTCGGTGGTCTACTCAACAGAAAATTTGTTCGTCTCGTTATATGGATCATTTTTCTGTTCTAACTGATATTCCTACTCAATTTTGAAGGATTTTATGACCTTTTGAATTTTAAAAGTTTCTAGAGCTAGATTTTAGGCAATTTTCAAATCCCGGCTCTACAAAGCTAAATTTTAATTTAATGACTGCATCGACCACCGAAGTGGGGATGAGATTGAAGCACTTTGAACAGTTTGTATATGGGAGGTCTCAATTTCATGCAATTTCTCAGAAGACGCGTGATAAGGATATGCTTGTCAGAAATCAGTGCCTACGGCAAAGCAAAGAATGTAAATGCAGTGTGAGGAGAAAAACCACCATGTAATAATAATAATTTTCCATCAACGTGAGCATTTCATGCAAACATGCAAATGTAACAATTGGTTAAGGATGACATAAAGACCACTCCTTTCTCTCTCTCACCCCTGTGTATTCGTCGTATTTCCGATCCGAACCCTCTTCCGAAGACGTTGTGACCTGCGTTCATTGAAGCAGATGAGCCGAGACCGCCAAAATGACCAATTGTTTGCGTTTCATCATCCTCCGCACAACTACTGACTAAGGGCATCGTGTCTATACAATAACCTTTTTTTCGAAACAAGAATCTTGTGAGTAGCGAAAACAATTTTAATAGTCTAGGACCATTGACTGTATCACATCCATTTCTTCAATACCCTAATGTGTATGATCCGTTTACAGTAGTCCTTGACGCCTCTCATCCTACCGAACCCCAAGAATCATTCTCCACAGAATGTACACATGCTGCACTACCACCATCGTCCATCTCATAAGCTGCTGCTGCGATACAAGAGAGAGATAGATAAAAATAAGGGACACCACACATAAAATTCAAATTAAGTTATAATTTTAAGTCAAAGAACTGAGAGCTGAACCACTTCCAGGGAAATTACAGCAGAGGTAGCTAGCCGATGAAACACCAATCTTTCAATTTCACACATTCGGGGACACACGAAAACTAGTCACCAATAAATTTGATTATGCAAATATACTGATAACAATCAAAACTTCGATCAGCTGCGGGTTTGGCGTTGGCACCGAATGCGCTTCCGAAGACCGAGGTTGACGACGCCGTCGACGATTGCTGCTATCCGCCAAAGAAGATGTACTACCACTGACCGAAAACACCTGAAAAATCGAGGAATGAGCACAATAGAGGATTGGGTTCAAACAGGCGAATTCATGTGCCACACTAGCGTTATCACACGAAGATCGCCTTGTCTATTATTATGAATCCTTTTTATGACGCAATAACACAATATCGAAAGATCGATTCAGTTACATTAGAACAACTATTAAACAAACTGAATTAAAGGAGTGCTCCGGGGAATGAATGCTAGGTAGTCCTACAACGAAAGTTCTGCGCTCTCAATGAGATACTGTAGCGAATTTAGTCCGAGAAAGATGCGATAAATAAGTAGAGCGAGTGAAACATAAACCAACCAGGCGCGACCCTGCGCTTTCAATGAACTTTGCGCATATGTAAATAGCCTCAGAGGCGTCGGAGGAACTTCGGACAAAGTGCTTTCTGATCGGGTGAGCGTCCTCTTCAACATACACACTGTCACTATGGGTGACTGAACATTCCCCGGAGCACCCCTTTAATTCACTCTGCCCTCATCTACCGAATATTGATTGTGACTATGATAATTGATGATGATTGTGACCCTTTTTTTCGAGGCAAACATGTTGAACCTCTCCTTTTCCACCACACACATGAAACCTCATGTTCGCACATTGCGAAATGTTTATCTCCAATTGTTTTGAGAGTACTTCTGATACGTAATTGATGTCAACTGAATGTATTGAATCATTTGATTTCAATTTTTAAAAAGGTTTTCCTCATTTTTTCATCCATTTTTTCAATTTTTTCAAAAAAGTAAAATTTTCTCGAATGCTCTCCAAATCACTTGAGAGTGAACCAGTGATGCCCCCTAACTAATCTCAGTAAATTATTATAAGACTGAATTTGAAATTCGAGTTCTACACTACTCGAAAAATTCGAAAAATTGAAAAATTAAGAATTGTGATGAATGACCTAGAGTCGCAAGTTGATGGAAAACGATTCTCTTTTCTCAACCATATTTCAGTTAGATTATGGTGCATGGGGATACGGTAGCCGACAAATTATATTATGGGTAACATAGATTGTGTGAACGTTGGTACCTTGTCTAAATCCAACACAAGCTCATATCGCAATTTTTTACCATGAACGTCTAAAAAAGTGAAAAAGTGACATCACTAATTAGCCCTCAGGGCAGATACTGCTGATCATTAGTAATTAGTTGACACAAGCCACGAAGTTGAATCACCACTCTCGACTAAGATATTTCGAGTTGCGCTTTTGTCGTTGCGCTTTTGTCGCTTTTGTCGCCAGGCAGCCCTTCCGACCAATGCAGCAACTGCAGAGATCTTTGGTCTCAACATTTGCCAACATATATTATTGGAAAGAATTCGTTAGAGCAACCATCGTATTCTAAACCAGATTTACTACCAATGATTTTCATTTTTTTTGGAAAAAAGCGATTTGGAAAAAAGTTATGTACGTGTTAATTTCCTGCAGCATTTGTTCTATTAGGTTGGTGCAAAAGTTTTTGCCGATTTTATATCGGATTCGATTAATTTTCCTGGTCCAGTAACCAAAGAGGCTTGCCCTCACATACGGGCGTTACCATCTACTACCACGAAGCTATGCTACGTGTAGTGTCATATATATCTACTGCTCGTGTTCTTCCTAAAAAAATAATTTTTCCATTTTTCTGATCGAATATGCTTAAAATTCGATTTTGCGTGACTATGATTACATAAAATTTCAATAACATTCAGCAATCCCTCAAGTTGGCCAATTCACTGAGTAATAGAGCAAGGGTTGCTTGTTCTGTTGATCACACAATATCGGGGTTTCGATAAGTCTGAGAAAAGGAATAGTCCGAAAAATGAGCATTTCGTTGTCAATATTTTTCATAAATATTAATGGCAATACAGTTTCTGACAATACAATCGAGCAGTGGCCAAACTAAAAATGTAAGCTTATGAGGAGATGAACTTCAGAATGATTTATGTTTGCGATCTCCAGCTCGATCGATATGGAAAAAAATGCGATCCTGACATATGTTGGTCATATGAATCAGCACATATCATTAATATGAGCATATATTTCCACACAGCCTATAATGCCAGACCCAATTTAAACATGCTGTTGTTATCCATAAATGAGATACATTATAGTACTATTGCGGTTTTGCTCTATCTTTGATATTCGCAGCGTACAGGCCTTCGGAAATTATGGTCCTATCGATCTACCCCGCGACTTTGATTCAATACCGTGTCCACAATACTGGATCTTTGGGCTAATACTAATTGGCATTAGTAAGAGTATCCAACCACCCGTCAACGTTAGAGGCCAATTGAAAATCAGGTCAAGATAAAAGGCGCAGCAATCCCAAAAGTAAAATCTGAAAATCGGCAAAAACTTTTGCACCAACCTGATATTAGAAATGAATGACACGCCTGGCTACAATTAAGAGAGACTGTCTGAGTGAGTGAACATTTTTGTGTAGACGCTTGGCACTAGGCCAAAAATCGAAATCCTCCTAAATGTGCATACATGTAGTACTCGGTGAGTATAGCTCGGGCATGGCTTATTTAGTGTTCTAGATCACGCATGGATAAATGAACTGCACTTTAGTCCGAAAACGTACATTTTCGAACTTTTACATTTCGCAATCAATAGAAACGATTGATATCTCTAAAAAATGCAGAATATTCAAGTGCTCACTCGTGCCAAGTGTCATAACGATTGGGTAAAAAATATTGAGAAAAATGCGAAAATTCGAAAAATTTTACGTTTGATAAATTATATCTCGTTCGGATGGGAGGTTAGAAAGTTGGTTAGAAAGTTTTGAAGATTTAATTGTGTAGCTCTGGATACTAACTAACTATACTTTCAAAATAATCAAAATCAACAAACTACCGTAATTTCTCTAAATTTTTTAACATCAGCGCTTTCGCGCGCGCGGCTGCGTATCGAAATTTGATTGATTCTGTTGGATTTCCCTCATCGAGCACTCGGTGAAGGACAACTCTAGAACATATATCATCCGGTTCGATTGGAGTACGGAAGGTTGCTGTCGTTATCACGAACTGATTTTATTTCAAATTGCCGGCCGATATTTGCCATTTTCTCCAAACATTATTTTTTGATTTTGATTATTTTGAAAGTATAGTTAGATAGTATCCAGAGCTACAAAATTAAATCTTCAAAACTTTCTAACCCCTCCCATCCGAACGAGATATAATTTATCAAACGTAAAATTTTTCGATTTTTCGCATTTATCTCAATATTTTTTATCCAATCGTTATGACACTTGGCACGAGTGATCACTTGAATATTCTGTATTTTTAGAGGTATCAACCGTTTTGATTGATGGCGAAATTGAGAAGTTTGAAAATTGAGGGCTTGAAGGGAAGGGACGTGCGGGAATTCAAATATCTAGAAGATTTTTCAAAAACTGGTGGGATTCGAACCCGCAACCTTCCGATTACGCGGCGACTACTTTACCACTGAGCTATGCGATTGACCTTTGCCTATCCTCTTAGCTCGCGCTATGATCGTTGGATGATTGTCTAGGTCATGGTTATGACAGCGTCAAAAATTTAACTTTGCTGACACTCCTTCTTTAACTACTGCCGTAATTACCCTCAATCATCTTCACGATCGAATTAAAAGGTGGTTAGATGATCATACAGAGTAGGAAAAAACCTTTGTGAATGCGAATCCGATGGCCGAGGTGGCTACTGCTGCAGGCCAAACATGGTGTAGCAGTGAGTGAAATGTTTGTTTTAGGAGAGATCTGAGAGAATGAAAATATGCTTGGCGCTAGGCCAAAAATCGAAATCCTCCAAAATGTGCATACATGTAGTACTCGGTGAGTATAGCTCAGGCGTGGCTTATTTAGTGTTCTAGATCACGCTTAGAGAAATGCGATACATTTTAGTCCGAAAACGTCAATTTTCGAACTTCTCAATTTCGAAATCAATCAAAACGGTTCATACCTCTAAAAATACAAAATATTCAAGTGATCACTCGTGCCAAGTGTCATAACGATTGGATAAAAAATATTGAGAAAAATGCGAAAAATCGAAAAATTTTACGTTTGATAAATTATATCTCGTTCGGATGGGAGGGGCTAGAAAGTTTTGAAGATTTAATTTTGTAGCTCTGGATACTATCTAACTATACTTTCAAAATAATCAAAATCAAAAAATAATGTTTGGAGAAAATGGCAAATAACGGCCGGCAATTTGAAATAAAATCAGTTCGTGATAACGACATCAACATTCCGTACTCCAATCGAACCGGATGATATATGTTCTAGAGTTGTCCTTCACCGAGTGCTCGATGAGGGAAATCCAACAGAATCAATCAAATTTCGATACGCAGCCGCGCGCGCGAAAGCGCTGATGTTAAAAAATTTAGAGAAATTACGGTAGTTTGTTGATTTTGATTATTTTGAAAGTATAGTTAGTTAGTATCCAGAGCTACACAATTAAATCTTCAAAACTTTCTAACCAACTTTCTAACCTCCCATCCGAACGAGATATAATTTATCAAACGTAAAATTTTTCGAATTTTCGCATTTTTCTCAATATTTTTTACCCAATCGTTATGACACTTGGCACGAGTGAGCACTTGAATATTCTGCATTTTTTAGAGATATCAATCGTTTCTATTGATTGCGAAATGTAAAAGTTCGAAAATGTACGTTTTCGGACTAAAGTGCAGTTCATTTATCCATGCGTGATCTAGAACACTAAATAAGCCATGCCTGAGCTATACTCACCGAGTACTACATGTATGCACATTTAGGAGGATTTCGATTTTTGGCCTAGTGCCAAGCGTCTACACAAAAATGTTCACTCACTCAGACAGTCTCTCTTAATTGTAGCCAGGCGTGTCATTCATTTCTAATATCAGGTTGGTGCAAAAGTTTTTGCCGATTTTCAGATTTTACTTTTGGGATTGCTGCGCCTTTTATCTTGACCTGATTTTCAATTGGCCTCTAACGTTGACGGGTGGTTGGATACTCTTACTAATGCCAATTAGTATTAGCCCAAAGATCCAGTATTGTGGACACGGTATTGAATCAAAGTCGCGGGGTAGATCGATAGGACCATAATTTCCGAAGGCCTGTACGCTGCGAATATCAAAGATAGAGCAAAACCGCAATAGTACTATAATGTATCTCATTTATGGATAACAACAGCATGTTTAAATTGGGTCTGGCATTATAGGCTGTGTGGAAATATATGCTCATATTAATGATATGTGCTGATTCATATGACCAACATATGTCAGGATCGCATTTTTTTCCATATCGATCGAGCTGGAGATCGCAAACATAAATCATTCTGAAGTTCATCTCCTCATAAGCTTACATTTTTAGTTTGGCCACTGCTCGATTGTATTGTCAGAAACTGTATTGCCATTAATATTTATGAAAAATATTGACAACGAAATGCTCATTTTTCGGACTATTCCTTTTCTCAGACTTATCGAAACCCCGATATTGTGTGATCAACAGAACAAGCAACCCTTGCTCTATTACTCAGTAATTGGCCAACTTGAGGGATTGCTGAATGTTATTGAAATTTTATGTAATCATAGTCACGCAAAATCGAATTTTAAGCATATTCGATCAGAAAAATGGAAAAATTATTTTTTTAGGAAGAACACGAGCAGTAGATATATATGACACTACACGTAGCATAGCTTCGTGGTAGTAGATGGTAACGCCCGTATGTGAGGGCAAGCCTCTTTGGTTACTGGACCAGGAAAATTAATCGAATCCGATATAAAATCGGCAAAAACTTTTGCACCAACCTAATAGAACAAATGCTGCAGGAAATTAACACGTACATAACTTTTTTCCAAATCGCTTTTTTCCAAAAAAAATGAAAATCATTGGTAGTAAATCTGGTTTAGAATACGATGGTTGCTCTAACGAATTCTTTCCAATAATATATGTTGGCAAATGTTGAGACCAAAGATCTCTGCAGTTGCTGCATTGGTCGGAAGGGCTGCCTGGCGACAAAAGCGACAAAAGCGCAACGACAAAAGCGCAACTCGAAATATCTTAGTCGAGAGTGGTGATTCAACTTCGTGGCTTGTGTCAACTAATTACTAATGATCAGCAGTATCTGCCCTGAGGGCTAATTAGTGATGTCACTTTTTCACTTTTTTAGACGTATAGGGGTTCATGGTAAAAAATTGCGATATGAGCTTGTGTTGGATTTAGACAAGGTACCAACGTTCACACAATCTATGTTACCCATAATATAATTTGTCGGCTACCGTATCCCCATGCACCATAATCTAACTGAAATATGGTTGAGAAAAGAGAATCGTTTTCCATCAACTTGCGACTCTAGGTCATCTTGATTACGGTGTATTGGGATACGGTAGCCGACAAATTAAAGAGGATGTATCGTAGATTATTTGGGCATTGATATCTCGCCTAGATCCAACACAAACTTCTATCACGATTTTTTACCATGAACGCCTATACGTCTGAAAAAAGTGACGTCACTTTTTTAGGTGACGTCACTAATTAGCCCTCAGGGCAGATAGTGCTCATCATTAGTAATTAATTGGCACCAACCTCGAGTATCTATCACCCCTCTTTACGAAGATATTCCGAGTTGCGCTTTTGTCGTTGCGATTTTTGAAACCTAGTCGTTGCGCTTCTGTCATACCCCCATATTTTAGCAGGGGAATCTAGGTTCGATGATGCGTCATAGATTTCAAAGGATAACCATTCGAGGCAATGTACTTTTGAATGAGCACATCAAACACAACCAACCATCTCTTTTTTTTTCGAAATAATGAGATAATAAATAAAAATATACATATCGCCTGCCACGTCTCAGCCGCCTTTCCCGCCACAAATACATCCGGACTACGGGCGTTCGTCGTGAAGGGAGTATCTGATAATAATATACCAATAATTGACATTTTGTTCCAAATCAAAGTTGAGTTTCACGTGTTTCATAAATATCCTCGAGTGGGAACGGCTTGATCTCGTCGAGGAAACGTTTTCAAATAAACAAAAATGCCACTATAATTAGGCCGACAGTAATCTCTCACCCAACAGAAATAGTGATGTCACTGCGGGTGTCATTTGTAACTGTGGTGATCCATAGCCGAGATTGGGCAACTCACTAGCAACTCACTGTTTCGTCCGGTTGTCAAAGAAGTTAGTGATTTTGAAGAGGTTGATTGCTGTAAGAATGCCCCTCCGAATAAACAATTTTTTCTCTGCAGATACAGTTCTCTCGTATTCCTTCGATGCAGCCGCAGCTAATCCTGCCAATACCTCGATCAGTGGACCGGAGTCACGGTGCAACAGCAGTCACTGACTAGCTCGGTCTTTGGATAAGCCCACAGCTTGCCCATAAGTGGTTTAGTATCGCACAGACCAATGCCGCTCATTCTTATGCTGTAAAAATAGTAATCTCGTATTCATTCCAACCAGTACTGCAGCAGGTAGCTTCAGCCGTGTAATGAGTAGTAGAGTGACAAGGTTGTGATATTTGATGTTTCGAGCGTCTAGTAATCATCCATGCATTGTAAGTGGTTCCTCGAGTGTTGGAACTACCAAGTGTGCGGAGATCTTTGATCTTTATGTTTGTTATTTATGTTGATTAAACGATTAATGAATATATTGAAATTACACAAACAATATTCAGGACTGTCTTGCACACTTTGGTTAGAGGTGTTGTTTGTATAATATTCCGCAGTAAGATTCTAGTTATTTTTTTCTTCCTTATGTTCAACAATTAAGTTCATCAACCCTCATACATTTTAAACGATTTGTTACCGCCCCCCCCCCACCTCGGGTGAGTGAAGAGATTTGATATGAATTCGAACTGGAAATAAAATAAGCAAAATTTTGCACCCGGTAGCCATGCGTTTCATTCCGATCATATGAATATAATCGTTTAGTCGTCATCAATTGTCCGAGGATTCCCGGTTGTAAATGTAAAAACGTTAACTTCACCAAGATAATTCAAGACTGAGCTCGTGCACCAGTACCTTTGTCTCTCACATTCGTACCATCCCTTTGTCACATGCACTAACATTCATTCACTGACGCCGCAATTCATTCTGATTAAGCCAATTATTAACTATTATCTAATTATTTACTCGACTGAATACTAATCAAGTCAAAAGCATACTAAATGAATCAATGCTAACAAAGAAATTATACCATAAAAAAAAACGGAAAGAGGTAGTAGGGTTTGAGTTATAGTAGGCGGGTAAAATGAATTGTACTCGAGTGTGGAATAATGAAGGGGATGTGGTATGAAATATGCATGTAAGCTATAGTTAAAGTAGTTGGAGGTGAAACAATGCGAAATGAATTACAGGAATTGGACAATAGATGCGACTAAGGTGAAGGGACATGATAAGTAGGATGGAGATGTGAAAGTATCACGGAATTTGAATTCAAGAAAAACACTGAAGAAGTGAATCGGAAGCGGTGCATCTCCAGTAAGAATCGATCTCGAAGCAATATTTTTTTGCCGCGTTAATTGTCCCTGCAGACAGGGTTGGCAAAATTAATCTTTCATTGAATCTCGAATCTTTCCTAATTGAATCTCCCGATCGAAAGATTCAATTGAATCGATTCGTCTGAATCGAGATTCATTTAAATCTTTGCTCAAAAATCACTTTAAAAATACGTATTTCGAAGGAAAAATATGTTTTCGAGCGCGTTCTGTCAGAACATTTTCAACAAATGATTTCAGATGTTAATATATTTTTATAATATTTTTGCGCTTCGTTTTAAAAGTACTGGGTTATGTTTCAGGCGTTGATAAAACTAACATTTCGAGTGAATTTTGCGTCAAATGGGTTCTGCCAACTATGTTTCAGTAACAATACAATATCTGTGTGTGCTTGTTCCCTTGGAAAGGTTCATTCCCATCTATATTTCACTTGATGATTTGCACGTAGAGATTCATTCTGCCAACCCTACTGCAGACCCTCTTCCCATTCCCTACCCCTCGCCAATTCGTGCCGGACTATCCTACACCACATCACTGCTGCAGACAAAGTGAATGAGTCGGAGATGAACAAGGTCGTATGGGATTACGGTAGATTTAGGTATTGAATGATTACGGTGGATAGGGCGGGAGCGTTTTGTTGACTGTATTTGTTGCCATATCGGACTTTTTACTAACTCAAGAAAATTGAGAGTGTTAAGGTGGGAGTGAAGCGCATAACTGCCAGTATCAACAGTCGAATCTGTCACTCTCCGGAGAAGTTCTCCATGATGCAAGAGGCTCATCCGGACCCCATGCGTGAGCCTTAATATTGCGAGATCCCAAAATAATTTTATCCCATGGTTTCTAGTTTTCGAAAGAAATCTACATTATGTTTCACGAATATTTAATAAGAATTTGTCTGCTGGTTTGACGTGTGGCTAAAAGTTTTTTTTTCTCATTCGAAGTTTGACTTTCTTACAGCTGCTGGGACAGCAGCGACCACTGCTTCCATATATTTTCCATCTAAAGATTCCGTCTATGGTGTGCATGTTAATGTGGTTTCCCCATTAGCCTGCCAGTTGCGCTGACTCGATTTATCTATAATGCAGTAGCGCGCAAAAGTTTTGGGTCACTTTTTTTCAATTTGCTGTAACTTTTTGCCCAGTGGCATAATGCTAATGGCATAATGTAGGCATAACGCTGATACTCAGGTATGATGTACCAAAATACTTGGAGATGATGGCCATGGTATTGGGGTATGATGCAATGTCATAGTTGCAAGGTTAAGCAAAGAAAAGTTTCACGGAATGAGCACACGAATGATTCGTATCTCTCGGCCATTTCACGTTTTCATAATGTGATGTTCGAGTGACAATTCCGCCACACCACTGCAATTATTTTTGAGTTTCATCACAACTTCATCAAACGCGACAAATTTGATGAGCAATATTGGGCTGATTCAGAAAAGAAAACAAACGATAGTCACGTCAACCTATGCACATCGTTGCGCGTTGACGCCAATTATTGTTGATCAGTACATCCCATCACCCCTTACACTATCTCACAGATCAAAGTGAATGGAAGAAAAACGTAAAAAGTGTGTTTCTGGTGACCGGTAAAATCTCCGCATACGCATGATTGTCTCAGGGTCGCTTGTGGAATTCTCTCATTTTATCCAGCTGAAATTTGGCGTCGATTGCTTTTTTGAACTGCTCGCTAACCCCACTCTGGAGGGAATTATGTCCCTTCAAACTCGGCACTTTTCGTGATCGAAAATTTTTGACGACGTCAAATATCGTCGAAGATGAAAATTCGCGAAAAAGCTCTCCGCTACCAAGTGAGGGACCCTATGGAGTATCGAAAAATACATTTACTTCATTTTCGACTTTTCAAATGTGCCAACGTTTATTCGATCCTTACGCGACACGCGTGATATTCGTTACTTAGCCTCTAGATAATACACGGACGGAATTGATAATCATTCCGTAGAATGAATCAATTAGGATAGATGTTACTGAGAAGATAATGAGAAGTTCCTTTGATTCGTAGGCGACTGTGAGAGCCTCTCCCCATAAAAATAAATATATTTGCCCATCGTTACACTCATCAATTAATTCGTACAGTGAGTGAAGGGGATGATAATACAGAAGATAAACGGTTATAAATTAACAATCATGATTCTAGTTACGCTGCTCTGGCAAAGAATCAGAAGGAATCAGATATCTGGCAAAGAATCAGAACGAATCAGATATCTGGCAAAGAATCAGAACGAATCAGATATCTGGCAAAGAATCAGAACGAATCAGATATCTGGCAAAGAATCAGAACGAATCAGATATCTGGCCAATGAAACATAGATGTACCAAAATCTTATTTTAAATCAGAATTATTCAAGATATCATGTTAGTAGCTCAACCAAAAAACATATAGTGGAAAAAGTTGGAGCAATATCTGACAGATGACGCCCTTCAAAATGTAAACCAAGTCAATTCATTTGTACCGCCTTTATTCTGCAATATTAAGCATTGCAAAGGATAGCTATCGTAAGGATATCGGTAAGAATTCGTGCTAGGCAGATTTGGAGAACAAGTGTTCCTTAATTGTGCTATGTAATGTGTTTAAACATTAATAAACAGAAATGCATTCTAAAAACATAAATTCCTCTCAATATTCACCTTGACATGTGCCGCACTTCCGCCTTCGATCATTCCCATCGGCTAGTACTTCGAACCCTTATAGAGATAATAAATCATTAATATCACTCTTAACCCATTGACAATTTAATTATTAGTGATTTTTCCGCAGACTGTTCCGACGATCGCTCCATGATAAATCGTAGAACAGATAGATTGCCAATGAAACATAGATGTGCCAAAATCTGATTTTAAAGAAGAAACAGAAATATGAGGCAAATCGCGAGAGATTCGACCATTTGAGGGGATTAAAATGAGTTTTCATGCTTATGTTGTAGTACATACATGTGTCTTGCTTTTCGCCAAATATGAAGGAAATCGGGGTGGGGATAAAAAAAGCGCTCACTTTCGTGCAGTGACCTCAAAATGAGTTCCGGAATCGAGTTCTTCCGAACCTTTAATTGCCCTCATTTGGGCTCATAATCGTTCAAAAACAGCCAAGACAACATTATAAGAGAGACTATCTGAGTCAGTGAACATTTTTGCGTAGACGCTTGGCACTAGCGAAAAATCGAATTCCTCCAAAATTGGCATACATGTAGTACTCAGTGAGTATAGCCCAGGCGTGCCTTATTTAGCGTTCTAGATCACGCGTTCCTCAAATAGTTTACGCATTTCTATTCCCTTCAGAGTGCCAGTCTCGCTTTCAACTTGTGCCAGTAGAGTCCTACCGCTCTGGAACACCCTCCCTGACCCATTAGTTATCTAACCTCGTCCCTTAGAGATCAACAAGTTATTGTAAAACGTATCCGTTCATTGATTCTAAGAAATCAGTTCGCCTAATGTAAATATTGAAATATATTGTTTAGAAGAGAACAACAAGATCATACTGACAACAGTCATTCGCCAATTCATATCTCAGACAGCTGAGACTCTATATCGCCAAGTCTTAAACGATATGATTAATGAACCGTTGGCCTAAATACTCTCTATTGCAGATCGCATAATTTGGTTGATGAGTAATTAACTAAGCCAATGTGCTGATTCCTGAATACTGAATACAGATTGTTGATCCTTTCTTTATCAATGAGATTTAATAAGCATGAAACCGCATGTTGCCTGGTACACTTTGTACGAAACATCCTCGTTGTATTTTACTACTGGCGACAACAATTTCTGAACAAGAAATATTCCAAAAAAACAATATTCCATCTCTTCACAATAGTGCCATGATGGTCGCCCACAGCCTGTCAGAATGGATGAGAATGAGGCAAAACGCGGCGGACGTATGCTAATGAACCATCATCAACATTTCAGAGAAAATCAAATGTATGTTGTGAAGCATAACCAATTTTCAATTTAAAACTCAATATTTTATTCATGGAAAACGATAATTTTGGAAAACTAAATCGAAAATGAAAATTCGGGCTCCTATAAGTTGTTCCAAAATGCATTTCTTATCGAAACATGTATTTCATTGGAACGGCAGATGGACCTTACGAGACTAGTTCTAAGTTTAAGGTCGAAAACAGCGATTTTCGACAGTAAATTGGATATGTTTCGCAAGATAGATTTGATTTTCCTGTTTTCTAATTGCGTTAAAGCCGAAAAAATATTATGTTTCAGAAGGGACATTTGTATATTTGCATTCTTCGTCTGACCGTTCGTGGGGAATTGTGAGAAAGAAATGCCTGGGAAGGGATTAAGAGAGCGAACAAAGAGAGATCTCGTCCGCCACGAAAATGAACCTTTTCATCCATCCTGACAGGCTGTGTCGCCTGGTTGTCCTTCGCTGTTTGATAACCGAAGACGATGGGGAATTATGTCGCAGTCATCCAGCAAAGACCCTACAGAATACGGTAGATTATCGATTGAGGATTCTTGAGCTCTCTCAGGTTTCGCAAACTCTCGCTCATCAGTATAGCCTTAGATTGCGTGTGCTAGTCTGATTCAATGCGCATCTCAAGGTGATGTGATAAACTGTGAGTGGAACAGTCCAACATTGATCGTTTACCATAACTGTCGTTTTCAAGCGATATCTCTGAAACGGGTCACTTTGAAGATTTTGACCTCTAAGTAACTTTGTTAGATACCTTCGAAAGCTATCTAATGATGGTTTCGCTTGTCTAATTTGCATGAATTTAGGGCGAGATATTCGATGAAACGTGTACCGTTTAAAAATTGGGAAAAGTCCGCATTCTGCCTACTGAGTAGCGGTATGAGGAGGACAGTGTTAGGACCAATGGGCTATCACGCTATACTAAATCGATCATGGGGAATCCGAATCTGCAATAACATTCATATAGTCAATTGAAAAAATTTCGAGATCCGAAGAAAAAAAATCAGTTAATGTGACCTACTAAGGTGAAGATGGCCCGTATGCATGCAAATAAAGTTTACCAGATTGAAGATGAGTTCATTATGCGTATTTTGTAAAAACAAATCTTCGTTCTAGCTCAGGGACTTTTTGAGATACAACACTTCGAAGTTGTAGGTCAGAACTCCGCCTAACATGCAAATTTCACAAAATTAAGTGGAAATACGTAGGCACCACAAGCTCCGCCCACTTCCTTCTGACACGATTCCCCCTCGAAAGCAAGATAGAACAAACACAGCGTTCATACTTAACCAAATTACTTGATCAAAAAAGAATTCGAAAGCTCTCCCCGTGTGCTTTTGATATTTTACTATTCAAAAAGCAGTTTTTGCAGCTGTCGTGTTGAAAAATCGAACTTTGTAACGCGATCCATCGTTTTTCCCAGATTTTTGCTATGCGTGAGCAGAGAAATTATGATACAAGGTTTGAATAGTGAAATTATGATAGCCAGCAACCATTCAAACAAGATGGTGAAAAGAAATCGAAAAAATATCGATTTCCCTGTCTGTGTTTCTAAGTAAACCAGTCGGTGCCTGTGCTAAAAGATCGCCCTCTTCCTCTCTCCCTCTCCTCCCTCTCCTCTCGCCTTTTTCTGACCCGGCCTGAGTAGAGAGCGCGCGCTCTAAAGAAGAGTGCGGCCGCCTCGCTTTCTCGCCTTACCTGACAAGGGTAAAGCGCAACTGGGAAAGGGCGGAGCCCTGCTCAAATTTTTGGCGATTTGACTAGGGAAGGGTCGGAATAGGCTCCGCCCCCTCTCTCCCTGGTCTCGTTTTCCTACCGCTCTCCGTTGACACCTTTTCTCGTACTTTATGACGTCTAGTGTGATTCTGAGAAAAGATATCGACAAACGGCCAAAAGCATGATCTTGTTTGGTTCCGAGCGGGCAGTTTGAGCATAGTTAGGGCGGCATAGCTTCATTTCGGCTGTACCCCTTGTGGTCCCTAGAAATACGTTACCCTCGTCCTCACAATGCCTAGTCCGACTAGTTTCAGCGAAATACCAGAACAACAATTTTTAATTGTCGCAACGGTTCCTGCAATCTTACAGGAGATCCGTGTTATTGCTAAGAGGACAGTATCGATTACGTCTTTCGAAGAAGAAGGGGCCAGGTGAGGGCATCGAGTATACAATAGAGAAGGTCACATGAGCTCTGAGATGAGATTATTGTGTCTATCATACTCAATTATATATAATATATTTTTAAAACTGTTTTAACCCCAAATTGTCGTTTTCATTTATTCAGTAGTATTGAAATGAGATAATGTTTTGTCGCAATGCTACTGATTGGGTGCTTTAGTTTTATTTTATTAAACTGGCCACTCCTAGCTCATTGTTCAGAGGAGTTTTCGAGTTCGATGAAGTAGTTCCGAAACTGAAAAATGCCGCATGCTATCGAGCAAATGAAAGCTGGAACTTTCTAGGAGATAGTGATGATTGAGATAGATCCTGCTATTATTAATAATGGTTTTTATTATGTGTTCTCTATGCTGCAACGAAGCGTCATGGGTGCGCGTTCGTCGATGGCAAATGTGCACAATGGATAAATATGGACGATAGATACGACTGTAGTGGATAGGATTAGTTGGGTGGAAATTAGGAAGTTCTACAGAATTAAAATTGAATTGAACTGAAAAATCGAGAAGAAGGATGGGCAAATACAAGGTTTTATAGACGAGTGAAAAACTGCTGGCAGAAGTTTCTGTACAACCTTTACGCCTTGCACATTTTATCAGGTTGGTCGGAAAGTCTTTGTATATGGTTTTGTTTTAACACTGCTCGTCCATAATGCACTTTGGATTTCCCACATTCCTAGTGAATAACAAACAGTGAGGGGCCGTTATAGTAAACAACTCCCCATTCCCTTCCCTTCAGTCAGGCTCTAGTACAGTGCCGGACAAATGTTTGTCAGCAAATTTCAAAACGGCGTAACTTCCTTCGATGGTGAGATATTGATTCATTCTTGGGACTGACCGGTAGGTAAACCATACGAGAATATAGTGCTATGGCGTTCGCAGAAATGAATTCGAAGCGCTAAAATCAGTGTGCAATCTTCGATTGTAAGGTCGGTAAAAACAATTGTTGGGTCTACCGATTATTTCTGGCTTACCCCACTTCCTGTGGAGGAAGTACAACCACTGTTTTGTAGAATCCACCATAAACCTTGTTGAACGCATTTCGCAATCTCTGGGAAAATAATTTTGAAAACACCTCGCAATTTTCGTAAAATTTATATATCTTCGTTCACCGTTGAGCTACGGGCCTCAAATTTGGTAGGTAATATACAGTAGTGATGGGCAAATATTGTCTCAAATCTGAGGCAGCTCGGACACTCCATTTGAAAAATCGAAAAATATTTGACCTAAATATTTACCTATAGTCGGATTTCAAAAAGCGTATAGCTAAAAGTCTGATTTCTTGCCAAGTTGTGGAGAATCTATCATTGTTCGTGTGTGTGAAGTTGCGAAGTCAGATCTTTTCATTTCGTTAAATGAAGAGTGTCAGAGGGCTCGTAATGAGCAAATGCGGGGAGATTTGGAGGAGAATTTCTTCTCTCTGCAGAATTTGCAGTCTAATCACTCTGTTTAAAGCAGAGTTGTGAATAACTCGGCAAGACAATATTTTTGGCAAAAATTTTTCGAATCTGAGAAGGATCATTTTTACATCACATCACACTTCACTCTCTCCAGGCATCTTACTCCCTTCATTTAATGAACAGTAAAATCCGTCAATGGAAAGATATGACTTTGCAACTTCACACACATGAACAATGATAGATTCTCCACAACTTGGCAATAATTCAAACTTTTAGCTACACGCATTTTGAAAGCCGACTATAGGTCAAAATTTAGGTCCAAAATTTTTCGATTTTTCGAATGGAGTGTCCGAGCAGCCTCAGATTTGGCACAGTATTTGTACATCACTACTGTATATTACCTGCCAAATTTGAGGTCCGTAGCTCAACGGAGAACGGAGATATAGAAATTTTACGAAAATTTCGACGTGTTTTCAAAATACTTTTCTCAGAGATTGCGAAATGAGTTCAACAAGTTTGATGGTGGATTCTGCACAACATTAGTTGTACTTCCTCCACAGGAAGTGGGGTAAGCCAGAAAAAATCGGTAAACCCTACAATTATTGGGGTGTCCGGAAAGTTCGTATAAGTTTTTGTTTTTATTTTTTATTCAATGCTTTACAATTCAGTGACCAGTGTATTCCCCCTTCTTTCTCACTACCTCCCTCCAGCGATTGGGCACGGTCTCGATTCCTCTCTTCCAGAATGCGGGTTTCTTCGAGACCGCCCAGTTCACGAAAGCCCTCACAACTTGATCTCGATTCTTGAACTTCTTTCCTTTGCAGAAGTCAGAGAGAGAGCGGAAGCAGTGGCAGTCGCATGGGGAGAGATCCGGAGAATACGGTGGATGGGAAATCCTCTCGATCTTCAGCTCGTCCATTTTCTTCTGGGTCATCTTCGCTCGATGTGGGCGAGCATTGTCCATCAGAAGAAGAATTTTGCACTGGTTCAGGAGTCTGGGAGGGACTCTGATTGCGACATCTTCCAGTTGTTCAGAGAAGAGGTCGGCATTGATGCTGGTGCCAGGGGCGAGAATCTCCTAGTAGATGGGACCGAGCACTGAGAAGAAGAAGCAGAGGAGTTCCTTCTTTCCGTGCTCTTCCTTCTTCGGGATGGGCGTGGGCTTCTCATCTGCATCCACCCATTGCAGTCTCCTCACAGGGTTATCGTACGTGATCCACTTCTCATCTGTAGCGATGATGGAATTGACCCATCGAAGATTGGATCTACGATGGAGTAATTCCCGACAGACTTGAACACGATTTTTCAGCTGTTCGGGGGAGAGGTCATGGGGAATCACTTGTGGGAGTTTCGGCTTCTTCCCAGATCGATGGAGGATATCGGACACCGTTGATCTGGGAGTACCAGTATCCTTCTTCAACTCACGCACACTGGCCATGGGCTTGCGCTTCAGTGTGCGGAGAACGAGAGGCTGATCGAGGGAGGGAGGGCGTCCAGAGCGGGGTTGATCATCGAGACCAAACTCCCCTTTCTTGAAGCGGGAGAACCACTTATAGCAGAAGGGTATGGAGGGGGCGTCAGCTCCTTCCGACTGGGCCAGGGCAGAGTGGGCCTCCTTCACGGATCGGACAAGACGGTAGTAATGAAGTAAAACTGCTCGGAGGTAGAGATGGGAGTCCATCACAAGAATCAATGTAGCAACTCGGAGACTGATTAAATCCTCTCACTACTCAACGTCAGAATGATGCAATACATTGTTGACAAACAGATTGCGCAATCACTGCATTTGATTGCGAACTGACTTTTTTTCCGAAGCATTACACGAACTTTCCGGACACCCCAATATTTTGTCCAATCTTACAATCGAAGATTGCACACTGATTTTAGTGCTTCGAATGCATTTCCACGTACGTCATAGTGCTATATTCTCGTATGATTTACCTACCGGTCAGTCCCAAGACTGAATCAATATCTCACCACTGAAGGAAGTTGAAGGAAGTTGAAGGAAGACGGTTTGAAATTTGCTGCCAAACTTTTGTCCGGTACTGTAGAGCAACGATGTATCTTCCTCCACCCACTTCCGACATGTTCTGCTATAGCTCAATCTATCCTACACCACGATGAAGGATTCGGAGACCTTACTGAAGAATGTATACACGCCCCCTCTACAACACCTTCAGCAATTAGATCCATCGCTTCGAAGAAGACGACTTTTCCCTCAATGAATGGGATCGATCTGGGAGACCGCGTTCGTTGCATTTTGAGACTTTGTAGAAAGCTGCTTAAACGAGCCCATTTCAAAGTGCCCGTAAAATGATTATTGCATTTAGAGTCCACCATAACACTGTCAGAGAAGGCTTGAGATCTCTTGAAATGAGGAAATTTGTCGGTCGATTCATATCCCATGATCTGAGCCAAGCCAGCCATGACCGTCGAGTCGGTGATTCCATTACTTTTCTCATTCTCCGAGTTGGGGGTCGATGGCTGGAACGGCTCAAAACGGGGAATGAGAAGTGGGTCCTCTACGATAATAACCACATGTGAGCTCAGCGGGTTGGAGAAGGATGGGCTCCTCAGGGTCTCCCCAAACTTGACCTGCACCCCAAGAAAAACATGCTGCTAATGTGGTGGAGAGCGGATGGCGTGATCTACTCGGCGCACCTTCCTGATGGCATGTTAATCACCGGGGCCAAGTACGTCACATGCCTACACAATTTGAAATTGGAAGTCGAACGTTCAAGACCGAAGGACAATAAAGTGTATAATCAGCAAAATGACCCCGTCCCAAGGTCTCAAATCAAGTCGAGCAGGAATTGGCTAGATATGTATGAATGGTTCTCCCTCACCCCCCGTATTCTCCTGGCATGGCCCCGTCTGATTACTGACTTTTCGCAGACCTGTCCTATGTTCTTAGAGATATGTCGTTCAATTACCGTGGAAGTCTCGAGAATACTCTCAAGCAATACTTTGATTCGCACCCAGGCGGGTTCTAAAGGGAGGGGATCCATACATTGCAGGTACGTTGGGCACATATTGTCAATAATGAGGACAAGTATAATTGAACGTATACTTTTCCATTCCCCCAGAAATAAAGTTTAGAAAAATACAAAGACTTTCCGACCAACCTAATAAATTTGTATTTTTGCTAATTTTGTTTGCGCCACAAATCGACCATTAAATGTTTCAAAACATTCTAAAACTGTCTTTGCATACAATTCAGCCCCCGTATCAGCTCCATAAGCTGCAGCCTGGAGCCAGCTTACGCTATTTGTGGCGGCGGAGTTGAGTCATGTTAAATGAATGTGTCTTCAAATAAAACATGTTTTTTTTTCTCTTGCAGATAACGTTCCATCGTCTAACCTCGGTGCAGCTACAGTCAGTTCGACTACTCCTTCGAAATTCTGGGCGGAGTCATGCAGCAGCAACAACCCCAGCTTTGGAGCAGCGTTCATATGTCTAACAATTGATTCCTATGGGAAAAAAATATCGTAGCGTCTGTCTGTCTGTCAGTCTGTTTGTCTGTCCGTCCGTGATGCTTTATCAAAATACAGTATGCCCCACAGTTAGCATTGGGTGAACTAATACCCCGGGGTCAGACTTATGACTACCGTATACCCGCACACCATAGTGCATTTTCCGAAATAGCAGAACACTTAAATGCACGCTACCTTATTGTTACCGCACCTCCTCGTTCGCGTTCAAACCTCCTTAAGCAGCACTGCAGTGAGTGAAAATTATTGTCTCAAGTAGCAAAACATCCTCTTCTCCATTTGCTGCATTATAAAACATCAAGCCCAAGTTCATCTTTGCGACAGGTATGATTTTTTTAAAATTACGCATTTGTTTAGAGTTTCAACCAGCACTCAAATGATTTCTTAAGTGCGCTGTTGTCGATTACTTCGCCTCAGCTCTTTTAAAACATACGTTTTACATTTATCTCGTCATTTACAATAATGCTGATTTTATCCACATGAAAAATCGCTTCACTCTTCGAGCGATATGACTGAAATTTTGTTTTGAAGGCTGCTGCAAATGGTGATTCATCCTGCTGTTTTAAATCCGCAGCGGCAGCTGCAGCCACTGGCAAGCAGCAGAAACCATCCAGTATGATGTTATCGATTTAGTTTGAAATAGGCGGTTGATCAACAAATAATCATAGACTGTGGTAGATATACGAGTACACGATGATGACGGTGAAATTGTTTCAATATTGTAGTATTTATTATTGATGTTACAAGCGGATCGCCGATTATTGACTAGGTGATCTTCGAGTGATAACGCGAGTGTGATGCGTGTATTCGCCTGCTTGAACTCAATACTCTATGATACATCCTCGATTTTCCAGGTGGTTTAGTTCAGTATTCGTCCATCTTTGGCTATGGAATCCTGCAATATACGACCTCATCGTCGAATTTAGTCTTCGGAAGTGTTTTCGGACTCTCTACCAAGCACGCCGCTGTCGGAAGTACGATTTTAGGATTAATGTCGACGTATACTACTCAGATGGGAACAATAGATTGGAATGAGGCACCATCAAAGTATTTGTTCAAGAATTGATTCCGAATTCGTTCCCCAGCTTGGTAGCTTCTTGTTTCGCAAATAGTTATTAAATGGATACGATGCCCGATGCCAGTCCTTCTTCTTTCTTTTTGCCAATCATTAATAATCAATAATCTCAGTGATCTCGGCTATTCTACTTCAGTGGACGCTGGTCGCAACGTCTTCATGTGAGTCGGGTGTAGACATCATGTTTACTGTACGCAAACTAGGTTCATTTGCATCATAATTCCATTAATTCATCACAAAAACATGTTTCCACTTCATTGCCATGTAATTTTCAGGTCCATTTGGTCATATACTCAATTTGAAGAAATTGCGAACTGTCTTCTGGGAAGGTCCAAATTGCCAGGTTTCCGGTAATTGGCGTCAATTCAAATGGAAATCCTCGACATACCATGTAGGAACAATTTTCAGAACGTTTTGGAAAGAAAGTAAAGCTTAAAATGTAACTTTCTCAATTTGATAATCGAAAAATGCCAAAATCCAACACGTAATTCAGAAATTATGATATCGCAAACTGATTTGTACCAGAATATAGAGAATTAAGAGCTGAACATTTTATCTGTTGAAAGTAAGTTTCTATCTTTTCATTGAAGCGCGCTAGCATGGAAGTTGGCCAGAAAGAGTCTAGAAACCACCGAGAGCGCGTGCTCTAACCGCCTGGCGCTCTCGCCGACTGACCTCCTTCTCTGTCCCCTCCCTTTACCGCTCTCTCTCGCGCCTATCTTCTAGCCTATGTAACGTGCGTAAATGAAAAGACAGAAACTTACTTTCAACGGATAAAATGTTCAGCTCTTCATTCTCTATATTCTGGTGCAAATCAGTTTACGATATCTTAATTTCTGAATTGCGTGTCGTATTTCGGCATTTTTCGATTAACAAATTGAGCAAGTTACATTTGAAGCATTACTTTCTTTCCAAAACGTTCTGAAAATAAATTGTTCCTACATGGTATTACGCGGACTTCTCTTTGAATTGAGGCCAATTACCACCGGAAACCCGGTTATTTGGGTATTCCCAGAAGACAGTTTGCAAATTCTTCAAATTGAGTCTATGACCTAATGGACCCGAAAATTACATGACAATGAAGTGGAAACATGTTTTTGTGATGTATTAATGCAATTATGATGCAAAAGAACCTAGTTTTCATACAGTAAACATGATGTCTATACCCGACTCACATGACCGATTTTGATTAAACGAGTGCAACATTACAACGCAAGATCCGATTCCAATGAAATATATATGAAATGAAAGTACCCAGGAAGTCTAATAAATCGCGCATAGTGCCAACGAGAACTTTTTGGTATTTCCAGATTTTTTGAAATCTTCGCTAAAGTTGCACCCGAGATGCAATTTTTGGGTTTTCGACCTAATCAAAGAGAGAAAAATGTTCCTCGTACACTCCTCTTTCATTCGCCTGTTGACAGTTTGTAGGTATCTTTATCGGAAAATACCGAAAAATTGAGCTAAAGATCCATTTTTCCGAAAAAATCGAGACTCCGCCCACTTTAGGAGCATGCCACGGCGGAAAAAATTTTTTTTCCGGAAATCCGCCAACGCCATTTGAAAGAGCTCGTTTCGAAGTACTTTTTATTAATTTTGCTGCCAATTTATGAATTCCTACGTCCCGGCCTATGTGGAGTCTTTCCCGATTCCTCTCATAAGGTTAAGGGGATTGTCTACGATCTTTCGAATCAAAATATTATTTGCTTTGGGTTTCCATGTAAGTGCCGAGTAGATTTCTAGGATAGTGCACTCGGCAATTTTGAGCTCCACGCATTACAGATATCCCATATTGAACGGAAATGATTGACGAAGACTATTTTACAAAAAAAAAACATGATCATTTTTATTTAAGGACAATCATAATTTCATGCTAATCTACCCCAGTTTTCACTTTGAATTTGTGATGTTAAGAGACCGGATCGGTAAGAATCGACCATATTCGTTATCCTCCGGACATGCGGCCCCCCGGAATAAGAACCCCCCGGTCCTGCTTTGTACACGTATACCCCTTGGTACCGTGTTGCACAAAGCACAACTGGTATATCGATTTGACGTGTCCGTAGGAAAATATAACGTCACAAAGTCAAAAAATCGAAATTTCATAATTTCTCAACGCAACAAGGTAGACTCAAAATTTCTTTTGCGTTGTATTATGCATGACTAAAAACCAAAAATAAGCCTTACCGGTTGATTTACACACTCATGTAAAACTATTTTCATCATCAAAAATTTCGAAATTTTTAGTTAACTTTCGTATATGGAGAGACCGACACTTCTATTGGGGTGACCGGAAAGTTCGTATAATGCTTCGGAAAAAAGTCAGTTCGCGATCAAATGCAGTGATTGCGCAATCTGTTTGTCAACAATGTATTGCATCATTCTGACGTTGAGTAGTGAGAGGATTTAATCAGTCTCCTAGTTGCTACATTGATTCTTGTGATGGACTCCCATCTCTACCTCCGAGCAGTTTTACTTCATTACTACCGTCTTGGCCGATCCGTGAAGGAGGCCCACTCTTCCCTGGCCCAGTCGGAAGGAGTTGACGCCCCCTCCATACCCTTCTGCTATAAGTGGTTCTCCCGCTTCAAGAAAGGGGAGTTTGGTCTCGATGATCAACCCCGCTCTGGACGCCCTCCCTCCCTCGATCAGCCTCTCGTTCTCCGCACACTGAAGCGCAAGCCCATGGCCAGTGTGCGTGAGTTGAAGAAGGATACTTGTACTCCCAGATCAACGGTGTCCGATATCCTCCATCGATCTGGGAAGAAGCCGAAACTCCCATAAGTGATTCCCCATGACCTCTCCCCCGAACAGCTGAAAAATCGTGTTCAAGTCTGTCAGGAATTACTCCATCGTAGATCCAATCTTCGATGGGTCAATTCCATCATCGCTACAGATGAGAAGTGGATCACGTACGATAACCCTGTGAGGAGACTGCAATGGGTGGATGCAGATGAGAAGCCCACGCCCATCCCGAAGAAGGAAGAGCACGGAAAGAAGGAACTCCTCTGCTTCTTCTTCTCAGTGCTCGGACCCATCTACCCATCCTCGCCCCTGGCACCAGCATCAATGTCGACCTCTTCTCTGAACAACTGGAAGATGTCGCGATCAGAGTCCTTCCCAGACTCCTGAACCAGGGCAAAATTCTTCTTCTGATGGACAATGCTCGCCCACATCGAGCGAAGATGACCCAGAAGAAAATGGACGAGCTGAAGATCGAGAGGATTCCCCATCCACAGTATTCCCCGGATCTCTCCCCATGCGACTACCACTGCTTTCGCTCTCTCTCTGACTTCTGCAAAGGAAAGAAGTTCAAGAATCGAGATGAAGTTGTGAGGGCTTTCGTGAACTGGGCGGTCTCGAAGAAACCCGCATTCTGGAAGAGAGGAATCGAGTCCCTGCCCAATCGCTGGAGGGAGGTAGTGAGAAAGAAGGGGGCATACATTGGTCTCTGAGAATTGTAAAGCATTGAATAAGAAATAAAAACAAAAAATTATACGAACTTTCCGGTCACCCAATAATAGTGCTTAAAATGTAGCCCATTGAATTCTACATCAGAATATATCAACGCTAAATCAATTCTATTTTTACGTCATGCTATCCCCTTGGTCAGAATTTGACAGTGCTAAGTGGGCCATGACAGAAATTTCATAATTAGCGAATTGTATCACTTGATTTCAGTGTAAATGAGTAAATGGATTTGCTTGAAACAAAATACATCAAATGGGAGGTGAACAGAAGCCGTCTACCTGTCATGTGGAATCAACCCCTTTTCGCAGTCTCAAAAGTTCCATGTTTGTGCATCAACATATCATCACAAACAAGTATCTGTGGATCGGCACCGCACATAAGCTATAGTACGTACTAACATCTATTAGAAAATCACGTTTGAGCCGAATCGATGAGCAACACAATATATTTAAATATGCTTAAAATCGCGAAATGGACGTTATCGTCTGAAAATTTAGGTTTGAAAATCGAGGAAACTGACTAGATTCAATTATTTTACATCAATTTACACTGTTTTATGCGAAAAGCTGCTGATAAAAACAAACCATATCCAACTTCTGAAAACCGACTTGTCTCATCCTTGATTGGACCCAAGTTTGTGAATTAAAAAATCAGAATATGTTAGCCCGTAGTTAAGAAATCTAACAGAAATTCGAAGTTTTCAAAAATTTTAACAAGAGTATCGATATGCGACTTGATGAACCCTTTCCATTTTCAAAATATATCCATTCGAACATGAACAAATGAGAAATTGGACAATCAATTTATTTAGAAATTTCAGCGGGTTTCGCTGAAATATGATGCCAATGAACATTAAATAACTATTTTTGATTTATACTAACATAAAAAAGCTAATCATAGCTAAATTTATGCGTATCTAAGATATCCAGAAATTCGGAAAATTCGAATTTTGAAATTTTTTGCAATTGTCTAAATTAGCTTTTTAATGGCATATACAAGTATATTAATTTATGTTCTACTTTTATATCATGAATCGTGATCGATTTCAGCGAAACCCGCTGAAATTTCTAAATAAATTGATTGTCCAATTTTTCATTGGTCCATGTTCGAATGGATATATTTTGAAAATGAAAAGGATTCATCAAATCGCATATCGATGATCTTGTTAACATTTTGAATACTTCGAATTTCTGTTAGATTTCTTAACTATGGGCTAACATATTCTGATTTTTAAATTCACAAACTTGTGTCCAATCAAGAATGAGAAAAGTCGGTTTTCAGAAGTTGCATATGGTTTGTTTTTATCAGCAGTTTTTCGCATAAAACAGTGTAAATTGATGCTCATCGATTCGGCTCAAACGTGATTTTCTAATAGATGTTAGTACGTACTATAACTTATGTGCGGTGCCCATCCACAGATACTTGTTTGTGATGATATATTGATGCACAAACATGGAACTTTTGAGACTGCGAAAAGGGGTTGATTCCACATGACCGGTAGACGGCTTCTGTTCACCTCCCATTTGATGTATTTTGTTTAAAGCAAATCCATTTACTCATTTACACTGAAATCAAGTGATACAATTCGCTAATTATGAAATTTCTGTCATGGCCCACTTAGCACTGTCAAATTCTGACCAAGGGGATAGCATGACGTAAAAATAGAATTGATTTAGCAAAAGAAATTTTGAGTCTACCTTGTTGCGTTGAGAAATTATGAAATTTCGATTTTTTGACTTTGTGACGTTATATTTTCCTACGGACACGTCAAATCGATATACCAGTTGTACTTTGTGCAACATCTGACCAAGGGGTATACATGCACAAAGCAGGACCGGGGGGTTCTTATTCCGGGGGGCCGCATGTCCGGGGGGTGGTCCATTCTTACCGATCCGGCCTCTTAATCAACTCATTTTCAATGCATCTTCCATCTTCTGCAAGTCTTCCGCTTCATCAGATGCGATACCGTCTTTCGGATCCTCAACGACGACGTCTCGCGACGTCTCGAGGAGGTAACCATATGGATATTAAAATTAATAATTAATTACATTTGGACTTTTTTGAAGGGTACGTTCGAAACTTAGAGCTGGTGAGCGCGTGGTTCTCTTGTTTTTTTATACCTGCCAAATGGATGATATGACAATTTTTAGTAAATCTACCCTCTCGGATTCATGTGATATTTCCTCGACCTATTTCAAAAATAGTACCTCTGCATCTCTAACGTGCGTATCACTTGCATTAGCAGCCTCTCCCCATCATTTTACTTCTGCCTCCGGAGCCTCTTCCCCTTCTTCCCCTTCATTCGGGAAGGATCCAGATCGAGTGAGAATCAAAAGGCATTCACACAGATCCTTCAAGATTATGTTTCAGATTTCATTCCCAATTATTTTGAGTTGTGAAAAAATTAAGTTTTTCATTCGGATACTATTCGATCTCCAGAGTGGTACATCTCCTCAACAACATCTAACTACATCCACTTATGCATTCGGAGGAGAGACTATACGCAGTGCGAGTCGAGGGAATTTTGAAAATTAATATTTGAACGCTGACGACCTGATATCGTGGAATCTTGTATCCTAAAATGACATGATCTGGACGAAACGAAATTTTCACATGTGTAGTTTATGTTCTTGGCTGGGTCTTTCTAGTAATTTATTTTAAAATATATCAAATTATCTATTGATTCATTTATTTATCCTTTCCGATTCACCACTGAAGGCGACGGATTCGGAAGTGTGGCTGCTGGAGCAATGATCTGACTCTCTTCAGTTTGCACGCTCTCTCGCCGGTCAGAGAGAGAGCGTGCAAACTGAAGAGAGTCTGACGATTGCTCGGCTGCTGATAAGCAGACGGGAGGAGCGACGTCTTCAATCTTAAGAGGAGTACTTGTAATAGTATTCATATTTTATAAGCAGTTGGGGATGGACGATGATCTTGGGAAGGTTATCCAGGTGAAGCCAGAACTGGATCTGAGTGAAGGGGACGGGCTACTATGGACAGAGGATATGGTTGGTGACGTAATGTAGAAAAGGATGAGTAGAAAGAGGTATTTGGTGCTGTCTCACAGTTTCATTGTTTCACCGGCTGAAATCCTCATTTGTAAAGCGGAAAATTGGTGTTTCACAAACTGTTCATAACGGATCAAGGCCTTGTCTCACAATGTGCTTTTCACTGCCTTGAGAAAAATATAACATAAAATTGCAGCTCGTTCGCTCGACCATGGCTCCAGACACACACGATTCCGAATGTGGCTATAGTATATGAGTGCTGGAGGGGTACGGTAGGATTACAGTATGCCGACAAGCGGTACACTTGAGATGTGAAATGAATCATACTAGCACACGCTTTTAGTTGTTCTGATGGCGAGTTTAGTTGTTCTGATGGCGAGGATATCTGTGAGATCTAGAGGACCCAATAATCAAACGACGATCTACTGTACACCTCGTCAGGTCTATTACTGTAGGGATTACGGTTAGTACCGTACTGTACCGTACGGAATTATTAATAAGATACGATACTTTATGCCATCCCATATCGCAGTTTTATTGGAAGCTAGAAGGGAAACCGTTGCAAAAATCGGGACGAACATTGGCGTTTCACAAAATGTATTTATGAAATCGATGCTTTATTTTTTGATAAAATCAAGTCTCATTTCTTTAAAACATTATGATTGCATTGCAGATCGTTCAAGGATGATTTCTCGAGCATTATTTCGAATTCGAATGTACCGTCAAGAGGGAGTAATCCGTTCCATTAACCGAAATTTTCCGAGATTTTCGGTAAAACACAGTAAGGTTTGGCAAATCCGTGAGAGTTGATGAATTTCTGCGTCCTTTGGAATTTGAATGCTTCAAGGTAGACTATAACTGGCACAACCCAAAGAAAAAACGAAATCATCCTCTAAAGTGCTGAAATCGACGAAGTGCTTTGAAGGGGGTGCAATGGTGCATTTTCTCAATTGCCTGAAATCTTGGTCTTTTTATTATTTCCATTTAATGTTTTCAGCTTTCTTTCCGTGCAAAGAACGAGTTTCTATCGTCATTGTAAACGGATTTATGATCGTCTATGTGAGCTCGATTTGACTCCTAAATCCTGTTTGGCCTTCTGAATCTCGAAGATGACGACAGTTATCAAAATTCTGACAACGCAGTTTGAAAGAGCATCACTTGAAGTACTTTGTTTTAAAGTTTTTTCCGGACGATTTTGATTCCTACCGCCCCGGAGTAAGCAATTCTCTCGCGATTCCTCTCTTATAGTGGTACAATGTACTGGAGAAAATAGAAAATATGGGTCAGTGTTCTCAGCGCAGGCTTTTAGGAATTTCACGGTTTAGAAATTTTGAAATACTGTATAAAATCTCCCATATGAGCTAGAGTGGTGACAGAGGGCTCAAAATGTTCAGAAAAAATATTTCAAACAACTTTTTTGTTGGACATATTCCGTTTGGACGATAATTGAAAGTGCTACGATCAAAAAATCACAATATTTTGCAGAAAATTAATGTTTTCAATATCACACAGGAAGATAACAGTGGAATTTCTTTCGAAATTTAGAAAGTAGAAGTCCATATGAGTTGTAAAAACATATAAATGAAGCATTCGACTAGGTGCATTTTCCTATATTTGGGGTCAAATGTGTGCAAATGCAGAAGGATCATAACTAATTATTTTCAGTTCGCCTTCATTTCACTTTTTAAAGGAGTGCTCCGGGGAATGAATGCAAGGGAGTCGCACCACGAAAATTCTGCGCTCGCAATAGGAAACTGTTGCTATTTTACCCCTTGGATTAGCCGATACGTACAGTCGCGCCGGAAAGTCACCGTACACTTTTTGAATTTGTTGTATCTTTTGGCCCAGGAAATGCATCATGATGGCACTCAGGTATGATGTACCAAATCCATCGGAGATTATGGTCATGGTATTATGGTATGACGTCATCGCATAGTTATTGCGTAGTGATGACGCAATCAATCTGCACTTTTTCAAAACGGCATTATTCTTACATAGATTTTTTCCTGTTCGCCGTACGTTCTATGATGGGAGATGGGCGAGAGAGTGCAGACGACGAGAGTGCGTAAACATGGTGTTTCCCGACCCTAGTATACCTCCTAAAAACGCACACCGCGGGTCGGAAAGATATTCAATCGCTCTAAAAAGTTGGAATTCGGTTCTTCAATACATTTTGAACATTACGAGATAAAAATCAGAATTTTACTAAACTTTTCCGGAAAGTTATGGATGTCCAAAATATGGTCTTGTAAAAAAGAGATTTTTTAATGCCCTGAGGGAAAATTGTGAGATATCGTATTCCTATTCTCAGGATCATATGTACTCATGATGGCGATCATTTTGATGCTTTGATCGGATCTCTAGCTACTCTAGAAGGCGAGTTCCGAATTTCAGATCCTGTTTTTGCAGCTTCGCTGCAGCAAATGTGCGACCGAGCAGCACCTTCAAAAATTTATTCTGGGTAGGCCTCGGTCATATCTCCCATCATATAACGTACGGCGAGCAGGAAAAAATCTATGTAAGAATAATGCCGTTTTGAAAAAGTGCAGATTGATTGCGTCATCACTACGCAATAACTATGCGATGACGTCATACCATAATACCATGATCATAATCTCCGATGGATTTGGTACATCATATCTGAGAGCCATAATGATGCATTTCCTGGGCCAAAAGATACAACAAATTCAAAAAGTGTACGGTGACTTTCCGGCGCGACTGTACGTATCGGCTAATCCAAGGGGTAAAATAGCAACAGTTTCCTATTGCGAGCGCAGAATTTTCGTGGTGCGACTCCCTTGCATTCATTCCCCGGAGCACTCCTTTAAAAAGTGAAATGAAGGCGAACAGAAAATAATTAGTTATGATCCTTCTGCATTTGCACACATTTGACCCCAAATATAGGAAAATGCACCTAGTCGAATGCTTCATTTATATGTTTTTACAACTCATATGGACTTCTACTTTCTAAATTTCAAAAGAAATTCCACTGTTATCTTCCTGTGTGATATTGAAAACATTAATTTTCTGCAAAATATTGTGATTTTTTGATCGTAGCACTTTCAATTATCGTCCAAACGGAATATGTCCAACAAAAAAGTTGTTTGAAATATTTTGTCTGAACATTTTGAGCCCTCTGCCACCACTCTAGCTCATATGGGAGATTTTATACAGTATTTCAAAATTTCTAAACCGTGAAATTCCTAAAAGCCTGCGCTGAGAACACTGACCCATATTTTCTATTTTCTCCAGTACATTGTACCACTATAAGAGAGGAATCGCGAGAGAATTGCCTACTCCGGGGCGGTAGGAATCAAAATCGTCCGGAAAAAACTTTAAAACAAAGTACTTCAAGTGATGCTCTTTCAAACTGCGTTGTCAGAATTTTGATAACTGTCGTCATCTTCGAGATTCAGAAGGCCAAACAGGATTTAGGAGTCAAATCGAGCTCACATAGACGATCATAAATCCGTTTACAATGACGATAGAAACTCGTTCTTTGCACGGAAAGAAAGCTGAAAACATTAAATGGAAATAATAAAAAGACCAAGATGTCAGGCAATTGAGAAAATGCACCATTGCACCCCCTTCAAAGCACTTCGTCGATTTCAGCACTTTAGAGGATGATTTCGTTTTTTCTTTGGGTTGTGCCAGTTATAGTCTACCTTGAAGCATTCAAATTCCAAAGGACGCAGAAATTCATCAACTCTCACGGATTTGCCAAACCTTACTGGGTTTTACCGAAAATCTCGGAAAATTTCGGTAAATGGAACGGATTACTCCCTCTTGACGGTACATTCGAATTCGAAATAATGCTCGAGAAATCATCCTTGAACGATCTGCAATGCAATCATAATGTTTTAAAGAAATGAGACTTGATTTTATCAAAAAATAAAGCATCGATTTCATAAATACATTTTGTGAAACGCCAATGTTCGTCCCGATTTTTGCAACGATATGGCTTCCAGCTTCCAATAAATCCCTTCTAGCTTCCAATAAAACTGCGATATGGGATGGCATAAAGTATCGTATCTTATTAATAATTCCGTACGGTACAGTACGGTACTAACCGTAATCCCTACAGTAATAGACCTGACGAGGTGTACAGTAGATCGTCGTTTGATTATTGGGTCCTCTAGATCTCACAGATATCCTCGCCATCAGAACAACTAAACTCGCCATCAGAACAACTAAAAGCGTGTGCTAGTATGATTCATTTCACATCTCAAGTGTACCGCTTGTCGGCATACTGTAATCCTACCGTACCCCTCCAGCACTCATATACTATAGCCACATTCGGAATCGTGTGTGTCTGGAGCCATGGTCGAGCGAACGAGCTGTCGACAAGATAATATTATAATTTGGTATTTGGAAGAAATCAGATGAGGAAGATTGCTTCAAACAACTGGTTGCTCTTTTCACTTATCGTGAAGGCGAGGAATCAACAGGGAATTGTGATTTCCGAATATATTGGGGTGTCCGGAAAGTTCGTATAATTTTTTGTTTTTATTTTTTATTCAATGCTTTACAATTCTCAGTGACCAATGTATGCCCCCTTCTTTCTCACTACCTCCCTCCAGCGATTGGGCAGGGTCTCGATTCCTCTCTTCCAGAATGCGGGTTTCTTCGAGACCGCCCAGTTCACGAAAGCCCTCACAACTTCATCTCGATTCTTGAACTTCTTTCCTTTGCAGAAGTCAGAGAGAGAGCGGAAGCAGTGGTAGTCGCATGGGGAGAGATCCGGGGAATACGGTGGATGGGGAATCCTCTCGATCTTCAGCTCGTCCATTTTCTTCTGGGTCATCTTCGCTCGATGTGGGCGAGCATTGTCCATCAGAAGAAGAATTTTGCCCTGGTTCAGGAGTCTGGGAGGGACTCTGGACGCGACATCTTGCAGTTGCTCAGAGAAGAGGTCGGCATTGATGTTGGTGCCAGGGACGAGGATCTCCCAGTAGATGGGTCCGAGCACTGAGAAGAAGAAGCAGAGGAGTTCCTTCTTTCCGTGCTCTTCCTTCTTCGGGACGGGCGTGGGCTTCTCATCTGTAGCGATGATGGAATTGGCCCATCGAAGATTGGATCTACGATGGAGTAATTCCCGACAGACTTGAACACGATTTTTCAGCTGTTCGGGGGAGAGGTCATGGGGAATCACTTGTGGGAGTTTCGGCTTCTTCCCAGATCGATGGAGGATATCGGACACCGTTGATCTGGGAGTACCAGTATCCTTCTTCAACTCACGCACACCGGCCATGGGCTTGCGCTTCAGTGTGCGGAGAACGAGAGGCTGATCGACGGAGGGAGGGCGTCCAGAGCGGGGTTGATCATCGAGACCAAACTCCCCTTTCTTGAAGCGGGAGAACCACTTATAGCAGAAGTGTATGGAGGGGGCGTCAGCTCCTTCCGACTGGGCCAGGGCAGAGTGGGCCTGCTTCACGGATCGGCCAAGACGGTAGTAATGAAATAAAACTGCTCGGAGGTAGAGATGGGAGTCCATCACAAGAATCAATGTAGCAACTAGGAGACTGAATAAATCGTCTCACTACTCAACGTCAGAATGATGCAATACATTGTTGACAAACAGATTGCGCAATCACTGCATTTGATCGCGAACTGACTTTTTTCCGAAGCATTATACGAACTTTCCGGACACCCCAATAGGTCCATTATTTGATAGTATGCGTATGCTACGACATCAATATGATTTTATGACCCAACGACATGTGGAATTATTGGAGTGATAGATATCCAGCTGTTCATATCCACTGTTGGTAACATGAAGCCGCAATGCCGTAGAAAAATGCGAGTGGGTATGGAAAATGTATGTGCATAAATGTATTGTTGCTCAGAAAACAGTTAGGATTGTTCCCGAAAAACTGATTGTGCTTATTTGTAAGTAAGATACTGTACAATTGGAAGTACACATGCCTATCTCATCTCCGTCTCCTGCAATTGCGACGGTAGTCTCATGCAGTGATAGCGAATGGCTGCAGGTGGGAAACTATATCCAGGGATATTGTAGTCATCTATTTGTATAGATTTTGTTTATTAGAACATGAATAACAGTGGTAGTGTTGTTAATGCTTTTGGCTCTTTATACGAACGAACGATATCGCAATCAACAGGTCATTGAAAAATTTCCAAACTTCTGTTTTTACCGACCCACTATTTCTGCAACTGCATTTTTGAATTATAAAATTGATGCTAAAATCATAAATAATCAATTCTTGCTTAATTACTTTAAATATGTTGCAGGATCAATGATGCACATTTTCGACGCCTGCGCTTTCTCTCTTGACCACTAGGGACATGTGAGTTTCATTTTATGGTCGTAAAATGTGAGGGGAGCAACCTCCAATAATATCTACTCACGAAGTGAAAACAAAAAAAAATCAAACAAAAAAGAGTTTGCCGTTAACTATCGAATCTGACCATAGGTGTCCAGAAATGGCGGCAATGGGGGTGCTGCGCACAGACGCACCGTGCGTCTGTGTGCAAGGCATGAATAGGGGGTCACGGAAAAAATCGATGGTAGGTCAAAACTAAGTACCGTACCCAATCGATAGTACAGTACCAGCAGATACCATATATCACTACCGTAACCCGCTAGTATCGTGAACTAACTTTATTTTCAAAAAAAGGAAAGTACCGTACCCAATCGACTCTACGGTACCCCCTGATACCGTATACCGATACCGTAACCCTCGAGTATCGGAACTGACTTTATTTTTAAAAAGTCCTGCTACCATGCCCAATCGATTCTACAGTACCCAAGCAACTACAGTAACCCAGTTCCTTAGGTCAAACATTTTTCTAAAAATTATATCATTTTTCTAAAAATCCCAAACCGATCATAAAATGATTCTACAGTAATAAGGTATATGGTAGGATACATATAAATTTAATAATGATCGATGTTGGATTTTTAGCAAAATGTTTGACCCAAGGAACTGGATCTGACCCAAGGAACTGGGTTACGGTAGTCACTTGGGTACTGCAGAATCGATTGGGCACGGTACCAGGACTTTTTACAAATAAAGTTAGTTTGCGATAATCGTGGGTTACGGTAGTCGTATACGGTATCTATGGGTACTGTACTATCGATTGGATACAGTATCTTCATTTTTTTTGAAAATAAAGTCAGTTCGTGATAATCGAGGGTTACGGTAGTCGTATACGGTATCTTGGATACTGTACTATCGATTGGATACGGTACTTAGTCTTGACCTGCCAATGACCTACCGTCGATTTTCACCATGACCCCCTATTTATGCCTTGCGCACAGACGCACGGTGCGTCTATGCGCAGCACCCCCTGTCGCCGGCGGCGTGGACACTAGTGTTGATCGCTCGAGCGCTTTTTTCGAGCGCTCGTCGCTCGAGCGGTCATTTCATTTCGCTCGCGAGCGCCAATCGCTGGCGAGCGATTTTGCATAGCCATTCGAGAGCGATCCTCGCTCGCGAGCGGTTATGCAAAATCGCTCGCGAGCGATTGGCGCTCGCGAGCGAATCATTCGACCCGCTCGCGAGCGACGAGAGCTCGAAATAACAACACTAGTGGACACTAGACTTTGAAAAGTAATCATTCAATAACAAAAAGACCAATTATGAAGGAATTTTCTAACAACTCGTTTTCATTGTTTTCCGATTCATTGTTATGTGCTAACACGAAAATCTTCTTCTTAATTACAGCTTGTCAGCAACATACGCAGACTCCAGTCAAGAACGACGAAGGAGGAAGAGTCGCAGCGCAAGTGCAGGGAGTGATAGTATAAATGGGAAACGGAAGCAAACAGTCAGGCCTGCTTGCATGAGCCGTTTCTTGTTCGAGCAGCTGTTTCCGACTATTTTTTAAAATTATCCTAGTATCTTCCGCCATCATATTGATACTATTTCCCTATTCCAAGATATGTGGTCGGTATGAAACTTTGAACGCAAAGGTTCGATAAACCATACGAATTATCCTTAGTTGCTCTTATTTCACTTCGAAAAGTCTATCTAATTGAACTGTGATACTTTCATGTGCTTTCAAACCGATGCTGAAACCTCAATCCGATTGCCAGCACCAAATTAAGTGTTCTCAGTGTTCTCATTAAGTGTTCTCCATGAAAAAAAGTTGGTGTTTGTAAGACATTGTATTTGTTCTCATATGAGGTCGCTCGTCATTCAAGTAGCAACAGCCTCAGCAGACCATTCACAAAGGTTTGTCAGTTTTTCCACTGAGTAAAATTATTACATCGCTAGCAATGTGATCTAGAAGATGATATGAGGCAACTTCCGGGTGATTGTATATTCACAATGTGACTTTGCAGTCTGTCTCAAGTGGGTTAGTCGACTGATCACGTGTACTCTCTCAGTTTTGCACATCTTATTTCGTGTTTGTCGTGATGAGAGCTCTGTCAATTAAAATTATTTTCATGGGGTTTGGGAAGCTTTAAGAGAGACTGTCTGAGTGAATGAACATATTTTTTGCTGAAGCTTGGCAAAGTTGTAAAATGGAATTAAAAATGTGACCCCCAAAATGTGCGTACGTGTAGTACTCAGTGAGCATAGCTCGGGCATGGCATAGTTATTGCTCTCGATGAAGCGCTGAGGAGTATGCGGCACTAAAGTCGAAAAACGTTTTCGAAATTTGACATTTCGCTATCGATCGGAACGAGTGATACCTCAAAAAATTCGGAATATTCAGATGATTATATTTACCAAGTTTCCTCCCTATCGGTTCTCAACTCCTTTTGAAAATTCAAAAAATCGACTATTTCTTGTACATTTTTCATCACAGCTCTGTCAGAAGAGCGGTTTGGGAGCGTTTTGAATTCTGATTCTTGTAGTACTAATTGACCACTAGTGACTCTGAGAAAACAAGAGAAATTGAAAATACAGTTGTCGCGAAATTTGAGGTCGAGCTCAAGAAAGTTGAAAAAAAAAACCTTCCATCCGCGCGCGCCAGAGCGCTGTAGGTATAAAACTACCGTAATATATCGATTATTTTTAACATCAGCGCGCTAGCGCGCGCGGAGGCATATCGAAATTCTGCCGATGATGGCCGACTTCCCTCATCGAGTAATGCGTATTGGAAAACTGTAGAGCATTGAACCCCCAGTTCGGTATTGGAGTACTGTAAGTCATTACCTTATCATGAATTGATTTTTTTCGAATCTTCTTTTGCAGGCGATTCAGTTTCTGTCGATGGAGAAGTTATATATCATGAAGAAGGCTCGTCTGGTCTTGCTGCATGATCCTCCCCCGCTCATTTTGGCTGCAAAAGATGCATCAAAGATCAGTGCAGTAAATGCGACAACTACGACAACTGCAGCATATTCGATAGCACGAGGAGGTGAGCAAGGGAATGACACTTACTGTATTCTGAATTGGGATGGACTTCATTCCGTATGAGCAAAGTGATATTCGCAAAACTCATACGCATTGTCTTAATTTCACATGGCAGTTTTCCGTTTCAAATTATATTCAAGAGGTTAATTAACAGTTCGTCTTCGATTTAATTGCTCTGTTAATAAATTCGTGCTACGTAAAGCCGTCATGAATTTTTCGGATTTTCCATTGCGCATCAACAGCTTCCAGTATTTGTATAATGCGACACCGAATTCCTGATACGCCTTGGTAATATTTGAGCAGTTATCTTGTTTATTCATTTTAAATAATTATCGTACTAATTGATTAATAACGTAAGGTGTTTGTGCCGAACAAGCTGGATCAAACGGCCCCGCCCTAACGATGTCACTGCTGAGACATTCCTGGTATTGTAAGAGCCACTAAATTGCAATCCGATATTCATTTCTTGTCCCAAGGCGGCATAGGAACTATTGTTTTATTTTTTACTCCTAGCACTCTAAATGTGATTGCTGATCTTAGAATATAGAAATGATGACTTTTTATTATGGTACCAACTCACCTACCGAAAACGGTACGACGTGAAACAATATAATTCTGGTTTTGACTAAATATATTTAACGCGTAGGAGATAATAGCCCCAGTCTCTCGTTATTCTTCATCATTGTATCCCTTCATGAGTAACAGCTTTACTTATTGCAGGTAGGCCCGGAACTGGGCCAATTGGCGAGTGAGCAGCGCGTGTTGAGTGAGTTATTGATCTCTGATCTTATCATTTAGCATACATTAATATTGTAAAGTTTCTTTGGAGCAACCACTATATTCTAAACAAGATTGAATGCACATTATATTAATTTCCGATCCTTGAAAAAAGCTATTTCGAAAAAAAAGTTGCCTGTTGATTTCTGGCAGCACTTGTTCTATGAGAAACGACTTGTGCTCAGGGTTTCAATGGTTTTTTCATTCTCTTTGAATAATAATATTTTTAAATATTGAATTGGTTAATTTCAAATTCCTCAGCGGGTGAAGATATATCTTATATATAATACTAAGCGTGTTCCTCTCTCTCCGATTTTCTGTATCCTTACCTGAAGGCCTTTTGATGGCCTATCACACAGTGCTGCTGAGGGAGTATTCTAGTAACGAATCATCGAGCTGGTAGTTCATGTCCACTAATCGTAGAACGATGTCGTCAGGTCCTTGAGACATAAAGATTTAGGAAACATTGCACATTGTTCCATAAATACTATTGTACCAATTGGTAATCTTAAGTTTCTCTATCGTTGGCTATTGTTGAATAGCAGAACGAGCTCCGAGTCAATCTATGAATTGTCCGTGCGGTCGAGCAGACTAGTCAGAACGGGCGAATATGCTAAATGAACCAATCGATATTCTTTAGGCTTCTCTCATCACTGTCTCCTGCAACGGCGACGATAGGCTGGCGGGAATTAAGGCGGAAACGGTAAGGGACATGTGAGTTTCACTTTGTGCATGTAAAGATTGTGGAGAGGAATCTGCAGTAGCGTTTTTGTTGAAGGTGGAAAACAAAACATATATCAATTCTTCTTCATGCCGCTCCTGAGGTCTGCAGTAACGAAAGAATCTGGCCAATATCGCACTTATCAAAGTCCAATCATAAATTAAACCTGCATCTGCGGAATGAGCAGTTTCCGAATAAGGCTGCGTCCTTGTTTCCAGGCGCTTTCACATGGGGGGAGACGATGGGAACAGAAAAGAGCTGCGCGAGCAGTGGAGACTGCTGCGCTGCAGTAGATACAGTTCTTACAATTATCCGCACATTTAATTTAACAATTAATAAAATAATAATAAGTTTTGGCGTTTGTCGGAGAATTGACGACCACCAAATGATGAAGGAGAGAAGAAGTGGAGGGAGAATTGGAGAGAAGATGTAAATATTTTACGGACGATTTGCCCCAAAACGAAAAATGAAGATTCAAAATTTGATTCTGGCAGTTACGCACTTCACTCCCTCTTTAAGAAATAATATAAATTTCCAGAGCCACTAATCATTATTGCCCATACGAGGAAATAAATAAACTCGTTGAGAGCAGAAATCGTAGATAAAATTCGATTCGCATCCACAAGTGTGCCACCGTAAAACGTATGTTCCGTAATTTCCATATCAGTTTCGACAGTTGCCAGCAGCAATCATGTTCTGATCTGAGATGCGCTGAAACTATAAAATTTATACTCTATCCTAGTCGAAGTCCAAGCCCTTTTTCATTGTCACCAGTGCCCCCTTGTCCTCGCCCGCTTCCTATAATATAATATGATTGAATAGCTTTATTGCATCATGCTGTAATTCTCAGGTTTGGATGAGACCATATTCTTCATAAGCTGCGCTCCACCAATGGGGTCCTGAGAAGTTCTCCCTTCGAGTCTTGAAATGACTTTAAGGGCGCACAAGATTGTAGACCGTCCACACGGTAGTCTCACGCGTCCTGTTGTTGCAGTGCATCTCCCGTAACTTGTTTTAATAACAATAAATTAATTAAATTATTTTTAAATAATTAAAATAATGATTTCGAACCCCCACCATTCTCACTCCGCTTCGGGAATCATTGCAATCTTCAGCAGCCGCTCTCTTAACGAGATCAGGGAGCAATGCATTCACTAAATTAAGTGAACAGCCTGTATAAAGCTTCAAATTTATAAATATTAATTTTAGTGCGCAAATGCGATAAATACTAACCGGACAAGATCTATCAACATTAATCCACTCGAAGAAACGCCCAATTGCCGGGCAATTTCAGCACATTCAGTGGGTCGGAGATATATAAATATTCGGTTTACAATAAAAGCTACAACGTACAAGTTGGAAGTTGTGACATGTGTTGCAGCCTTGCTGAAAAATCTTGCTGGAATACAGAACTCAACTTCTAGATTATCAAGAGATCCGTTCAAGTATCAAAATGATATCAATCATGAATCCAGATGATCCTGAGAATATGAAAACGATCTAGTAATTTGCACTAAGTACATGGACAAATCTCGTAATTTGCCCTTTGAAATAATCACTTTTTGCATGACCTTTTTTGAACATTGGTCTGGGAAAAGAAAAAAAAAAAAGAAAAAAAACTGTATGGGAAAATTTTGCAACAATCTGTTTTTAAATCGGAATATGTAAAATGCAGAGCTTCCCATATCTGATTGAAATTTCAAGCTTCGATGACTCAGCGGTTATCTCTTAATAAAATAACTCTATAAAAACCTGCGAAAGTTGAATGACAATTGCTGGCATTGTTATTCTAAGATATACCCTAATCTTAGTCATCGTATCTCCTTTCAGTCAATCATGTACCCGTAGTGTAACCGAAGTGCTACGATACCGATCTGTTCGATGGTCGGTCGTGTCGCATTCGTGATAAAAATATATAATAATCATATTTTAAATAAATGAGATGATTTCATCCGGTGAATTGGTGAAAGAGTACATGCGGAAGCCTAACTTCACCGAGTTGAACTGTCTAACTCAGACAACTAACAAGATCAATATCTAATCTCCGTTCCTCTTTCCCCCACGCGCCTCTTCTGCCTCTCCGTATTGGCTGCTTCGGCAGCAACTGATGTAGTCCTTGTTGTGCCAGTCTCTCGGACTCGTCACCACATCCTTCATCACGATTAGAGTTGATGATCACTAGGGATGGCAATACGGTTCGGACAGTGGATTATCCATTAGCAAATGCGCGCACGTCGCTTCGAAATTGATAATCCGTACCAAATTGGTCATCCCTAGTGTTCACTATAGAATACGTATTTGTTGATAGGCTTACTCTAGGGCGTTAGTAAGCTAATTAACGCCCTAGAGTAGAGAAAAAAGCCCTACCACAACCTTCAAGAATTAGGCTGATCCGGCACAATCCTTCATTTGGACCGTAGACGCGGGGCGAGAGGTGCGCCTGCGGAGGGATTAGCGATTGTCACAGCTTGGAGCCCAAACAATGCTCCTGATCCAATCCTACCGTAACTAAGATATATCGTGACTTGGCTCACGCATAGAGGGGACAGCTCACTTCGTAACGTCTACAGCGGAATAATGTTGAAATTATATTTTTATATGATCGAGACTTTGTTCGAAATTGGAATCAAGTGAGCAATTCATATAACATACATCAAGTGCTGCCAGAAATCAACAGGCAACATCTTCCAAATAGGGGAAATTTTTTAGATATTACAATATCGAAAATCTGAGATCCACACTGCACTGAAAATATCGTCGATACTCCTTATGAGGACCGACCAGTCAAAGATCAAATACTCACTCTATACGAGCGGATCTCTCTCTACGAGCGGACTTCTATACGAGCGGACTCTATACGAGCGGACTTCGTTCGGCTTAATAATACAAACATCTACATCAGTCTCAGGCCCGGGAGAGAATGATTCTCACCGGGAAAATCTGTGCAGTGGCTGCCTTATGCAGTCATCCGGCACCCACACCTGAGAATGCATTTAATTATCTAAATTAGTGTTAAACTGCAATGTTCAGTAGGTGAATACGCGATATTGATTTTCTCAAATATTCCAGGATTTTCATAGGAATACGGGCGTTCATCGTGAGAATTCTAGTTTCGATTAAAGGAAGGCTCTCGGCAAAGTAGCCACATCGATAGAAAGGAGGTTCCACCCTCCAAAGATCATAGCGCGAGCTAGGAAGCGTACACACATCGTTAGGATAGCTCAGTGTTAGAGCAGCCGTCACGTAATCGGAAGGTTGCTGGTTCGATCCCCACCAGTTTTTGACAAAACTTCAAGATATTTGAATTCGCGCACTTCCCTGGCCCATCGAGCGCCCATGGCACTCGGCCAACTAATCATAATTCTGTTGATGGTAGAGATATGAATGTAATTTTTTCGCAACCTTTAGTCGTTAAAAGGAGCTACAGTCGCGCGCATAAGTGAGTTGGCAGAAATTGAATTTGTTGTATCTGTTTGCCCAGGAAAGACATCATTCTGGCACTATGGTGTTATGTACCAAATTCATTGGAGATTATGGCCATGGTATTACGGTATGACGTCATCGCACAGTTATTGCGTAGTGATGACGCAATCAATCTGCACTTTTTCAAAACGGCATTATTCTTACGTAGATTTTTTCCTGTTCGCCATACTTTCTATGATTGGAGATATGACCGAGGCCTACCCTGAATAAATTTTTGAAGGTACTGCTCGGTCGCACATTTGCTGCAGCGAAGCTGCAAAAACATGATCTGAAATTCGGAACTCGGATTCTAGAGTAGCTAGAGACCCGTTCAAAGCATCAAAATAATCGCCATCATGAATACAGATGATCCTGAGAATATGAACACGATATCCCATATTTTGCCCTCAGGGCATGAATAAATCCCTTTTTTGAATGGCCATTTTTTGGACATCCATAACTTTAGACTAACGGATTTGCGACCTGATTGCAGGACGGCCTACGGGAGAACAGTAATAGTCAGGGGGGCCGTAACGGGGATTCTCTAACCTAATCCTAATATACCCTGGACGGGAGTTCTACTGACACACTCTAGTGATGTTCAACACATGAGCGCCATACCAAGTTGGGGCAGGGCGCTATCACGGAGAAGCAGCCGCGAGAGGGCAAGTGGAACGAGCCAAGAATAGGATGATCTTTTAGAGGGTAGTAACTTCCTTCTCCAGAACGGGGCGGAAGTATACAGGACGGAAGTATCGGATGCAAGGTAAGGTGTGACCATGGCGGGACGGGAATATCGGGAAGCTCTGGGCTCTCCCGTAACAACAGTTAAAATTTCAGCCTGATATATTGGGGTGTCCGGAAAGTTCGTATAATGCTTCGGAAAAAAGTCAGTTCGCGATCAAATGCAGTGATTGCGCAATCTGTTTGTCAACAATGTATTGCATCATTCTGACGTTGAGTAGTGAGAGGATTTAATCAGTCTCCTAGTTGCTACATTGATTCTTGTGATGGACTCCCATCTCTACCTCCGAGCAGTTTTACTTCATTACTACCGTCTTGGCCGATCCGTGAAGGAGGCCCACTCTGCCCTGGCCCAATCGGAAGGAGCTGACGCCCCCTCCATACCCTTCTGCTAGAAGTGGTTCTCCCGCTTCAAGAAAGGGGAGTTTGGTCTCGATGATCAACCCCGCTCTGGACGCCCTCCCTCCCTCGATCAGCCTCTCGTTCTTCGCACACTGAAGCGCAAGCCCATGGCCAGTGTGCGTGAGTTGAAGAAGGATACTGGTACTCCCAGATCAACGGTGTCCGATATCCTCCATCGATCTGGGAAGAAGCCGAAACTCCCACAAGTGATTCCCCATGACCTCTCCCCCGAACAGCTGAAAAATCGTGTTCAAGTCTGTCGGGAATTACTCCATCGTAGATCCAATCTTCGATGGGTCAATTCCATCATCGCTACAGATGAGAAGTGGATCACGTACGATAACCATGTGAGGAGACTGCAATGGGTGGATGCAGATGAGAAGCCCACGCCCGTCCCGAAGAAGGAAGAGCACGGAAAGAAGGAACTCCTCTGATTCTTCTTCTCATTGCTCGGTCCCATCTACTGGGAGATCCTCGCCCCTGGCACCAGCATCAATGCCGACCTCTTCTCTGAACAACTGGAAGATGTCGCGATCAGAGTCCCTCCCAGACTCCTGAACCAGGGCAAAATTCTTCTTCTGATGGACAATGCTCGCCCACATCGAGCGAAGATGACCCAGAAGAAAATGGACGAGCTGAAGATCGAGAGGATTCCCCATCCACCGTATTCCCCGGATCTCTCCCCATGCGACTACCACTACTTCCGCTCTCTCTCTCTGACTTCTGCAAAGGAAAGAAGATCAAGAATCGAGATGAAGTTGTGAGGGTCTCGAAGAAACCCGCATTCTGGAAGAGAGGAATCGAGACCCTGCCCAATCGCTGGAGGGAGGTAGTGAGAAAGAAGGGGGCATACATTGGTCACTGAGAATTGTAAAGCATTGAATAAAAAATAAAAACATAAAATTATACAATTTTCCGGACACCCCAATACAATCGGTTCAAAAATTAAAAGGCTCCGAAATTTTGGACGAATACTTATGATCGATACTGTGTGTTGCTGCCAGCATTTTCTGATGGCTTTGATCATTTTTAAGTGAGGTGCTTTCATCAGGGCCGTAAAATATGTTCTGGGTCGTAGAGAATCGTATCGGGGCAGTAAAGCATAAAGGAGTCAAAGATGACATCATCGGAGCTGTAGACACGGATGTGGAACGACGACGATTGCATCAGAGCTGAAGATACTGATAAAGGCTGTAGATGTCTTCACCAGGGCCAAGCAGTTACTGGCTATAGCTAATCACATCGGAGACGTAAAACATAAAGGTTTTGAAGATGACGTCATCAGGGATATGACGTCATCATGGTGTCATCAGGGATATGACGTCATCAGGGGCAGCATGCTATGTACGCCGCAGGGATACGGGGCAACAAGGAAATTATGCGAGGTCATAGGACGTGGCCGTACTTTATACACACTCAAACAACTGTTAGAGCATTTGAAATTTTCTGAAGTAAGTACTTCATCTCTGAGAGTTTTCGGAATTTTCTGAAGGTCGAACATATTGAGGAGTAGTTGGAATTTTATGAAGGTCGTCGAACATATTCAGGAGCAGTTGCAATTTTCTGAAGGTCGGCGAACATATTCAGGAGCAGGTGCAATTTTCTGAAGGTCGTCCAACATCTACTAGAGCCGTCAGTCGAACATTTTCTGAAGCCGTTGGAACATCAATGTTTGCTATACCGATGTCTGTCGTATATGAGGACCGTCAGAAGTCTCAGGCGACCTTCGACCGTCGAAGAGGGTCGTTCGAAGTCTCTAAGGGCAGTCGATCACCAATACGGGTAGTAATTTCGGTAAACAGATTGTCCGATCAAAGTTTGCCCTCCCCTATGGGTAGACACCGTAAGCTCCGCCCACTTGGCTGGAGCACGATTCCTCTCTAAAGCAAGATTCCCTTTGCATAGTTGGAATGGTAGAACTGTATTTCGGCTATGCCCGTTGTGGTCCCTACCTATGGGTCTCGAAGATGACGACGGATTTCTGAATTCTATAAACAAAGTTCGTAGGACATCAACCAAAGAGCTCATCACAAAGTATCAGATCGTGGTCAAGTTAATACGAATGATGATGCATCGTAGTGGCCGAAAGTTTAATCCCTAGCGACTACAGTGACATCGTGGCCTTCTGGAGAGGGAATACTCGTCGATACATGAATTAACCATCAGAATTGTGAAAAGACCTTCGGACCCATCTGTTATCACCTTCGGACCCATCTGTTGGTTCGGACCCATCCGTTGGTACAGAGCCAAACTTTTGAGCAATTAGTGTAGTGAAAGGTTAGGAATCTTTGTTTTATAATAGTCCCTGAGAGGTTACAATCACAGTTAATAAGAAGGCCACCATATGATGTAGCCTGTGTCAGTAGTATTATTAGGGATCATTTGCGTCATTTGACGCAAATAAACCGTCAAAATTTTTCAACTGTTGACTCACATCAAAGCTTTCCAGTTTTCCCTTATGACTCAGAACTTTCCGGTTTTCCCTCATATGGAAGCTTTCCAGTTTTTCCTCACATTTCAATCAAAGTATTCCTAGTATTACTAGGTTGGCGTGGTTCTCGCCATTGGCGTGATTCTCGCCAATAAACCCTCAAAAATTTTCAACTGCTTTTACTATTCCCTTTCCCTTTATACTTCCGCCTGAAGGGCAATTATCCGAGAGATTTTTCTCTAACCGTCTGTCCATAAAAGGAGGGGCAATTATCGCCCACTCTCACTTTCTGCCAATGTCCGTTCGGTCCTTTCGCCTGTTGGATCTCCTTTGCGCTTTTAATTTCACAATTCACTTTTCATAGATAACTATTAGTCAACTAAGGCGCCTTCTTTTCCTGTCAGCGAAACATACTAAAACGTAGCGTATTTCACCGTCTAACTATAGTTCAGTTGATCGCTCTCTCTCGCGAGGAGGGAAGATCAATTATCTCCTTCCCCTTTAGTCTATTGACATTTTCCAAACATCTCTCTCATCTTATCTCATCTTCGGCTCATGCTTTGAATAATTATCAAGTTAATCCTCCCAAATTTGCTTAACCCTCATTCATTTTCCCCAGGATTCATGCGAAATATGGCATGACTAGTGGCAAAGTTCAGTGAATAGACACCAATTATTGCTGACTCACACTCTACTGACGAAATAGTTGATTCCCAATACCGCTCATTCATAGCAATATATTTCAATTTGCAATTCATAAGTTTTCTCAACTATTCCTCCGTCAATTACTCGTTTCTGTTCAGGTAATCAGTACTTTATTTTCAATTAGATCCCTCTATATCTATTCCTCCTCCCAGTCAGAGAAGTAAAGAGAGTGTGTAAAATTGAGAGAGTATTCCTAACTTCCTCCAATTTTTTTAATTCCCTACATTTTTAAGCGCTAGTAACAAATACATCTCTCAATAATTCCAAAATTTTCAAATCACCTGATCATCTACAACTCTCCGCGTAATGTTGATCAATCCACGAGAAACAAAATTTACCAAAAAAACATATTAAATTTGTCTAGTATTCAGTCATGTTCCTATCATTTCTACTCGTCGGTTGTCTCGCTTTAGCATCGGAAGAATGGATTAATAACGAAGAATCGCTGATATTTGAAAATGATGCGCTATTTCATCTTGGAAAGTTTAACCAAATCAGGCTTTTGGGGAATATTCAAGGATATCTTTTCGATAATTCTTCCAAAATAATCTACTACAAACGCGGAGGCATTGTATATTCGTCTCATAACCATTTACCAGTAAAGTCTCATTCCATTTTCATTTTTCAAATTTTAACTTTTGTAAATTTTTGGCATATTTAACTTTGATTGTTTACTGTCTCCTTCAGCATTGGAGATTCAAGTACTCGCAACTCAACCTATAAGAGAGACTTTTTGTGTCAGTGAACATGTGCTTGGCAAAGTGCGAAAAATCGAAATCGCCCATAATGTGCCTACATGTAGTACTCGACGAGCATAGCTCGGGTGCCCCATCCCGAGTGTTCTAGATCACTCTCTGCGAAATGGGACACATTTAAATCTTAACAGTGAAATTTCGAATTTCGCCATTTCGAAACCGATTTGAATGGTTGATGTCTCAAAAAATTGATAATTTTCCATGGATTATATGCAACAAATTCTAGAATGATGGGGCATCAACTCGTGAAGAAACATCGAAAAAATTTTTTTTTTAATTTTTCATTTATTCAGATGGGTAGGTAGCCACCATTTTTATTGTTTTATTATCTCTAGCTTTATGCATACTATTAGTTGAAAAAATAAAAATAAAATAAAAAATACAGTTTTTGAGATATTGAATTAAAATCATTTCGTGATCACGTCAAACTACCGTACTCGAGTGATGAGAGAGTGTGCTGAATGAAGAGGCCATTACACGAATTTAGTTCACGATTGTCAGGGTAGAGTATAAGGATTACTGTATGTTGCATAAATTCATTTCACCCTTTCCGGCCTCTATTGTGCCACTAAGGATTGATTTGCACCATTTGGTGTGTCAACAATATCGGTGTTACAGTAGTTCATACTACGGTAGCCGAAAAATGATAACTGACACAGTCTGGATGATGCGCCTCATGTAACCTTAGGAAAATCCAGCATCACCCTCCATCTGAAATACGGTAGTTTGACGTGATCACGAAATGATTTTATTTCAATATCTCAAAAACTGTATTTTTCATTTTTTTAAAATTTTTTCTACTAATAGTATGCATAAAGCTCGAGATAATAAAACAATAAAAATGGTGGCTACCTACCCATCTGAATAAATGAAAAATTAAAAAAAAATTTTTTTCGATGTTTCTTCACGAGTTGATGCCCAATCATTCTAGAATTTGTTGCATATAATCCATGGAATATTATAAATTTTTTGAGACATCCACCATTCAAATCGGTTTCGAAATGGCGAAATTCGAAATTTCACTGTTAAGATTTAAATGTGTCCCATTTCGCAGAGAGTGATCTAGAACACTCGGGATGGGTCACCCAAGCTATGCTCGTCGAGTACTACATGTAGGCACATTATGGGCGATTTCGATTTTTCGCACTTTGCCAAGGGTCTTCACAAATATGTTCACTGACTCAAAAAGTCTCTCATAAGTACTGTTCGAAGCATTCATTCTCATTTCAAAAGCTGGTAGTTGCTATGAGTGGTTGGACTTCTCCTTCTTCTTCTCCACCTCCCGAGTATAATGAACTTTACAAGACATTTCATCCGGATCAAACAAAAGGACTTGCTCGTCTGATTGAACTAATTGTTTTCCTTCGCCAAGGTACAATATCGCTAGGATGTATTTTCGAAATTCTTCACGATATTAACGAAGCCATACAGATTACTGGAATGACTAGTTTTATTGAAAAATATTGCCCAAACCTACTGCTTATTGTCGTTGACGGCATAGTTAAATGCAAATTCGTAAACAGATAAATCATTTGAATGAATTCGGACGAGATTAACTCTTTGCTGGCGCATATTCCCAACTTTCTTGGGGTATTTCCGTCAGACTTTTTACCCAACGTAAACGGGCTTGCAAATTTTGGATTAATTGCCAACTCTGATCCGTCGAATCAATCTGGGACTCATTGGTTGGCGATTGTTGTTGAGAACAGGAAATGTTATTATTTTGACTCTTTTGGCGGTACCCCACAAATCGATTCAATCCGTTCATTTTGCTCAAAATTTGACCAATGTTTTTACAACAGAGAGAAACACCAGGATTTGAATGAAATCACATGTGGAGCGTACTGTATTTTTGTGATTAATGAAATGATGTTTGCAAAACGATCGTTTAGATCTGTAGTGTCAACCTTTCATCGAGTTAAAAAGGACGATATATATGTGCGCAAATATCTTAAAAATCAATTTTCTTTTCATTTGGCCTCCCTTCATTGATCACGAGTGGTTGTGTCATGTCTTCTCTCTGTACTATCTGCCCATCTTCAGTCGATGACCTCACGAAGCACATGTCGGAAACGCATTCGAATCTTTTCTGCTCTATTTGCAATAGAGTATTTTCGTCGTCTTTTTCACGCAAACGTCATAATAAAGTCCACGCTGCAAAGCAAGTCAAGGAAGAAGTCGATGTGATCCCGGTCTGCAATCTCGGTATCTACAAAAGCCAAACCGATGGAAGTATTTCAGTCAAAATTTTTTCGCAATGAACAGTCGTGTTTCCCATAATGCAAATTTTCTAATAAAAGTTATTAACAATCCCCGTATTGCCATTATAGACGCGTCCAATTCAGAGATTGGTATTCTTGTGGAAATTATATTTAACATTCATAAAATTGCATTTAATCGATCCGAACGAGCCGCAATTGTCAAATTTTTGCCTATTATTCGTTATATTGGTAAGTGTAGAGACGCGAAAAAAGCCCGTGAATTGCTACTTACGTTTGCTTCTCATTTTGTTAGAACAGTTGTCCAAGCCGCACTATCTTTGAAATGAAATACGCTTCACGTGTTCAACCCTTTGTCGCCGTTACTCAACAAGAATCCAATGCAATTGAAATGGAAAAAAAGTTAGATGATATTGCTCTAAGAAAAGACATTTCTGCTCATCATAAGATGAGATTGTATCAAGATCGTCTTGCTAGACTAATTAATTTTCGAAAAGAACATGACCTAAAAGACGAACGTTCTGAATCCATACATAACACCCCATCTATTGACAACACCCCTCCATTGATTGATTTTTATTCTGAACCACGAAATCCCATTGACGATGACTACACATTTGACAATCAACTTATTCACGAAGATTTCAATCTTGCATCAACTCAGGCAAATTCTCTAGAAGATTTACGTACAGCTCATATTCCTTCTTTTCATCCGCTACCGGCCATTCCACCAGCACCCAGAAATATCACTTCTTTCCGTCCACCAAAAAAAGTCACTCCGGTCATTCCAAAGTCTACAAGAACTCGAGTGCCGAAGTCTGCATGCCCTCGAATTTAAAAGGCTTATTCAATTTCAACGCCGTCAGGACCTGTCATAACCGAAACAAAGAAAAAGACTATTGTAAGCAATGATCAAAACATGCCCAGTTGGATGAGACCAACCAAGAATTCCCGTCTGCATCGTGTTCAACACGGAAATGGTCGTCTATATGTTCGTGCTTGGAAATAATTAAAATGTTCGATAAATTTCAATTTGAATCATTCATGTCATGTCGTCAACATTGAAAAGATTATTCTACAATCTCGATGAACCAACAGCATTTTCCTCTCACGGTCCTTTGCAAAAGGCTAGTCGCCAAAACAGTAAAAATGTTGAACGTTTTCTAGAAAAAAACAACATGTATACTCTAAACATAAACAAATTCGCTATAAATTTCCTCGCCGAAAAACCAAAGGGGACTATGTTTTTTTCGCATGTTCAGTAGTTTTTCTCGGCAAAATAAGGGATATCATTACTGCATGTCTATGATTGATTTTTATAGCCGTTATGCATTCACTATTCCTATTCATAGAAAAACAGGTCAGAATGTGCGCGATGCCCTGCAACACACATTTGAACGGCTGAAATTATTTCCGGCATTTCTTATTAGTGATAGGGGGGGGAAGAATTTGTAAACTCTCGAGTCAAAGAGTATCTTCAAATTCGTAATATTAATCTTATTCATCCAAATTCTGATATTAAATGTGCAATGGTGGAACGCTTCAATAGGACATGGGAGACTCGTCTATTCAAATATTTCACAGCAAATAGAACCAAGAAATGGATTGATATTGCTGAAAAGTTGACAAAAGCAATCAACAATTCCTATCATAGAATGATAAAATGTACTCCTCAAGAAGCATTTTCGGGGCAAGTTCAACCATTTGATTCACCAAACAGCCCTGTGAAAAAGGCCAAGTATGCTGTAGGGGATATCGTGAGAATGAGCCACCAAAGCAAGGCATTTCGACGTGGATACGAATCGGGATGGACAAATGAGACATTTCAAATAGTGCAAGCTCTTTCTGGATCACCGCCCACATACAGAATAGTCGACCAAGCCGGAGAAGAAATCACAGGAATCGTTTATGAGCAAGAACTCGTTAGAGCTGCATAATCTACTTTTGATATTACATTAAAGTACACTGTTATTAGGTCATGATATTTTATTGTTTAAAAATAAATTGCTTATTTACATGAGAGCATCTACATGGGGTACACGATTATCGTCAATTGTAAAAATAGAATCCTGCTCACAATGAAGAATACAATACAGACAACCTTCGGACACAGGCTTGTTAAACGCAATATTAAAACTCGTAGTACCAAGATTAATGAGATCAAACGTTTCTGAATCCAAAGATGGCGAAATTTCAAATACAAAGAAGGCGGATCCATTCTTGAACATTTCTCTGGTAATTCCATTGTTACTAGCAGTTCGAGCCATCCCCGTTCCTTCGAGCATGTTAAGATATGCTGGCATGTACAAATCTTTGTCAAAGTTGAGATTAAGTGGTCGGGATGGAATGGTTCGTCCTCCACACTCTAGGAAAGCATCCTTGATGTCAAAATGTTTAAAATTGAATGGGTTTTTAGTGTGCGAGCCCTGATATGATTGAGCATCAACCATGCACATGACTACTCTCTTGGGAATAGCCGAAGTCAAAAGTCGACATTCGGGAACATCGAAACGTCCGGCTGCCACATAGAAACTACGCATTTCTACATTTGTAATGGGATATGTCACCATCTTCTCCTTTTTCAAAAGTTGCTCGATTGCGAGAGATGCGGAATCATGAAGTTCGTACTCATGAAGAAGAAGTTTCATGTCCGGATCTCCTATGTGTAAATAGTGTCAGAAGGGGCTTTTTGATCCTTGTCCAACTCAAACAAATCAATGACAAACTTGGGATCATTGAAATAAGCAATGAGCTTAAAATCGACGTAGTTCAGAAGCAGGCGGGGTTGGCTGAAGAGATTAAGATTGAGTGTTGCGGCAAACTGTCCTTCTCCGTCCTTTTTGATCCAACTTTGTCTTTTGACATGACCTACTGAAGAAGGGCTGTTGGGATTGTCGTCCGAGGTATATCCACCAAGCGAAAGTGTGGTATTTTTGGTATCAGTGTCAAAGTTGAGCTCGGTCTCAATGATACTATTCCACGCATATAGAGGAGACGAATCTTCCACCATCACACCATTAATGTACACTTGGAATTGCTTGAATAGAGTCTTTCCAATCATTTGACAAAATGCAATTGGCAGAGATTGTCCTTCTTCAACAACATGTTTCTTTCCATCCTTATCTCTGAGTCCAATTGTAAACTGTACATAACTGCGCTGGAGATTTAGGAAACTTTTTTGCAAATTATATCTCCATTCGATGGGACCCGAACCGGAAGAAAGTGAATTAACTAGAGGACATTCAACATAACGACTGTTTACTACGCCTACTGAAGTATCGGGAATACTAAAAAGGTCAAGCTCGGGTACAGTAGTTTTCTTTGACTTTGAATTGAAAATTTTATGCATTATGGAGCGGGAATAAAATACGACCGTTTCTCAGAAGTGATTGTATCAGAATTGCGTCTTTTACGACTGCCAAGTCCGGTTAGATTGCGAATTGTCTGTCTCCCTGCTCGCTTAAATGCATGAGAAGCCTTCGACCCCTTGTTCATGTCATTTGCTACAGCTAGTGTTATCATATTACCTCATGTCATATTACGTTAAGAATAAGATTGAATTGAACAACCTTTTTACACGTGTTTCCCATCATTGTAATTGTTCGATAATTAGCATAGTCCAGTCTTTGTTTGCACAGGAAAGGACAGCGCGTGCCAATAGCACATATATTTACCTTACCAAATTTACCGGAGATAATTTGCAAATTCAAAATTTTGCTAAGCAATTATTTCCTGGAAAAAGTAATTTTTTCTGGGAAGTTTATGAGGACGCTGTCAAATCACAGCCTTATGGATATTTGATGATTGATTTGCACCCCACTACACCGGACAATAGAAGACTTTGTACCAACATTTTTGATAATTCAATTGTTTATTATGTTGAAAAGATGAGACCATAAAAGTATTCAGTAAGAAATGTGTTCAAATTATACAAACCAACTATTGCGAGTCATTTAGATGGAAAGATTCCAGAACGTGTTGTCCACTGTTCCCGTCGACAATTACAGGGAGATTTGGATTTGGTTTAACTTTTGTTCTCAGTTCGTAATCTTCGTCAACCGTGAGGATTTTGCTGATTGATTCTTTTTCATTGCTGAGTTTAACTAGAAATTTAGCGTAGTGATATTGCTTCTCAATGACCTTTGCATCAGAAAATAATGACCGCCCTTTATCATCGTCTTTTTTGGATACAACTCTGTCAGCCGATATATGACCAAATTTGTTTGCAAATCTAAATAGAGCTTTGACTAGAAATATAATTTCCCTGTCGGTCAGTTCCGAGATTGGAAAAGCGCAAAGGAGATCCAACAAACGAAAGGACCGAACGGACATTGGCAGAAAGTGAGAGTGGGCGATAATTGCCCCTCCTTTTATGGACAGACGGTTAGAGAAAAATCTCTCGGATAATTGCCCTTCAGGCGGAAGTATAAAGGGAAAGGGAATAGTAAAAGCAGTTGAAAATTTTTGAGGGTTTATTGGCGAGAATCACGCCAATGGCGAGAACCACGCCAACCTAGTAATACTAGGAATACTTTGATTGAAATGTGAGGAAAAACTGGAAAGCTTCCATATGAGGGAAAACCGGAAAGTTCTGAGTCATAAGGGAAAACTGGAAAGCTTTGATGTGAGTCAACAGTTGAAAAATTTTGACGGTTTATTTGCGTCAAATGACGCAAATGATCCCTAATAATACTACTTGTATCATTCACCAGTTCACCTAGTTAAGATAAATATTTTTGTGAGAAATCCAAGAAATCTTTTCAGATGAATGAACGACTGGACGGTATGAGTGCCCACACTTGAAGCGAATTCGCTTCCCACATTCAGGAGTTTCTATCAATCGTCGTCGTCCTTCGGCAGTGAAGTTCAACAGTTAACTACGCCGTCGACCTCGGGATTCTGAAGTGCGTTGCAACTACCAAACCCGCTGCTTCGGGGCGTATGGTTATCAACAATGTTAATTTAGCGGATTGTTTCTACTTATTTTGGTTAGGACTGCGGTTTTCCGACGTGTCAGTAGTCTGGTTTATTGTATTTTTTTCTGGTTTCAAATTCAAATTTTGGAACATCTGAGTTTCATTGACAATTGACCTTGCTGAGGTTTCCCTTGATATGATAGTCTTCAGTTATGTCCTCCAAAGTCATTAATAAATGCACGTCAACGATAGATCGGAAGTGTTATATATTTAATGTCTACTTTAGATTTTGCAGCAGATGCATCCGATGATGGAATGGATGATGATGAATGTGAAATTATGACTGCAGCATTTCGTGCATGATGCACATGGTGGATGCGATGTATATCAAGTCGTGAATGTGTGCAGTTTTTTTCTTCTTCTCGGAGTATCAAAAATAACCAATTCGAAATTGTGTTGCTGAAATGTGTGCGAAAACAAAATCTGCCTTGGGAGATTTTTTAGACAATAATTTATTCGATACTGCGGGTGCCACCAGCAGTCAGCCCAAGCTCATCTTTCGAATTTCTAAGAACTTGCACTATTTTATTTCATGTTTCAGCCGAGGGTGAAAGGCGTTTGTGAATAAACAGTCCGATAAATCGGTGATCAAGGAAGTATAAAATAATCCCATTCATGCAGAAGCCACTCCTCATCTCCCTTCGGTGCAGCAGCTAGTCCAACCATTCCGGGGGCGGTGTCACGCAGCAGCATCAACTGCAGTAGATTAGCTCTGCCATATCACAGGTCTTCTGAGAGATTGCATGAAATTGAGACCCCCTTTTACAAACTGTTCAAATTGCTTCAATCGGAACCCCGGTTTGGTGGTTGATGTACCTGAGGCCTAGTAACATTCAGTAAAGTTTTTGGAGCCGTGAATTCAAAATTGCCTAAAAGCCGGCTCTCAAAATTTTGAAAGTTCAAAAATTCATATCTCCCTTCAAAGTTGAGCAAATGAGTCGCTAAAAAAACTAAAATGATCCACTCGTCGAGTAGAATAACTTTATTGCTAAAGAGAAATTGAACGGAACACAAATTAATGGCGAAAATCCAAAAAGTATGGATTTTGGGATGCGAAAAATCGAGAAAAATGCAGTTCCTGAAATATAAAATCATTACTACCTAAGAGTTTATTACAGATTCGAATTCTACGACCTTTTTTACCCCGGGGAAAATTACTTCCAAAAAAATCGAGAGCGTAATATCGCGCTTTTTTTCGCCGAGAACATGTCCGATAGCGTGTTTTTGCTCAAGATCGAAAATTTCAGTATATAATTTTTGTGTAGAAATCACTCAGATATATCTTTTCTTTCAAGTTTCGATGCTTCCCAACCTTTATATGCCAATTCCCGTCGAAAAAACGGAGATTTCAATATTTTCAAAAATCATGCTTTTCACCAAATTTCTCAAATTTTATGTAGCAAATCATGATTTTTGAAAATATTGAAATCTCCGGTTTTTTCGACGGGAATTGGCATATAAAGGTTGGGAAGCATCGAAACTTGAAAGAAAAGATATATCTGAGTGATTTCTACACAAAAATTATATACTGAAATTTTCGATCTTGAGCAAAAACACGCTATCGGACATGTTCTCGGCGAAAAAAAGCGCGATATTACGCTCTCGATTTTTTTGGAAGTAATTTTCCTCGGGGTAAAAAAGGTCGTAGAATTCGAATCTGTAATAAACTCTTAGGTAGTAATGATTTTATTTTTCAGGAACTGCATTTTTCTCGATTTTTCGCATCCCAAAATCCAAACTTTTTGTATTTTCGCCATTAATTTGTGTTCCGTTCAATTTCTCTTTAACAATAAAGTTATTCTACTCGACGAGAGGATCATTTTAGTTTTTTTAGCGACTCATTTGCTCAACTTTGAAGGGAGATATGAATTTTTGAAATTTCAAAATGGTGAGAGCCGGCTTTTAGGTAATTTTGAATTCACGGCTCCAAAAATTTTACTGAATGTTACTAGGCCTCAGGTACATCAACCACCAAACCAGGGTTCCGATTGAAGCAATTTGAACAGTTTGTGAAAGGGCACCTGCGATCTCTCAGAAGACCTGTGATATAATCAGCCTTATCAAAGTAGACATTGTTTTGTATTCTTGAACAATACTACAGTTAAAGGAGGAGTAAAGGCAAACGCGCGCCCGGTTTAAATATGTTTCAATTAGAGGAGAACTCTCTTCAAGTCGCGTGCTTTCTCGCGCACTGCCTGAGCTTTCCCTGATTTGGCTCCCAGCCAACTCCCGATAACTCTGTTCGTAATGGAGATATCAATGTGAAAATTTCGGAACTTATTATCGTTGGGGAGATATGAAAGCTTCAAAAATTGAAATTGCCTTTGCTCCTCCTTTAAGCAACATGAAAATTGTTCAGATGACGATAGAGAGTACTTTAGGACGCAATAGATCTGATTGTCGTATGATTATACGTTAAATTTGGACCGTGAAACGGTGCCTCTTTTTGCTTCAAACAAAAGTGCTGCCACATCAGCGTTTCATTAGCAATTAACCTTTCCGGAGGTTTCCCTTGAAGTGATTGGAAAAATAATAAATTATTCTTATTTGACAATGTATTGAGAGAGGTAATTTCTCTCTTTTTTAAGCCGATGAGGGAAACGATGAGGGAATGACGAATGCTGACGTGCGCCCGTGATTTTTTTATTTGGAGGATCAGGTAGAATTTGATTTCTTTTCTTCTTTTTTTTTTGGTACCTCTAAAATTGTTATAGATAGTAGTAGAAAACCACTGTTTCTTGAACGGTTCATTCTTGAACGGTTATTTCGAAAATATTATTAGCGTTACATTGATATCTCATCGAAAATTCATGCAGTCTCTCCTCATCGCCTCAGCAGCAGCCTTCCTCTACTATATTTTCGCGAAGAATATTGCTTCCGATTGATTCAACAGGTCATTTTACTTTTTTTTAAAATCTGACCCCGTAGTAGTCTCTGATCGAATCTGTCTGCAATTCTAGAATAATAAATAGATAATATAATGTTGTATAATCTATTTGCAGCTTACATTAATCACTTTAATCTTGTCTATTTCAGGTCCCATCGTGCACATTTTTGACGCATCCTGCCACCTTGACTGCCAGGGAGACTTGAGTTGCACTCTATGAATCTATTCCAAGTGGCGAGTAACCTGGAATAGAATGTATGCGGGTAAGTGAAGAGAAAATCAAATTATGTACACGTGTCTTCCATAATTCACAAGCTATCTAGTCTCCGGAGCTTCACAAATCCATTCATAATCAATATCCTTTCAACACTACCGTATCCCTCTGCAGATCTCTCCGCTCTCCTTGGTGTTTGTGACTATCATTGTCAAGAGGAACGGTAGGGAGTAATGCTGTAGCTAGTAGCAATATTAAAAATCTATAATGTGAAAGTTCTTTCGAGGTGTAGATTATCTGTTGTATCTCCTCTCCTTACTATTTTTAACAAGTCTCTGCTTACCTCCCAAGTGCCATTTCAATGGCGTCAAGCTTTAGTTAAACCTATTCCAAAAAAATCTAGTAACTCTATAACAGATTTTCGTCCTATTTCACTTACTTCATCTGTGTGTAAAGTTTTTGAGAAGATTATCATAGGTAAAATTACGGCGTTTCTTGACCAGAACAACTTATTTGACCCTCACCAATCTGGTTTCAGAAATTGTAGATCAACTTCCACTAATCTTGCTGAGACTTATGCACATTATCTCCGCATCTCTAAGCATGGCTCTCCTTTTGACACAATTTACATAGATTTCAGAAAAGCTTTTGATTCTATTGATCATAGATTATTGTTACATAAATTGTCCGAGTTAGGCATCTCTAATCACATTGTATCATGGTTCCATTCATATCTCTCTGGTCGTACGCAATCCGTATTTATTGACACTTCATTTTCCCCACCATCCCCGGTCATATCTGGCGTGCCACAGGGATCTTGTCTCGGGCCTCTCCTCTTCATCATATTTATCAATGATATCTGTGTAAAATTCCCGGCCTCCATTTATTATTCTGTGTATGCAGACGACCTCAAGTTGTTCGCTGAAGCCCCTCTGTTCTCAGATGACTTGCAATCCGCTCTAGATATTGTTTCTAACTGGTCCTCGCAGTGGAATCTTGGCGTTTCTGAAACTAAATGTCACATTGTTCACTATGGCCGACATAATCCCCGTAAACTATTCACCATTAACGGTGTTATCTTAAACGAGCCTAGCAATGACCCAAGTAAATGTATCATTAAAGATCTAGGAGTGCATTTCTCCCCTTCTCTTTCTTTCTCATCCCATATTAGTAAAATTATTTCTAAAGCCCGTACCAAATCTAATCTAATTTTTAAATCCTTTCGTAGCAATTCTATTGAGTTATATCTCAAATCGTATAATACTTTCATCCTCCCAAATCTCGAATATTGCTCCATTATCTGGAATCCTATACATAGTGTAGCATTGACTAAAGAGCTTGAAAGAGTTCAGCGTGACTATACCCGCAGAATGTATGTACGCTGTTCCCTCCCTCCTATATCATATAAGCATCGGCTCCATGAGCTTAATCTAATGACTTTAGAACGCCGTAGGTTCATAATTGATATATTATTCCTCCATTCGATTATCCACAGCCGTTATTCTCTTGATATTTCTTCTCTACTTACACGCGCGCCACTCACTCGCCCCCTCAGAAATGCACACCCACTTCGTATATCTTTACCTTTCATACCAAATAATTCTTGTTCCACTCTTGTATCTAGAACCATGTCCATTTGGAATGCTCTTCCCATAGAATATGTTAGTTCTTCGCATAGTGTATTTTCTAGTTATATCCGTTCACAACCCCCCACTTTTTATCCCCCGTCTATTATTGCCACTCGGCTTGATCTTTGATCCCGTCCCCTCCCCTACCCTTGCTGCCTAGCAACCTTCAACCGATTCGATCCAATCGACGGACATCCGTTTCTTGTATACCCTCTCGTTATTTCTTGAACTCCCACCTAACGGAATAAACGAATGAATGAATGAATGAATGAATGAATGAAATATCAAAGGGAACCTGGGACTGGAAGTATTATTTTTGTGTAAACACGAAATTTCCTTCACTCATTATAGACAAAAAGGAGCAAGACTTTCGCAACAATCTAATGGCCCATTCATAGTCGACCAAAGCTGAGGAGTCACTCTCTTCATCTCTCGCACTCTCTCGACTGGTCGACCGGTGAGAGAGAGAGGAAAATGAAGAGAGTGACCCTTCAGCTTTTTTCGGTGTTGGTACGAAATATAAATCAGTTTTCACAACCAAGGTTTTGGGAACCGAGATAACAAAGGACGATGTAATTAATTCCTTTGTTCTCTCGGTTCCCAAACCTTGGTTGTGAAAAATGATTTCCATTTCGTACCAACACCCTTTTTTCGACTATGAATACAGCATAATAGTATTTACACAAGATGCATCGCTTTAGTGCTCGATAGTGCTTACGAATTATTAATATTATTAGAGAAGCGCAGAATCACACACTCACATTTCTTCCCATTTCGAGGTTGCAAAAATTCTCGTTGCATTTATGTTTCACGAATATTTGATAAGAAATTGCCTATTCGTCTGGCCAGTGTATAGCTTGCCAGTGTATAACTAATTTGCATTCAAAGATTACCTTCTCTGCAGCCTCTTCTACTCTATCATCCGGATTCTCTTCTATCTTCGGCAAGTCGACTGTTGCAGCAACAGCAGCTGACGACGCGACGACCAACGGAGCAGCTGCAGTTGCTGCGACCAATGCAGCAGTTGCTGCATATGAGCAGAAGACCAAGGGTAGATGATAATGTGATACCGACATTGTATTGTTCTAAACCGTCAAATTAGATCAAAGAAATGGTATATGTAGAGTGTGGGTAAAATAATCAACGCAAATAGTATTTTTCAAATAACAAATGAAACTGAGTGTGACATGAACGATTGGGCTAGACGGCTATTTTATGCTACACTGATCGTTCATCGCATGGAAAGGCATGGCGTGTTGGTTGATGGATTGATTGCGATTGAATTAAAAATATGTTAATGCGTGGCGTGGATGCGTCCAATAGCAAGAATTCGAGAGTACTTTTGTTTTGTATGAAATATAGTATCGATAGGCCTAATACTTATGATATGTTTAATTAAATGTTTAATTATTATAACAATGTAAATTAAATGTTTAATTATTATAACAATGTATCTTTTGAACGGCTTATGCAAACACCTTACATATATAGTAATTCTGAAAGAGCTCGACGAGATAAGCATTTTTACTGTTAGAAGTGAAACGCTAGCTCACCTGGGAAAAAACTTATCGCCATTTAAATTATCAAATTGGTCGTCGAAAAAATGTTACATGCCAGACGTACTTTTAAGTATGTTCCTTAAATTCCTTGTGAAAAGTTATCCCTGAATGCAAATTTTCGCGCCAAAAAAGCCGCATACGAGGGGTCTGCCAAATAGAGGAAAATGGAACAATTGTTAGGAATTTCAGGTTTGTCCTGTCTATCGTCTCCATTTTCACTATTTCGAAGCAGAGATGACGAAAAAATAAGTTTCAAGATTGGGGAATGTGAATTATCATCGAAAAATCCGTTTTTGAATCGTTCGAAAAATATCGGTTTTCGAATTCTCGATTTTCTTCAAATTTGGGCATCTGAAAGTGTCGATTTATGAAAATATGAAGATGCTCTTTCCGCATGAAGTAAAGATTACTTCCACGTAAATACGAAAATGTACATATAAGCTTCTGTGTGCACTTCTAGATTCTGGTTTTTGAGATACAACATTGCAAAATTGGTACTATCGACAAACATTTTTTGATTGAAATCGACTGAAATCAAGTCAATTTGGTGATTTCACACCACAATGCAATTTATGATGCAAAAATAAAGCTCATTAGTACGTAAATACGCAATCAATTATTTTGAGAAATCTAGATTTTGACTAAATTGGATCCAAAATATCTTTGAAAGTGGAGCAGCTGTCGAACATATTTTTGTTTAATGTTACTAATCTACTACTCTCTCATATCTCAATATAAATTGCGATAGTTATCAGAGCGAATCGGCTAAAATTTCAGTGGGTAAACGTTGGGAAAATCGAGCATTTGAGTCATTGTTTTTCCGAAATAAGATCTCCGCCATTTTTACTGCTTAATTTTTGCATTATAAATTGCATTCTGGTGTGAAATCACCAAATTGACTTGATTTCAATCGATTTCAATCAAAATGTTTGTCGATAGTACCAATTTTGCAATGTTGAATATCAAAAACCCGAATCTAGAACTGCGCACAGAAGCTTATATGTACATTTTCTTATTTACTTGGAAGTATTCTTTACTTATTGCAGAAAGCGCATCTTCATGTATTCAAAAATCGACACTTTCAGATGCCCAAATTTGAGCAAAAACGAGAATTCGAAAACCGATATTTTTCGAACGATTCAAAAACGGATTTTTCCATGATAATTCCCATTCCCCAATCTTAAAACTTATTTTTTCATCATCTCTGCTTCGAAATAGTGAAAATGGAGTACCGGTAGAGAAGAATGTTAGCTCTCAGCACCAATCAATTAACGGTTGTGTTATTTTTGGAAAAAAAATATGTATAAGAGTCAGGAGATAGCCCATAACAAACTATTCAGTTTTTTAGAGGTGGAAACAATTTGGGTGAAAGTTTTAATTGTTCTTTTTATTTTTGTTATATTCCTTAGGAAATCAACTGTTATTGTTCATTAGAATATCCTCCAATGATATGACTAGTGTGCTTCACCAGTGCACCTAGTTGAAAAATTTGTATTAGACTTGAATATATTTAGATGGATGGACGAGTGTAAAGCAAGTGAGCCCATATTTGAAGCAAATGCATTGCTGTGATTATTCCTCACTGTTCCAGGTGTTTTCGGTCAGTTGTCCGTCATCGGCGGTGAAATTTAGCAATCATCGATGTTGTGAACATCGACATAAATAAATTCAGATATGCGGAAACCTAGCGCTGCTGTAAGGTTATTAATCAACATAATTAAAAATCTGCGTTTACTATACGCATTTTGGTTAGATATGCGGTTGTTTTCGGTTGCTCCAGTCGCTTGTTTATTTTGGCACATTTGTGTTTCAATGGCAAGCTATCATTGCTGGGATTTCTCGCGAAGCCATTCGCGTGAGGATCGGTTGCAAAATCATTAATACGTCAAAATTGACAAATGGGTGGCTGAATAGTCGGCCGCTGTTTCCATGTGAATTTTTTAGACCCTGAAAAGAGCGAAGACCAGTCGCTTTTGCAAGCGTCAGTACAACCTTGATCCCCTGGCTCATGATGTGATCTATCAGGATGGAAAGAAAGTTATGTTAGATTTTCAAATTTTCGATTCCGGAATACTCCATCTAGTGTTGTCGCCTGATTATCATATTGTTATGTATGCTTGTTGAGTGCGTGGATATTCTTTCCATCGCACAATGACGAAGTCAAAGATACATCAATGGGATGTTCACCTGATTAGTTTTTGGTTCAGCAATCCAGGGAGAGCTAAGATATGACATAAGTGAAAAGTACTAAATATGTAAATCACCATACATCATTTGAAACTGATCCTTTACCAAAGCCTTTTCGAAAGACCTTCCTTTGGAAACTTGCCCCTCACGGAACGTCGAGAGAAACGCTTGTCATTACTGTATATTCACCACAATAGATGTATGGATCTCAAATGCTGTAAAACGGAAAGCGTATTCCATGATAAGCATACAATTGTATTTACGCAACGATGCAATTATTCTACCAATGGGTGTAGCGTCCATCACGCTGTCCATGAAATTTGATCATCGAAATTCGAATATTCGACAACTTTCTGATTCCGGCATTGAATAATGTTCTAACTTTTGTGGTTAACTGAACAAACAAAACAACTCTTTATCTACAAATAGTCGGCTGGGCTAAGTCAATGGAATGTTGCCTTGTAAGGGGATGTATCGATTCAATGAGCACCAGAAATCGCAATTTTGGCAATATTGGCTTTAGGCAATAATGACAATCTTGTATTTCTAGTAATCGAAAAATGCGAAAGTTCAAATGTTTCTATATAATACGTGCACTATAGTTGCAGGGGTCACAAGTGGAAAATATTATTTTAATTTGCTTTACAAATAATGGATTAGTGTTCCGATTAGCGAAAGCTCAATTCACTATAGACGGATATCCTTGCTGTGCAACTCACATTTCCCTGGTAGACGAGTGAGAAGCCCTAGTCGAAGACGTTCCACATAGAGCCTCAATTTATACAATAAACAACTCAAATAAACTCCCTGAATGCACTCGAGGGTGTCGTACTTCTGCCATCGTAACACTCATCGGTAAACTGCTGTTGGGAAAATAAAGAAAATGACATCCCCTCACATTCGACTTCAACTGGAAGTTTTTAAATTAATATTTTTTAAAAATTAATCTGTTATCCCAAACCACTATCACTTCAAGGACAACTTGGGCAAAGGTAAATTGCAAGTGAAGCAGATATGTCGGTAGTCATCGTTCGCTCAGGGCAACACAATTAAAAAGCATTCCTACCTCCTCCTGGCTCTAGAGGCTTCAGCAAAATTATATATTTCAAAAATAGAACTACCGAGAGATTAATCGCTGATAACCTCTGCCGGTCATATGTATTGGCAGAAGCGCAACAGCACCAGCCACAAAACCTGAAGAGCAGCAATAAATGGGGCGTAAGTAACGAATAATCGCAAGAATTCGACAATGCAACAAGATAGACAAAAGCGAAAGCGAACTGCATAGATGTTTAAGGTAGTACTGAACATGTATCTCTCTCGGGTTTCGCAGAAACATAACATGGGCGATTGTACGATGGCGAAAGATCGAAGCTCACGAGTGCATTCGGTTTTTAATTATACAAATCGACACTTGATTATTGCCAGAACCGTCTTTGCAGAGTCTGCAGTCCATACTGTAGCTCCGTTCTGTACAACGGCTGCGGCTAGAGCCAACCCAAGTTCACCTTTGGTTGTGGAGGTGCGTGAAGTTCGAATTTCCTAGAAATTACTCCATCTTGTTTTATGTTTCAGGCTTTGGTAAAGGCCTTTGTGAATATGAAGAGTTTGATTTTTCCACGGCGACTAGATTAAATAAACCCGATCTTTCACATGCACAGACCGCTCCATCGTCTTCATTCGGTGCAGCTGCAGCCATTCCGACCACTCCCTCCATATGTGGGGGCGGAGTCTCGCAACAGCAACAGTTGCAGGCTATCTCGGCATTCAGATAAACCATATCAAAAGTATTGTTTTTTTTCTTGAAAACACGCGTTTGAAAAGATATGCATGTTTGTACATTTTTCCCAAAATATAATTATGCTGATCGTACCAATTAGTAATCAGTTGGTAGCGCATTCGAACAGACCAGACCGAACTAATGAGTGTGCAAATCGAACCAATGGATATTCGTCCGGCCTCTCTCGTCTCTATCTTCTGCAAATGCGACGGCAGTCTAGTTTGAGTGATGACGGGCACAGCGGAGAGTGAGAAACGGTATCCAAGGGATACTGTAGTCCGGCTTCTTTGATGAGTGTGTTTACTAAAACAGGAAGTACGGCAGTATTGTTTTTATCAATTTAGTATCTTTATACAATCCAGTGATAACTCGCAATCAACAAGTCATGGAAAATTTCGAAAACTTTGATGTCTATGTTATTACCGACCCACTATTTTTGAAACTGTATATTATAATTGCTAAAAAGATTCTACAATAATGTATAATCAATTTGTATCACATTTTTGACTCCTAAAGAGGTGAAAAACACAATTTCAAACAAAAGAAGAGTTTGCCGTCACTCACTACGAAAGAGTCGAAATCTTCGATACTCAGCAGGAGGGTCGATGTCGTCCATCAAAGAAGATCAGGTGAGGGTGTTGGGTTGGATGTGCATAGCCTAATGAAAGGCAATTTAAAGCATTACGATTGAGCCCTATGTAATAAGCACAATGGATGTCATATTCTTTTGATCTTTTATTGTTATCTCAGATCAAGAACTCAAGGCGATTTCGACCAGGTGAAGTCCTGTCTCGAATGACGAGGAAGAGTGGTTGAGCACTGCACTGATCAGTACGAGCTCTCTTCGATGTTCAATATAAATTATTACACACTCTACTGGATGCGTTAATTCGCAGTAATATTTTTGCTGATGCTAATAATAGTGAGAGATTTGTGTATTTTTTCCATGGTGCTCATGTGCGTGGATTGTAAGGCGTCAAAAATAATAAAGGTGAGGAGTATGGAAGATCAAGGAGCTCTTTGATCTGGAAGTTTATTGACTGGTTAAGTATGTTGTTGTTATATAGAATGGTGCATAGAGAAGAGAGTTAATTGCACAACTGGGCGGTGTTGGTAGTTTCGTGTTACTGCTCTGAGAGATATGGTCGCTCCATAGCTTAATTATATTCGTACTCTAAATCTCCTCTATTAAAATAAATCTATCTGTCTTTATTGCAGGCATAATACGGCGTCATGTTGTTCTTCAAGATACTGCCACTGTGGACGAAAGAGGAGAAATTGCTGTGTGAGTGGTCGAAGGAAATAAAGTGAAACATTTCCAAAGTGTGTATCCCCGAAAAGTTAAAGTTTGTTTTTCATATTTTATCCCATTCCAAACGACTTCTCACTGATACCATTTCCTTGCGCATATCTTTATGATAGTTATGAAACGTGTGGCCACAGAGGTGCAAATTCCAAAAATTATTTCCCGTCGTTTGTAATCCAAAAACCACGAACATTGGGCATGTTTTCGATCGCGATGATCGTGATAATCTTACTATTTTTACTTATGCCGAGCACACCTTCTATCTACGACAAATTTTCTCTTCCATCTGCGGCAAATTTTCATATTTTTCATTAGGCGCGAAACCGTCCTTTCGATCCTCGACGACAACTTCTAGACACGTATTTTTGGCAGTTTTAAGCGATCCAATTACATATCAGTAATACTTTTTCTTGGTTTAGGCTTGTCTTGCAATCGGAAATTATCGACAATGTGTGCAGCTTTTCCTTCAAATATTCTGTGTTTCACGATTTTTTGATACCATTTTGATATTCCAACGCTGATTATTCGGCGGTTTTGTATTGGACAAAAACAAAAAAAAACTGTAAATATATATAGGGACCACAAGGGGTATGGTCGAAATAAGCCTATGCCACCCTTACTATGCTCAAAATGCCCACAGGGATCCAAAAAAAATCATTCTTTTGGCCGTTTGTCGACATCTCATCTCTGAATCGAGCTAGAGGTCATAAAGTAGGTGAAAAGGTGTCAACGGAGAGCGGCAGAAAAGCGAGACGAGGAAGAAAGGGGCGGAGCCAATTCCGCCGCCTCTCCAGTTAAATCGCCAAAAATTTGGGCAGGGCTTCGCCATTTCCCGGATGCGCCTCACCCCTGATAGGTGAGACGAATGTGGGCTGCGCCCGCGCTCTCTCGTAGGCGCGCTGCTCTCTACACACGCCGGGGCAGAAACAGGCGAGAAGAGGGAGGGCGAGGAGGCGGAGTTTCGCGTTTGCCTCTCTCGCTTAATGAGCTCCCCTCAAACTGATCTTCTTTGAAGCACGGGTCAGCGCCTTAACTTTTGAATGCTCTGTTTTAATAGTAAGTTGCCTTAGGCCTTGAGTAACAAATGGCCAAAGGGGGAGCTAAGTGCTCCCACTTTGAGGGATGATTTCGCCTTTTCGCAACCTTTAAATCGTATGCTGACATACTCAAACACGAACATGGATGTTCCGCCTCAGGTCACTGATAGATAGAGGGGAGATCTAGATGAATCAGTTTAGAGCGATCGATTTGGTTGCGAATGAAGCTCGTGCTCCCTAAATCTTGCTTTAGAGAGGAATCGTGCCCGAGCAAAGTGGGCGGAGCTTGCCGTGTCTAAATATAGAGAGAAATATATCTGGAACAAGTTTGACTATTAAATCAAGATCGACGGTGAGTGTGTATCGGTTGTGGAGATTGTATTATTGGTGTGAGGTCGTCCATTGTAGTTTTTTCTATCGTTTCTCGAAAGTCCAGCGGAAGCAACAACATGGCAGGTGAAGCCGCAGAGTCGGATGCGCCAGATGGTAAATATTTCGAACTTTTTTTGCAACAAATTTATATTTGAAAGTTTAAAATTGGTAATCTTCGCAACCAACATACCAACATACGAATTCGACAATCATGACGTTTTTGCCCTGAGAGTGGAGCGTAAATCTGACTATTTATTTCTCCCAGGTTTCGCAAATGCGGCCAATGAGGGAATAGCGGACGTACGACGCAGGTCAATGTTGGTGGTAAGAGCAATGCATTTTTAGACGGTATTCCTCTGGAATACTGCTTAAACCCATTTTACAGCACTCGTGTTCGCTAAATCCTCCTAGCAGGAATTATGACAGCTGTCCTTACGAGAGATTCACTTTGGTACGTTTAGTGTTGCACAAATGGAGAGAATAGAGATATAAATTATAATTGACATGTTGTTTACATTTTGAACAGCGTCCTCGATCAGATATTGCTCCAACTGTTTACACTCTGTTCTCAAAGTGAGCTGCCTCGACATTATTCACTTCTCCTTTATTTAAAGTGGACCAATCATCTTATTGGATTTTTAGTTGATGTTGGCGTGGATACTCTCTATATTAACCAGCAGAACATGCCTTTTCTATGAATAAGTCTGGACGTCCGATCCTAGCCTAGTCGAAATTTTTCCGACATTTTTCTAGGATTTCTAGGACAAAAAATATGCAGGATTCTAATTCTCGAATCAATTTTTGGATAGATATGTGTTAACTGGATATAACTTTCTGTTTCGATTTTATCGGGCGAGGAGCACGTGAAAATAAAGGATAGTGTTGAGGCAACAATTATCATTGCAGACGGGCGCGGAACTGGGCCTACCGTTGAAAGAGCAGTTGGTGAGAGTTTGTGAGTACTTTTGATCTTTCCACATCTTTCGTATTCACTACATTAGAGGAATTGAAAACTCCTCGTTATATGATACAAATTTGTTCCTTAACAATAATTATCATGTCAATTTCCACAAGATGAGCACCAATACTTTTACAAAATGTGCTGTAGCATGAAAGAGCGATCGCAGGTGGCTCACTTCTTACTCATAAATAACAATTTATTATTTTACTTTATCGAGAAAATGACACGAAGGTTCATTTGGTCGACGGTCGATAAAATACAATTTGATAAGGCGATGCCGAAACAAGAACGTCACTCTTGCTAACATAAGTGTATTTATATTGCTAGAGTTTGGAATTGTTTGGAGATTCACGCCTATTTTATTGCTAACAGTAACTTTCTGTAGGGATGAAATAGTGCAGAAACCAAATGTTGCTGGTCAGGAAAAGAGCTAGGACTACATGCAAGAATCAACTAATTGTTTGAACAAATTTCCATTGTTCTTTAGTATTATTGTTATTTCATAAGCATAGTTTCTCAGCTGCTGCGACGTGTTACGAGTGCGCGCACATAGATGGTAGAAGTGCAGAAGGAATTGGACAAGATAAGAGATGCGACTAAGGGGAAGGGAAATGATTAGTAGGATGGAGATGAGGAAGTATTACGAAATTCGAATTTAATGTGCGAACAAACTCAAAGTTTTCTTGAATAGTGACAAACTGCTGAACGAGCCTTTTGACAAAACGATAACTAACTAATATAGTTCACGAAATCCTTGTGTTCTATAATTTGTGAGAAAGTCGCTGAAAAAGTTTTAGAACGTAGAGATGCATTTAAATTGAACAATCTAGGCCATTTCACGTCGCCGCTTGTTCGGATATTGCTGCTTCCTCAAATTGTGCGATATTTTTCCGGTGATATGTGCGAAATAACAATTTTGGCATAAGTATAAGCACAACTAGTGCAAATTACTCTGTTGTGCATTCTATAAATTTCAGCCACCGTAATAGCTTAATTGCGGTGATTTAGACTGATGTGTTTCTCTCTACTCTTCGTTAGTTGGAATGTAATTAAATTGTGCATTTTACTGGCGGTAGGGAAGTTCGTTTTTTCTGTCAGCCGGAAAAACATCGTCCCATTAAGTAATCTGATCACATGTGCCTTTTAGATAAAAAATAACCAGCATTTGATTGTAGGTACGTCTTTCGGTGTTAATTCGAGCATCCCCTCAACAGGACTCGAACAATGCAGCCACAACAAAGGAGGTGGAATTGCAGCGTGAGTGATAGTGGATATTTGTAAACCAGTAATGGGGAAGAAATGAGTGGGACAAAGAAGCATAATAGAGAGAGAGAAATAATTTGGCTCGTGCTCGCGCGTGTCACGTCTAGACTAAATGGTTGGTCGAGTTTTGTTTTTATATTTTAGACCAGAACTTGGAGCATTCATATTGATGCAATTTCCTTTCTCAATGTTATAAAATACCTATGAATCATATAGTCAAGGGATACAAATACTTTCCTCTCGCTTGCGACTTTTCTCAAATTAATTTTCCTTGCGTTATTATTTTTGTTATTATATGCGTTATTATATAGTATTATTGTTCGTATATTCCCTCCAACCAGTGCCATTTTTCTCTGCGAGTTTCCGCTCTCACGTTATGAGCCCGTTTGCGTAGTTGATCAATGCTTGGCACATCAATTTTTCGAAAATTTGTGGCAAGGGTTCTCGAGGGTGCTGAACATCGAGGTCACGTTCATTTGCACCATCTCCATCCGCCGAGCCAGGCTGCATGTATGCTGCATCTACATTTCTGCTTATAACTCGACAAACAGGGACACGTGAGTTTCACTTTCTGCATATAAAGAGTGTGGAGAGTAACCTGCAATCGCTTCTTCGTGGGAGGAACAAAACAAAAAAAAGTACATGCCCCTCCTGAATTCGGCAGTAACGGATGATATCCCACCTATCCAAATCCAATTTTAACTTATCCGCCTCACCTCATTGTTACATATCCTACCGTATCTCTACCTGCAGATGTCTCATCTCACCTGCTGCGTGTCTCTGCTGACGCGGGTGCGGAAATTGCGGTTTTAGTCTGGTGTGGAGTGATGGCGGACATAGTGATTACTGTAGCCCACACTTAGTATTATGTTTTTCGGTAGTTGTGAAAGGACTATTGACGACTTATGTGAGACTGAGAGGATTCACCATAGGCCGTACAGTGGTAAAATTTAAGACCTCCCTAGGGGTAACTTTTCACGTAAAGTTCGAAAAAAGACCTGATTGTTAGAAAGTTTCTCTAACCCATAATTTCCAGTTTTGCGCTACAGTAGACTCTCTGGTCGCAGCTGCATCCGATAAGAGTCTCGCGACGGGCACTGCCAGGCGGAAGTACGGTAGGGAGGGATACTGTACGCATAATGTGAGAAACACTATCGAAATTAGGGCTGGAAGTATTATTTTTATCTATGAGGAATTTGTCAAGCCGGTACTACAGGCAACATCGCTATATTCATATGACGAACTGCTGGCGCACGAAATAGACCGCTTCGGATTTTTTCGTAGAAATGTGCAAAAGTCGCGTAAATTCAATTTAATGGTATTATCGGTAGGCGTATCATAACTACAACGTTTCGCAGCAATATATGTATACACTATAATTTAAGTTAATCCGGGAACGTATCTATCTTCTGAAATCTGATTGAAGTTCTCCTCTCCCTCGAAGCTCGTCGGCGAGCGGAAATGGGACGCCGAAGTGTGCGCCTTCTCATGGAGCAGGTGGGTTATGATTTATTATTATTTTTGTTTTTCGTTGTTATTATTATTATTTGCATGGAAGGTAAGCAGTTTATGGTGGGGATGATCTCGGGAAGGTCATCAAGATGACGCCAGAACTAGATGTGAGAGAGGGGGAGGGGGGTACTGTGGAAAGATGATATGGTTGGTACCTTGATGTAGAAAGGGGTGAGTACGAAAGGGTATTGTGTGTCATGCTATCTCACAGTTTCATTGTTCGACCTGCTGAAATCTCGCATATGGCAAGCGGGAAATTGGTGTTTCACAAACTGCTACTAACGGATCAAGGCCTTGTTTCGCAATGGGTTTTGACTTCCTCTCGAAAAAATTAACATCAAATTTCAGATAGCTCGACCATGCCTCCAGACGCGTGCATGATTCCGAATTTGGCTGTAGTCGGTGAGTGCTGGAAGTGTTATGGTAGGATTACAGTAAGCCGACAAGCGGTACACTTGAGATGAGCAATGCATCATACTTGCACAGGCAATTTATAGCTGCTCTAACGAGCGAGATTATGTGGAAACTAAGAGAGACCAAACGTGATCAATAGATAATCTACCGCATTTTTCTTTGGTTTTTGCTGGTTGACGGCGACAGAATTCCCCCTCGTCTACGGTAATTATACATCGGAAGACGACCAGGCGACCATCGTGATAAATATGGGAAGATAGGAAACATTGATTTTTCGGAATATTTTCATCTCTGAAATTATTGCAAGATGATGACATTATTACATCTACATGTGGGACTCGATTTTACTGTAGCCACCAAATTATCCAGGGATTTTTGCTCGTTTGAAAGGTTGATGGACCCAATATCAAGTAACCCTTGGTCGAAGGTATTCAAGAAACAAGTGAAACCTAGAATATACTTGGACAATTACATATCCTTGCATAGTGGACTGATCTCCTCACGACGAATGCCCGTATTGCTAATGGGAGAGACGGAGGAGACTTGGCAAAAGACTTTGAGCTGTTCAGCCAATTTATGTTCCATAAAAGTTGGTACATTACATGTATGAAAATTGGAGATCATCATGTGTGCTTGATGGGATTGATGAATATCCTGGAATCTTTGAGAAAATCAATATCACGTATTCTGAATAGCGAGCATGGCAGTTTTACACTAATTTAGATAATTAGTTCATTCTCAGATGTGGGTGCCGGATAAGCCAACGCTGAGCCATTCCCTTTGAGGAACAACTCTCCCCTGACGAGCTCCAATTGTAAATGTTTTGTTTTATTATTATTATACGTCCAGTCAAGCAAAAACTGTGAGATAGACGGAACGCCGGATAATGCACACATGCTGAATCCTGTAAATACCGGGCGCTATTTAACGTAACTTATTACAGGAAGGCGTGTAACTCGATTTCTCAGCGAGATTAGAGTGAGTATTTCATCTTTGAATGGTTGGCCATCATAAGGAGTATGGAAGATCTTTTCAGTGCAGTGTGGATTTATGATTTTCGATATTGGGAAATATCTAAAAATATCTCCTATTTTGAAGATGTTTCATATTGTTTTCTGGCAGAAATTGCTGTATGTTCAATGAATGGCTCGCTTGATTTCAATTTCTAAAAAAAACTAAAAAAAAACTTTTTTAAAATGATCAAATAATAATATAATTTCAAAATTCTTTTTAAAAAAATTGACGACGTGTGGACACTGGCGACGATGATGAAGGACTACGAATATGAAAGGTTCTATTTGTTGATCGTTTACGATGAATCAATTGCTGTTGAATCGTCTTGATACTGATAAGACAATACCGAAACATTAATTTTGTGGCTGATATGGTGTGATATTGAGATCAGAATTGTTCATTTGGATGCTGATGGCTTCTACTTGATTGCTAAAAATATTTTTCCTTTTTGATGAAGTAATTCTGAAGGATAAATTGATTCGAAAATTACTGCTTGCGTGAAAATGAAGGAGTATTTTTCTCATTGATGTTGTGCTATTATTAGTTTGATCTCAGGAGGAGAGTCTCTCTCGACTGCAGCGATGTGTCACGAGTGCCCGAATTTCGATGACAGAAGTTCAGAAGGAACTAGCAAGGATGAGAAATGTCCCAGAGGTGAATATAGGAGAAGGAAATACTACTGAGGTTTCATTAACTTAATATGACTGAATAGGTTCGGGAATCAATGAATGATGATGGGTAAAACCTAGAGTGGGGGCTCCAGCAAAATCTGCCATGGCGACGGTAGTTCGATTACATCCATGACAACAAATTTTGGGGGTATATTTTGGAGCCACTGCAGCAATTCCAATTTTCACTTGCAACCTTGCCTAGGAAGCTCCAGTCCTAGAAAATATTGGTTCAATTTATTAATCCGAGAATGTGGGTATGTTTAGTGAAGTTCTTATAATGTTTTATATAATTAGTGCATTAAGGCCATTAATTTTCAGGAGGAAAGTTTTTCTCAACTGCAGAGATGTGTTACACGCCTGCATTCGTCGATGGCAGAGGTACGAAACGAATTGAAGAGGATGATACGTTTGACTGAGATGAGGAGAGATGATGAGTAGGATGGAGATGAGGAATTGTTCCGGAATTAAATTTCCGATAAATGTAGCATTGTGGTCAGTATCCCGCGTTCAAGACGATTGTACTTGCTTGATATTTCACCAGTTAGTTTTACCAAACAGTACGAGAACTAGAGGATAGATCAGTACGGTCTCGAATGGACTTTTCAAAAATAATTATCCCTCATGACAACCAGATAGGAGCATTAGGAGCAGTGCTGGTGCAGGTTGGACCAGTTTTGGAATGAGCAGGTAAGTCCTGGCGTTGATCGTTATCGTGTTTACCTTTCCCGAACGAAGTTCGATACAGGAAGGCTCTAAAAGGTTCATTTCTTTAAAAATGTTGCCTCCTTTTTAAAGGAGTGCTCCGGGGAATGTTTAGTCACCCATAGTGATAGTGTGAATAATGTAGAGGCCACTCACGCGATCAGAAATCACTTTGTACGAAGTTCCACAGACGGCTCTGAGGCTATTTACATACGTGCAAAGTTCATTGACAGCGCAGGGTAGTGGCTTGTTCGTTGATGTTTCACTCGATCTTCTTCTTATTCATCGCCTGTTTCTTGGGGTAGTTTCGCTACAGTTTCTCATTGAGAGTGCAGAATTTTCGTTGTGGGACGCCCGATGTTTGACCCAAGGAACTGGATCTGACCCAAGGAACTGGGTTACTGTAATTACTTGGGTATTGTATAATCGATTGGGCACGGTAACAGGACTTTTTAAAAATAAAGTTAGTTTGCGATAATCGGGGTTACGGTAGTGGTATACGGTATCTGGAGGTAGTGTACTATAGATTGGGTACGGTATAGAGCAAAAATCAATTCAATGGAAAATGTTTTGGAAAAAAGTCAGTTTACGATTGACCGCAGTGGTGTGGATTACGGTAGCAAGGGGTACTGTACACAGGGTTACTGTAGGTTCGATTGGGTACGGTATATTGACTTTTTGAAAATAAAGTTAGTTCTCGATATTCTGGGTTACGGTAGAGGTATACGGTATCTAGGGGTACTGTACGATCGATTGTGTACGGTACTTAGTCTTGACCTACCATGACACAATTATCGACCATGACCTGAAATACATGCCTTGCGCAGCACCCCGCTGACAATCGATATACTGTATGATACTGTACAATTTTTGAAATTGCGCGTAAGGGGATTTATTTTCCCTCTGTTCAAGCCCTTACAGGGAATTCGAAAAAATGGTTCCCTGCGGGGGATCTTTAAAGAGTGAGTAAATCGCATAACTGCCATGAGCCAGTGTAAATATTTTTATTTTTCATGTTGTTCCTTGAATTAATTTGCACTGTACAAATTACAATAATAATCAAGCTACCTATTTATATATTGTATTTTATTTATCGTACACCACAAGGGCGCTTCATCAAGTATAGAGTGTTCGAGAATATAATTAGGGGTTAGGGAAAAGCGAAGGGGGGAGTAGATCCCTCGTGAGCGGTAAGAGTGGCCGCTTGTCCAATGTATACTGAGAGCGCACCTTAATCGATAATCTACCGTAGGTGGTCGGACAGGTCTTTGCTGCATGACTACAACTGAATTCCTCGTAGTATGCGGTGGTCAGGCATCGAAGGTTGTCCATTCATTGAGGAGTTTTACATAAATTACTTAACGGTGACGTGGTCTTTGTTGCACGACCTCGGCTATGCATCTCCCCAGGCACAAGTGACACCCGCTGTGTCTGTTTGCTGGTTAAGGAACCGTAGTTATCAATACATTTTTATTTGTTTTAACGGTCGCTCCGATGAAATCAATCCGATCTCACTCGAGGCTTTTCATGAGTAATGTGAAACATAGATGTGACTTAGATCTATTTTTCGACTTTTTTTTCTTTTTACGCGTTCAATAATTATTTTTGTATTTGCGAGCGTGGAATGCAATGTATCTTATTCTTATTCTTATTCTTTATTCACCAACATTTACATGGTACGGGAGTGACGTGATGATGATGATTAGGTAAGGTGGTATTTTGGATCGGGCGAGCTTGTGGAATGGGGGGATGTGTGGCAGTTCTGTGTTACATTTTTATATTAGAAGACTGCATTGTAAAAGATGGAGTTGTTTTTATGAGGTGTTGGTAAGGGTATCGGGGCATGGTTACTACTGAGTGGGGAAGCGAGTTCCAGAGCGTTAGGGAACGAGATGCGCATAATGAAAAGGAACTAGGCATTACATACGGTACGGCGATGCGTAATTTATGAGAGGAACGGAGACTACGAGTTAAAGGAGCGATCGTGTAGAGACAAGAGGTGTCGAGATGAACAAAGTCATGCAAAGAGTCGTATATAAAATACATGTCACTCAAGGATCGGCGATATTCAAGTGTCTCTAGTTGGAAATGTTTGAGCCTATCAGTATATGAACGATAGGGCAATTTAGAGCGGAACAAAACACGTTTAGTGAATTCTCGTTGCACAGATTCTATTTGATTAACAAGACCAATTGATGTAGGGTTCCAGATAACGGTAGATGACTCGAGAAGAGGACGAATATATATTTTGTACGCTTTCAATAAGATATCAGGTGAAGTAGTGAGAAAAGAGCGCAGTAATAGATTGCACATGGATCTGGCCTTTCTAGTAATTTGATCAATGTGATGACCAAAATGTAAATTTCCTGTGAAGAAAATACCAAGGTCACGAACTTGTTCTTTTGGGGAGATGAAATTACCATTTAGCATATATTTCGATCTCGTTTTAAGACGACCGAGATGAAGAACAAAACACTTGGGAGCGCTAATTGTCATATTCCACTTAGTTGTCCACTCTTCTAAACTAGTAATAGCTTGTTGGAGATCAGCATTATGGTCAGGCACCGTTGCGTATATTTTAAGGTCATCAGCGAAAATATTGTATTTTACCGTAGGGGGGATGCATTTGCCTAGATCGTTAATGTATATAATAAACAATAAGGGACCAATTGCTGAGCCCTGGGGGACTCCAGATATAATTGGAGAAGGAGGGGAGAGATAATTACCGACAAAGACACGTTGTGACCTACCAAGGAGATATGACTCAAACCATTTCACAATATGATTAGAAATACCCAGGGAGGCAAGCTTATGCATCAGGAACCTTAAGTCAATTGAATCAAATGCCTTTTGATAGTCGAAAAATATGGTATCTACTGATTTTTTGTGGGTCAAGGACTGAGCATAGAAGGAGAGGGTTTCACATAAGGAAGATGTGGTGCTTCTACATTTACGGAACCCAGCTTGGCGCGTATCAAGAAGAGAATGCGCATCTAAATAGGATACTAATTCATTAATAATTATTTTTTCAAATATTTTAGAAGCAGTAATTGTAAGGGAGATGGGGCGATGATTTGAGATGTCTGCATTTCCTGCTTTTTTAGGGATGGGCTTGACATGAGCAACTTTCCACTGAGAGGGAGCTAAAGCAGAAGTTAGGGAAATGTTAAAAATTATAGAGAGGGGATTCGCAATAGAGAATTTACACTTGGTATAGACTAAATTGGGAATATTGTCAGGAGAACCATTGATTTTTGGGACTAGTTGGGAAATGGCGTTTAGAATATCACTAATCGGTATGAAAGGGAGATCGAAAGAAGAGTTAGGACAAGAAGGTATAAGAAGACGTGAGTGCAAAGGAGGCGTTTGAACCTTTGAGAAGAATTTAGAGAATGCTGTTGCTTTATCCTTATTTGTTAGGAGAACGTTCCCGTTACTGTCAATAATACCAGGGAGGGAGGATGTGTTTACTTTAAAGCGGGATTTACAGAACTGGAAAAAGTGGTTTGGGTTTTTTGAATTGACTGCGTTACTTTCTCGTTTTAGCTCGAAACTTTTTAGGGCATTATCAAACCTCACTCTTAGCGAATGTGTAGTATCGCAGTTAGGGGCAACCTGATGTAATTTATGCAGCCTGTCATGCAGCTGGCTAAGATATTTTGGATAACCAGAGGAAGATTTGCCACGTTTAATGGGAACAAAAATATCTAAGAGGGAGTTTAAAAATTCACTGAAGTAACAATAAGCTTCAGTAGCAGTTTTGTTAGAAAGGGCTATGGTCCAATTGTGCATAGCTATTTGACTATTAATCATGTCCCAGTTCGCAAAGAGGTAGTTTCTGGTAGGTTTTAATTTTTCGCCCAAGGTCGTTTCGAATGAGATAGACAAACTTATGCCAACATGGTCAGAAAGTGGAATGTCGGGCTTTGCTGATTTGACGAGTGGAGAATTACATAAAGCTAAGTCAAGAATGTTTTTTCCACGCGTTGGAAAATCAATAAATTGATTGAAATGTTTTGAAGTAATAAAATCAAGAAATGGAGTTATGGAAGCCGTGGGGGAAGAATATGTGTACCAATCGATATTAGGATAATTGAAATCGCCAACAATTAATGAAGGATGAGCGCAGTCTGTGACCTCATTCAAGTAATTTAAGAAGGGCGCATTGGATGATAGGGGAGCACTGGGAGAGCGATATACGGTAACTATTCTAAGGGTGTTTTTAGCAGGTGAAGAACTACTTGAGTAGATATCAATAGTAGTACACTCATAGCCAGGAATAATGAGAGAAGAGACAAGGACGGGAAGCAAAGTAGATCGTGTATAGATTAAGACACCGCCACCTCTAGAATCAATGCGATCGGCACGGAACACGAAGTAATCTCGCAAGCCTCTCAGAAGATACGCATCGCAGTCAGAAGAGCTTAGCCAAGTTTCAGAAAGGGCAAGAATGTCAAGTTTACGTTGCACGAGTAGGAGGGTTACTGTATCTATGACATTTCTAACGCTCCGGCAGTTTGCAAAATAGAAGGAAAGATTTTGGCAAGAAGGGAGGCCGTTAGGGGGGACACAATGTAAAAGGGGTCTAGAAGGAGGGGGAGAACTCACAGGCCTGCCACACAGTCTCTAGACGAGAGAAGGAGCTCGTTGGTCCGTCACAGCCGATGATCCACCCGAAGAGGACAGGGAGGGAGTCTCCTCTTTCTTCGGTTGACTTTTGCCATTTCGGGAAGAGACATGTGGCATCGGGCGGTCGACGGAAGTGGACGAGATTTCAATTGCCGAGGAAGATGCGGTTGCTTTGATAGCAGCAGAAGGGACAGCGTTATTTGGTGTAATGCTCTCCTCTCGACGAGAATCGGTAGTCCGGATGTTTCCGTGATGGGAAAGGCGGCGGAGACTTAGCAGGTCAGTATGAGTTTTCAAACCACGATTAATACCAGTGATTCTTTGAGAAAGTCAAAGAACGTCACGGAATTATCATCTGAATACCACATATTTCCATCAGCTCTCGGTGTTTGTGCCAAGCGGGCTGCACCAGGCCCTTCTGACCAACGCAGCACCCGCAGAGACTTTCCCGGTGAGAAGTCCTCTGCCTCAACTGATCCAAGTGTAGATATGCTGTTGATTTTATCTAACATAATAAGAAACAAACATTGTGAAACAGGTGGGGCTCCAGATAATGTACACATGTTGTATCCGGAAAATACCGGGCACTGTTTCACAAAACAAGTTGGAGGTGGGCCGTAACTCGACTTCTCTGCATCCGCTGGTGTTAAGTGAGTAATTTATCTTTGATCTTACCATTTGACTATCTTTAACATTGGAAAGTGTTCTTTGAATTTCCCAGCATCTTACTAATTTGAGCAGATTCTATGCGTACGATTTAAATTCCCAATGTCGGGAGATGGGATGAAGCATCAGTAGAGAGACGAGGCAAAAAGGGTAGGCGTGGCCAAGCAGGCAACGCCAGGGCCTCGCCAGTCGGAAGGAGACTCTCGAGCAGAGAGTTAGCACTAGCAAGAGCAGAGTACTTAGTATCGGTTATCATGTCTTGTCTCTGATAACGCACTACTGTATTCCTTCGCTCGCTGATGTTTCTCGCACAGGGATGGTTGACCGGATTGGAGTGGGATCTACTGAGTCATAGGTCCTTGATCTCTTGTCTCTCCCTTATTGTTCCCCACATTACATCCCTAGGGAGAGTGTACATCTCCAGATCTCAGGTCTGCCACTTCTTTCTCACTAACCCCTTTTCCCTCATCTAACTGACGGGCTTGAATTAACGGGCATAGGGACGTGACTCATAGGTGAGATCCCGATATGGAGCCCACGGCACGCCTTAATCCAACCGAGCAATGTGTCCTCCATCCGATCAATCGCAACCTGTGAGAGAAAGCAATCAGCATGCGTCTAGAGAAGAGCAGTAGCAGTTGTCAGAGGTCACAGAGTAGTGGACTGAGGAGTGACGAGCATTTAGTGGCCTCAGTAACAAGTACACGATTTCACTGCAAGCATGAGTACCTTTTTTGTTCGTTAAAACAAGCAGATAGTTTGAGCAGTTGATGTTCAGAAATAATTTCAGTATTCAGCAGATTTTCATTTTTGACATGTCTTTTTTTTTCGCCGTGAATTTATTATTTGTGTTTCATTTATAGGACGTTGTTTTCGGCGGTAGGCACGGAGGATTTATAAGCCTTTGCTTTGATTCCCGGATTTTTAAATCAACTCTTATCGCTACGGCGGTAGGGGCGCTGCATTCATTGACAAAATCTAAGACATTTTTACTCAGTAGTGTTTTTCGATCAGATTCCATCAAACGCAGGGAATCGATAATTTCACTTTTATTTCGGACATGCATGCAATTCCTGAGAAATTTTTCAAGATATCCGACAAATATTATTTGTGTTATAGCTTCTGCTTGAGCCGATCTGTCAGTAGAAAGGCGCGAATTAAAATTATCTATAAGGAAGTTAAAATAAATTATTTAATTATGGTGTAATTTTTGGGTTACTGTAAGCGAGTGCAAAAATTGGACGACTTTTCCTAATTGGCGTAGCATAGTCTAAAATCGATTTCCAGGCCACATACTACCAATTGGGAAAAGTCGTCCAACTTTTGCACTCGCTTACAGTAACCCAAAAATTACACCATAATTGATTCATAATTCATTTTGACCAACTTAGTGGAATTTTTAATTCGCGCCTTTCACCTGAAAGTTGTGTCGGATTAAGCAGAAGCTATAACACAAATAATATTTGTCGGAGTTCTTGAAAAATTTCTCAGAAATTGCATACAAGAAATAAAAGTGGAATTATCGATTTCCGGCGTTAGATGGAATCTGATCGAAAAATTCCCCGGAGCAAAAAAGTCTTAGAATTTGTCAAGGAATGCAGCGCCCCTACCGCCGCAGTCATAGGAGTCGATTTACAAATTTCGAGGCTACTGTAGTTATTTTTTCAAATGCGGATCGAAATTCTCATCGCTTTCCCTCAACGAGGCCGACCTATTGACGAAGTCAGTTTGAATTCGAATTTTCGGCCAGTGCCAAGTTGCTGAAGAAATATGTTGATTTTATCAGATAGTATGTTACAAGATGTTTTTTGGTTAAAAAGTGGCCTGTTGATTTCTAGCAGCACTTGTTGTATGAGAACTGACTGGCGCGTTATGTGTCAGTTGAAGAAGGTTGTAGACCAGTAATAAAAATATATTTGTAACTTCCTCAGCTGCCGACGGTACCAAGCGAGCTCCTCCCTCTCTGATTGTATGTATCCTCACCACCGGCGGCCTACTGATGGCCTACCACGCGTTGCTTCTGAAGGAGGGAGTTGTCTCCATGCAAGTGTGAGTAAAGTTATGATACGACATATTTGAACCCTGAAAATGTATGAATTGCCCGACCTCGGCTATGGATAAATTTTTGTTTGAACTGAAGGCAACAGAGCTATCAATCCATTCTCACTCAAAGATTTTCATGACACAGGCGAAACGTAAAGTTACCAGCCGAAGACGAAATCCTTATCCCGAGGATGTATGCGTTGCTCGCGTGTATGAGAGAGTGTGCAAAAGTGAGAGAGCGCTTGATCAGGCAACCTGAACCTGATCCTTTCTGGCCATGCCCTAGGCTGTTATTGATTTTTCGAAATTTTGTGTATTCTTTCGCAGCATATTCCTGCATCGTCTATCCGTTGGAAAATTAATAAATGAGTGGGATTGAGATAGTATGACAGGAATAGAGAGCTTGACCTACTTTCTAGTGTGCGAAATATATTTTAATATCTTAAAAGAGACATTCCACGAGAAAACGTACCTTTTGGGAGGGGTCTACGGATGATTTTTTTGCAAACTCCCCTCAATATCTCGCTGGTGAAGTTCCCATAACAAGTGCTGATATTAGGCCCAATACGAAGGGTTGTGGTGCACTTTCCGAAGAATGCCAGACCAGGCCCAAAAAAAAATCGAAAATTTTAAATTTTCAAAGGTATGTTTTTTGCTGTCCCGGAACCTGCCGGATCTGCTCGATTCTTAGGCAAACGGCCTCATATTCAGCTGTTGAATAGCGAACATGGCAGTTTTACACTAATTTAGATGATTAATTGCATTCTCATATGTTTCTGTAGGATAAGCTGCAAAGGGCAGCACTTCCGAGCCACTTGTGGGAAACAACTCTCCCCCTGACCTTGGGAAACAACACTCCCCATGACCTTAACCTTCTGTAGATATTTCACCCCTTGTGATTCAAAAACTGTGAGATAGACGACGCACCAGATAATGTACCCATGTTGAATCCGGTAAATACCGGGAACGATTTTCGATCTTGGGAAATATCTAAAAATATCCCCTATTTGGAAAATGTTACCTGTTGATTTCTGGCAACACTTGTTGCATGTTAAATGAATTGCTTACTTGATTTCAATGATTTCCAACAAGGGCTCCATAGATCATATAAAAATATTGGGGTGTCCGGAAAGTATAATTTTTTGTTTTTATATTTTATTCAATGCTTTACAATTCTCAGTGGCCAATGTATGCCCCCTTCTTTTTCACTACCTCCCTCCAGCGATTGGGCAGGGTCTCGATTCCTCTCTTCTAGAATGCGGGTTTCTTCGAAACCGCCCCGTTCACGAAAGCCCTCACAACTTCATCTCGATTCTTGAACTTCTTTCCTTTGCTCCGGGGAATACGGTGGATGGGGAATCCTCTCGATCTTCAGCTCGTCCATTTTCTTATGGGTCATCTTCGCTCGATGTGGGCGAGCATTGTCCATCAGAAGAAGAATTTTGCCCTGGTTCAGGAGTCTGGGAGGGACTCTGATCGCGACATCTTCAAGTTGTTCAGAGAAGAGCTCGGCATTGATGCTGGTGCCAGGGGCGAGGATCTCCCAGTAGATGGGACCGAGCACTGAGAAGAAGAAACAGAGGAGTTCCTTCTTTCCGTGCTCATCCTTCTTCGGGACGGGCGTGGGCTTCTCATCTGCATCCACCCATCCTTCTTCAACTCACGCACACTGGCCATGGGCTTGCGCTTCAGTGTGCGGAGAACGAGAGGCTGATCGAGGGCGTCCAGAGCGGGGTTGATCATCGAGACCAAACTCCCCTTTCTTGAAGCGGGAGAACCACTTATAGCAGAAGGGTATGGAGGGGGCGTCAGCTCCTTCCGACTGGGCCAGGGCAGAGTGGGCCTCCTTCACGGATCGGCCAAGACGGTAGTAATGAAGTAAAACTGTTCGGAGGTAGAGATGGGAGTCCATCACAAGAATCAATGTAGCAACTAGGAGACTGATTAAATCCTCTCACTACTCAACGTCAGTATGATGCAATACATTGTTGACAAACAGATTGCGCAATCACTGCATTTGATCGCGAACTGACTTTTTTCCGAAGCATTATACGAACTTTCCGGACACCCCAATAGGTTTTCCTGGATTATTTTTCGATAGAAATAACGAAAAACATACTTAAAAAGCGATCTGTCATCGATAAAGTGTCAAAGCAAGGATTTTCGAAATTGTTTGGCCGTCCTAAAAAAAAGTTTAATGCTCTGGACCAAAACTAAAGTCATTTTCGGATTCCTCTTCAAAAACTGCGTATGATATCCAAATTTCACGGGAATATGTATGTGCGCTCGGAAGTTATGTGTTCGAGAAGAATGCCACCTTAGAGCTAACTTGAAGATAAAAATAATCACATTTTGTCTATATTGTTCCAGATGGGCAGTTTTAAGCTTCGAAACTTATTTTTACAATAAATATAATAATTTGAGACCATGAACTCGCAAATTTGAAGCATTTACTTTGAAAATTAATTGCATTTTTTGGAAAATCCTAATTTCGTGCTTTCCACAAGTCTCGACATTTTTTCGCGATTATTGTGATCGTAATGATCAGGAATGTCCGATCACGCCATATCATTGTAGAATACGCTTCTGTAAAGTAGTTTGCATAGTAGGTCAAGCTCTCTCTCCCTGAAGGTGGTCAAGCTCTCTCTCCCTGTCATGCTATCTCAATCCCACTCATTTATTAATTTTCCAACGGATAGACGAGCCCTAGGGCATGGCCAGAAAGGACCCAACCAGTCTTGACAGTTCGCACAAATAGGCGATTGTTCTGCATTTCATTTCATCGGCATTTGTGAGTGCTTCATCTCTTCAGAATCGTCCGCAGCAGCCATGAATGCTAAAGGCGGGTACGAAGTGTAAGTGATGTATTAGGGTGTCCCATAAGTTCTCGGACTTTTTTTCAATCCATCTACTACATTAGCCATTGGAGTTAAGACTTAAAATATTCGCGCATAGTTAGTGGCAGAGGGAGTATTGTTACATAATGCCATTATCCGATGCATGCATAGCATAGTGATGATGAAATCTTTGAAAATGCTCATTTTTTGAGCATTTCGTTTTGCTTTTCTGCTACCTGTCCGCGAGATTCTAGGAGAGCCAGATGTGTGTGGTGTAATCAATATCTTACTGTGTATATAATAATATATTAACATCGGTTGTACTGCCATTCCAGTAGTAGGAAAATGGAAAAATCGAAAATCATGTTTACACTTTTAGGGTTCGTTGTATATTTTCGAGCATATTTTAGACCTTCGGTAACCTTTTGTATCAAAAATAACTTTACAAGTGATGATAATATTTTCTCAACCTCTTGAGTTTGTTTTTAGAACGTAACCAGACAATGCCTTTGAAGACACTTTTCAAAAAAACAAATTTCGTATCGATGAAGCAAAGCAAATCCAGATATCAGGAATGCGCCTGATATTATTGAATAAATGTGTGTATTAATTAAAGACTGTAATTGCATTTCAACTCACATCCATTAGCAAAATAATTCAAAAAAATCATTTTTTGAGAGTGTGCAGAATGAAGAGGCGATTACACGAATTGTGTTGAGGTGAAGGGTGATGCTGGATTTTCCTAAGGTTACATGAGTCACACCATCCAGTGCGTCAGCTATCATTTGTCGGCTACCGTAGTCTGAACTACTGTAACACCGATATTGTTGACATATCAAATAGTGCAAATCAATCCGTAGTGGCACAATAGAGGCCGGAAAGGGTGGAATGAATTTATGCAACATACAGTAATCCTTATACCGTACCCTGACAATCGTGAACTAAATTCGTGTGATGGCCTCTTCATTCTGTACACTCTCTCATCACTTGAGTACGGTAGTTTGACGTGATCACGAAATGATTTTATTTCAATGTCTCAAAAACCGTATTTTTCATTTTTTTAAAATTTTTTCTACCAATACTATGCATATAGCTCGAGATAATAAAACAATAAAAATGGTGGCTACCCACCCATCTGAATAAATGAAAAATTTTTTTGAATTTTTTTTTTTTTTTTTTTTTTGAGACATCCACCATTCAAATCGGTTTCGAAATGGCGAAATTCGAAATTTCACTGTTAAGATTTAAATGTGTCCCATTTCGCAGAGAGTGATCTAGAACACTCGGGATGGGGCACCCGAGCTATGCTCGTCGAGTACTACATGTAGGCACATTATGGGCGATTTCGATTTTTCGCACTTTGCCAAGGGTCTTCACAAATATGTTCACTGACTCAAAAAGTCTCTCCCAAAAGAACCAGCTATGTTGGTCTAATGATTTTTATTGAAAGTAGTATCACACACTTTCAAGTAGTCTATGGTAGAATGTTGTTAGATTATATATCTAACTTAGAAAGCAAAATGTTCATAATGTCCGGAAACAGGGACACCCTAATATATCCATTGAACACCTTAGCTTTTCTTTGGGAACATTAATTGAGAAAACACACCGTGTGATCGCAATGCCAAAACTAAATTTGTGTATGGTAGCTCGATCTCCAAAATGATCTGTGATCTCTCCTCTAGGTTTCCGTCCTCGTCTCTCCTCTCCGATCTACGCCATCACAACTGACACTAGGGGAGGCAAGAAATATGTGTTATTTTTAACACGGATCTCCTGTAAAAATGTAGGAAAATGAGACCCCTTTGCGACAAAAAAAAATTGGCATCAGGGATTTCGATTTAAACGGTAGGACTGATCATAGTGAGGGCAAGAAAGCCGCCTATCCACTTCATTTTTCGAAATGTGCATGTTCGACAGAGTTATGACCTACTATGTGCACTCTATGCACGTTTGTAGAATTTTAGCGTAAAAGTTGAAGTGAGCATGAATTCATAATTCAATACGTTTCAACTCAACTTTATCATCTTTCCAGTGAGGAGGGAAATGATATTCGCGTGAGTTGCCTTTCAAATCTAAATAAATACAAGAATACCCTCCTTTCTTTGACATTGTATTTGATAAATGTCTGAATGAAACATAATCATGGTTATAAAAATAATTATAAATAAAATTGATCTCTGACCGTTCCTATCATTGCCCTTTTTCCGTCGCACTGATTTCATCAACAGGAGCTCCATTCATTCTCCTTCCTCCTTGACATTTTATTTTCACTGATTTGACATCTCCCTGAATTATCGTCTCAAATAATTCTATCCATTGTCCCATACATCTCTAAGATTTTCATTTCCGTCTTGGAATCTGCTTCGCAGACTTCATGCGTTTCACTCCATTCCTCTTTCACAATTTTCCTTTCCTACACCAAAAACCAACGCGAATTTTTGTTGTTCGAATTTGTTGTTCGAAATTTCTTGATCTCCCGTTTTTACCTCTTGCTCGACACATTTGACGAATCTGTAATTTCCAGATGGATGCCACCTCCACTGTGATGATCTCCTTCCACATCATTCTGGCCATTGCCTTCTTCTCCCTGGGCGTCTTCGCTCTCTGTCGACTCTGCTGTCTTCTCGGAAACAACGAGAAGAAGCTGAAGAACAACGGGAGGAAAATGGGCAGGAGTGAGCTGACTATTTTTGGGCTGGAATCGCAAAACATGCAATTTTTGAACACAAAATTCGAAATTAGTCGTTGCGGCGCTCTGTAAGAGTTAAGATGGGAAGGAGTGAGCTCACTTCACTAGTTGACGTTACTTATTGATATCAATGATGCAATCACTTATTGCCATTTCCTTAGGTTTTCATAAAATTATAATTTTATTTGAACGAAGAGGCGACCAAAATCAGTTTCTCAGAACCTCGAATATTTGCATATCTATCGTGAAGAACAAAAAAATTTGAAAAAAAATTGAAAATTCTAAGTTTTAGGGTGTCCCATAAGTTCTCGGACTTTTTTTCAATCCATCTTCTACATTAGCCATTATAGTTAGGAGTTAAAATACTTACGCATAGTTAGTGGCAAAAGGTGTATTGTTACATAATGCCATTATCCGATGCATGCATATCATAGTGATGATATGCATATAGCGTGACGTTGAATGAAGTTATGTTTAGTTGAAAAATGTTTCCAAACTTTTGCACAGTACTGTATATTGAAAGTAGTATCACACACTTTCAAATAGTCTATGGTAGAATGTTGTTAGATTATATATCTAACTTAGAAAGCAAATAATGTCCGGAAACTTATGTGACACCCTAATAAATGATGGAGTGTGTAAGGGATCGCGCGAATATGATGGCGAGTACTCACGAGCGAGATGTGTTGATTAAGAGGACGCTTTTATTTTTTTTGAATCTGCAGAAGAGAATTATCGTCGAATTTCTCTCAGTCAAATATAAACAATCGGCTTGAAACGATTGGCCACCAGAATGTTCTGACAATATTCAATATTTAATTTTTTTTTGAATAAATGAGCAATCCTTTGTGATTCACTTATTTTTTTAGTTAAGAATATTTGCAAAAATTCCACGCAACGCTTGCTTTCTTAAAAGTTTTGTTATAACCTTAAATGATTTTGAAAAGTGCCCTTCCTATTAAATTTAGTGTAATTTTTGGTCATGTTGTTTTCTTTCGTTGCGATAACCATTATCATCATTGTGGACCTAGCTGACTTCCGAATATTGGAATAATAGTGTCTACAATCAACCGCCGGTTGGAAATATAAGAAGGTTGAAACTATTTTTTCCAATGGGAAACGACTGTTTTGAGTTGAGTTTCATCGGAGTGTAACATTTTTGTATCGACAACCTACGTTCTGCAGAATTTTTATAAATATTCAATTTCATTGAAAGTTCACTACACTGTTTTCATCGTTTTATGGAAATTTTTAAATCATTCAGTTTGCGAACATTTTTATTTTGTGAAATTTCCATATTTTAATATTATACTTCGCATTTCACTATTGCTATCACTTACACATTCTTTATCCGAAAATACAAATCTACTAATATGTTTTGGTCGATGGGATCATTTCACATATTCATGAGATTCAAGGAATACAATACTGATGAACACATGAGGTAATCGGAAATTCCATGGAAGGTATTCTTCTTTTCGGATTATCGTCCGTCTTATCGTTGTCGGAGTTGCATGGTTAAGAGGGCGCACTGGAGAATTCATTATTTCGATTGCCAAACAATTTCCCTTAATGATCACACACTTTCAAACTAAGAAAAGAGTGCAATGGTGAATCATTATCTCCCCTCTCACTCGACAGATTCGATTATGTTTCACTTCGAAATTCCCCATTGCACGGATTCACACTCAGAAAACGTGTAATGGGAACTCATTCTCTCTCCTCTAACTCGACAGATTCGGTTATGTTTCACTTCGAAATTCCCCATTGCACGGATTCACACTCAGAAAATGTGTAAAGCTCACCAGAATGTCCTTCATTGTACTTGCAGTGCTCAATCCACTCGCACAGTCCTGTAATGGATACGAAAAGCAATGCCGTAAATTTTGGTTAATCTATTTGAAAGCCACGGAAATCTAACCACCTCCAACCCTTATCCTACTAAAAAGACATAAGTAAGAACTAGCAAAACTCGAAAAAAATGTTCAAGTGTTTTTTTTTATTTTTTCTCGTACCACAGACGTGGATTAGAAATGGAAGCTTGAATCAAGTATAAAATAACATTTTTTGTTAATATTACATTATTTATAAAAACAATAAATTTAGTCAAAATCCTATGGAAGGTTCAGAGAAGAACAATGCTCAAATTCGACGAAAGAAAGAACCATTTTACTAAAGTAGAACCCACAAATCGAAGTTGCAACGAGCCGTGGTAGAGAGGAGTAGGGGGAGAGACCGCCGCGTGTAGGAGGGATAGTGTGAAATGAAGTGAGACGTGAGAAATTGATACGCGAAAGAATCAACATAATTTAATTGCTCTGGCTCTTTCTTCTCGTACCTACATCATTTATCTTTTCTCACGTCTCACTTCATTTCACACTATCCCTCCTACACGCGGCGGTCTCTCCCCCTACTCCTCTCTACCACGGCTCGTTGCATTGTGGGTTCTACTTTAGTAAAATGGTTCTTTCTTTCGTCGAATTTGAGCATTGTTCTTCTCTGAACCTTCCATAGGATTTTGACTAAATTTATTGTTTTTTATAAATAATGTAATATTAACAAAAAATGTTATTTTATACTTGATTCAAGCTTCCATTTCTAATCCACGTCTGTGGTACGAGAAAAAATTAAAAAAACACGTGAACTTTTTTTTGAATTTTGCTAGTTCTTACTTATGTCTTTTTAGTAGGATAAGGGTTGGATGAGGAGAGAGGGGAGAGAATGAGTTCACATTACACGTTTTCTGAGTGTGAATCCGTGCAATGGGGATTTTCGAAGTGAAAAATAACCGAATCTGTCGAGTGAGAGGGGAGATAATGAGTTCCCATTACACGTTTTCTGAGTGTGAATCCGTGCAATGGGGAATTTCGAAGTGAAACATAACCGAATCTGTCGAGTGAGAGGGGAGATAATGAGTTCCCATTATACGTTTTCTGAGTGTGAATCCGTGCAATGGGGAATTTCGAAGTGAAACATAACCGAATCTGTCGAGTGAGAGGAGAGAGAATTAGTTCCCATTACACGTTTTCTGAGTGTGAATCCGTGCAATGGGGAATTTCGAAGTGAAACATAACCGAATCTGTCGAGTGAGAGGGGAGATAATGAGTTCCCATTACACGTTTTCTGAGTGTGAATCCGTGCAATGGGGAATTTCGAAGTGAAACATAACCGAATCTGTCGAGTGAGAGGGGAGATAATGATTCACCATTGCACTCTTTTCTTAGTGTGAAAGTGTGTGATCATTAAGGGAAATTGTTTGGCAATCGGAATAATGAATTCTTCAGCGCCCTCTTAACCATGCAACTCCGACAACGATAAGATGGACGATAATCCGAAAAGAAGAATTCCTTCCATGGAATTTCCTACTACTCCATGTGTTCATATTCAATGTTTCCCTACATGTTAGGCAATGATGTTATCATATTTTTCGGTTTTTTTTAAATTTTGTAATAAAATATAATTTTTATCATTATTCATATAATTTTATTGCAATAAAAGATTGATTCGGAAGTCATCAATTCAAATTGTACACGACATAGAAACTGAAAAAAGGAGAGAACAATATTTATGTCAGATGTATCAAAATCATCAAAAAATGGAAAATTGAAAAATGAATGAAAAACAGGGAATGGTTAGCACACCGATGATACTCAACTCAAAACAGTCGTTTCCCATTGGAAAGATTAGTTTCAACCTTCTTATATGATAAAGTTAGTAATGCTTTCCAATGAACGATTATCGGGTTTTTATTCTTTACAATGTTTTGTTCACCCCGCAAATCGACAGTAATATTTTGCCAAATATCTCATAATCGTATTTGCATATCCTGCACCCCTTTCTTCGTCCCCAATCTGTGCTGCAATTTGTGCAATAGCCAACACCCTGCTCAAGTAGGTTCCAATTTCGTAGAATTTGCCCAATTATGTTTATGCTTCAGCCGATTTTCATAGAAGTTTGAGCATCTGAAGATGCTGATTTTTGAAATGAGACTTCTTCAAATAAAACGTATATTTCTCTTGCACACCCCTTTCCACTGGTTCGGTCAGTCGTTGTACATTGGCAGTGGTGGAATTTACCAATATCCTTATCCTACTGAAGATGTAATTAGGGTTTACCGCTTACAACAATCAGGTGCACTTTTTGTAATTTCTTTATTACAATTTAATTTTGAATTCATTTGATCCGCTCGCATTGTTTTTGCTCCAGAATCAAAAGTTGGCGCATTCGTTTTCCATTGGCAATTGACCTTGGCTGGTGTTTCCCTTGAAGTGATCGTGCTGGAAGTGTTCTGTGAAAATTATCGAGAAGTGTTTATCGTCGATGGATTGGGAGAGGTGTCAATGAAATCTCTCTCAGGTTTCGCAGATGTATCCGATTATTGATGGACGTCAAGGGGAGTGGACGGCTCGTCAATAATTAGCACGAATTGATTGTGCCTAACTGTGAAAATGATGGGGAGAGCTACTTTAACATCATGCTAAAACTGTGAAGTTACGTGCTGGAAAAAAAGATTCACAAAGGAAAAAAAGGTTGATAGGTTTTTGAATATTTTGGCTTGTATTTGAGCAACTCGTACTAGGATTGTTTAACAGTTTGAAGGGGGGCATTTTTTACCCCAATTCCAATTTTCATTTATTAAGTGGTATATTCAAATGAGATATTGTTCTAATGTAACGCATTGTGATCTTTAGTTATATTTTTGTAGTGTCTCTCATTCACACTGTTCAGAGGCGTATTCGAGTTTGTTGAAGAAGTGACGAAACTGAACAGTGCATGGTGCAATCGTGCAAATTAAAACTAGAGATTTTCTTGAGGAAGTGACTATTGAGAAGATACTGTTATTATTAATAATGTTTTAGAATATTTAGTTAAATAACACCATCCATTTTTAGGAGATGAGGAGAGTCTCCCTCTGCTGCAGCGACATGTCACTTGCGCGAAATTCGAGTCAAAAGTGCAGAAGAAATGGGCAAGGATGAGAAATACGACTAAGGTGAGGGAACAGTATGATTGTGATGGAGACTTACAATAGTGCTGATGAATGCATGTAATCAAGAACGGTGAGTGGGCCATGTAAAAGTGTTGTTACCTGACAGATTGAAGCTACGACGTTTGCTAGTAAATCCCTACTCTCGCCTTCAACCAATATCAATTATCTTAAAGTTGGCTACAATAATCTTATTATTGATGCTGAATTTGAATCATAAATTTAATTATTGATTAATATCAAGTGCTGTTCGTTACATCATCGGCATCCAACACACTGCCCGAGATCTTGGAGAAGGATTTGCGGAAATTTCGTATTCCTTAAAAATTTCTCAGTCTTGTTTCATGTTTCGTCCGGTTTCCAAAGACGTTAGTGAATTTGAAGATGTTAATTGTTGTATGAGAGGCCTTTCAAATAAAATAAATATTTTTCTTGCAGAGACTGTTCTCTCGTATCCTCTCGATGCAGCCCAGCTATTCCTACCAATCCCTCGATCTGTGGACCGGAGTCACGGTGCAACAGTGGTCACTGACTAGCTCGGTCTTTGGATAAGCCCACAGCTTGCCCATAAAAGTGGTTTATGATCGCACAGACCAATGCCGCTCCTTCTTATGCTGTAAAAAAGTAATTTCATATTCATTCAAACCAGCATTGCAGCAGGTAGCTTCCGCCGTGTAATGAGTACTAGAGTGACAAGGTAGTTGTGATATTTGATAGATCGAACGTCTAGTAATCATCCATGCATTGTAAGTGGTTCCTCGAGTGTTGGAACTACCAAGTATGCGGAGATCTTTGATCTCTATGTTTGTTATTTATGTTGATTGAACGATTAATGAATATATTGAAATTACACAAACAATATTCAGGACTGTCTTGCACACTTTGGTTAGAGGTGCTGTTTGTATAATATTCCGCAGTAAGATTCTAGTTATTTTTTTCTTTCTTATGTTCAACAATTAGGTTCATCAACCCTCATACATTTTAAACGATTTGTTACCCCCCCCCCCACCTCGGGTGAGTGAAGAGATGTGATATGAATTCGAACTGGAAATAAAATAAGCAACATTTTGCACCCGGTAGCCACGCGTTTCATTCCGATCATATGAATATAATCGTTTAGTCATCATCAGTTGGGCTACTGGTGATACCAAGAAGTCACGACAAGGTAAGAGGAGTTAGTATAAGAGTGCTATTTTTAAGTGATAAACAAACGAATGATTGTTCAAATCCATTTCATTGCACTCTTAGAGAACGCGTGCATTTTAAATCTTCAGGGTGCGAATAGCGACTCATATCAAAAGTTAACTTTTGTGAAAGAGATTGTATGGAACTTGAACAATGTGAAAAAGAATTTGTTCCTTCCAGTCGTTCTTCCCCCCCCCCCAGTGCTGGAGCAGCAGAAGCAGCCGCAGACGACTGCTGCAGCTACCACTGCAGCCGGAGAGTTGATGATAGAACGGTAGAATATTAACAGATGAAGAAAAGCGAAGGCGTGAAGGGAAGAGAAAGGATAAGAACAAAAGGGATCAGACAGGGTTATTGAAACGAAACAAAAACTGATTCAAGTGTAAAAATGTAATTTCACAATATACGGATTCCACTTTCACGATAACTGAGAAATAGTGGGCACGAAACGACAAGGTGCAAAATACTTGAGAAAATAATTCTTTCTTGTCTTTCGTATTTTTTTCCAAAATACATCTTTCTTTTCGGATGTTTGATTCGGATTTGTCTCTACATTAAATGAAGTATCACAGTTATTTTGTTTGATCCCCTCAGTGATTGGATGCCATTATGAAAATAATCCACAGAGAATATACTGAATTGAAAATTGTATGGAGACCGTACATTTCTTGTTACTTGTAGACTATATATTGCAGCTGTTTCGATTCGTGAGTGGCCTTCGTCATAATCAAAACAATATATCTGCTGATTATTTTTAGAAGCATCATTCTGAGTTAATTCGTTAATTCGATCTTAGTGTACTGCATCCTTATATTCTGACTGCAGTAATGGATGAGTAGCAGAGCGAGTGAGGAGGTGATGGGACGAGTCGAGATAGGAATTCTAGAAAAGCAGAGAAGGATGGGTTTACTGGCGCTCGAAACAACTTGATCACGAGACTGTTTTAAAATGCGTTTTATTGGATGACAAAGCACGCCCTCACTGATGCGTCTTTCGTGATCAATATGATATGGTCGGTATGAAACGAGTGATCACCAGGGTGCAAATTGTATTGAAAATTTTCCTGATGGCTACTTTTTTTCTTTACTTTCTATTAATCGTAAAATAAATTCATTGTAGATTCGCAAATTTAATCAGTGGATTATGTAGCATCGATGAGCGGGAAGCGTGATGACGTCCGTCAAAAGGTCAGAGGGAGACCGAGTGAGGGCATTATGTTCTATAGGAAAGGTTAGTGTGCTGCCCGGCGAATTGCATGTCCTATGTGATTAGTTCCGCAGTTTATATCTATGATATTCACTGATTTTTTATAACTATAACTGTTCAAGTACTCCTGAGATTTCAGCCAGGTAGAGTTGTGCCTTGCTTGATGGAGAAGAGTTTATGAGGATTGCGCTGACCAGTGCATCTTCTCGTTACCTCCCTACAATAATTATTTCACTCACTACTACGCCATAGTTGACCTGCCGTGTTGATACATTGAATGGTAGCCTAGATTTTTTTTTCTGTAAGAGTTAAAAATCGGATTCATGCTGTACCATTTAGATATAGTGTCAAGAATTGGAAATATCGTAATCATCTACAACCTTTCCGAACAAACTCCAATGCAATCACTCATTCAACTCGTTTTCTTCAGAGGGATCGACTAACCGTATGAGGTAGTTTCAGATTCATGGGACAGTTGCGTGCGCCTGACATGAGAGATATGGCCGTCGCACTCTAAGGACGATGCGTCAGTCTTGGTGATTCGAAATACTAAAAGATACAATTACCTTTACAGGCCACTCATTCGGAGCCAACTCCATCTCCATTGTTAATGTATCAACACTCGAAGAATTCATTGAGGAATACTTTCGAACGAGAACTTAGAATGATGTGAAAAGTACCCGCATCCTCTGAAAGAGTCTTGACAATGTGGGGAGTATGAGCGATTTTTTACGTAATGGGGTTAATCACTACTTTGATAATGCATATGTGAGCAGGATTGAAAACATTTCGACCCTTTGAACGTGCAGAAATTCATCTGGCTCAAGGGCGTTTCGGCGAATGGTCTAATCACGGATAGGCTGAGCTCAACCGATAGAGTAGTCGATCATTCTAACAAAACTGTAGGTATCAAATTGGCGAGTATTTTTGTTCTTTTAAGTTCAATTAATTATCCCTAATTTAATTAATTAAGCGCAACGATCGGATGCTCAAGACTGCGATGAATCGCGTGGCGGACAGACGGAGAATGGTGGACGAACGAAATTATTAAAATAATCTAAAATTATATTTATTTAATTAATTAGTTATAATTACAGGAAATGGGCGAGGGCGTGGGAGCACTAGCGACGATGTGGAAGGACTACGACACCCGTACGGTTAGATTTATTATTTTTACGACAGCTGTGACCTGACTATTGCAATTGTCAATTCTTGAATCTGATAATGTAATCCTGAAACTAGAAGTTTACTGTTGCTTTCGCGCGGAAAGTTTGAAGAAGTATTCAACTGAATAATTGTCCAACAACAATAATTTAAAATAATTGTTCATAGTGATGAAATAATGCTGAAACCATTGATCACTAGACAGGAAACTGCTGTAATAATCGAGCAGTTTTTATGGACAATGGGGAGAACATAAATGGAATCCCCTGCAGAAGCTTGTTCGAAGTGTGACTTCTTTGGCTCGCATTATCTTTCTTTTTTTCGGTTTTGAGGCTTTGAAAGAATCTTTGAATCTGTGTTTCACGGATACTTCATTTACAGTTTTTACAACGAGGCAAAAATTTGGCAAATATTTTTCAATTTTAAATGCCTTCGCTGCAACCTTCTATTCCCTTATCCGGCTTATCTGAAATCGGTGCGCCTTGTTTATGTTGCAGAATGAAATTCGACTGAATTACGTGAATCAAATCTGCTAATATGCTAATCGATGGGTGAATATCAAATTTTATAGTTGATAATTTTGGAGATGTGCGAAATATTCTCGCTGATAATTAGTTGTCTTGTTCTAACTTCGTGCTTTGTAAAGAACTGGTATGTCAGAGGATCAGCCTTGTCAGATGCTATCAGCCAGACAATATAGCAGCTACATACGGCAGATGCCAATAATGATGCGGTAAGACTATCATACAATACTCATTGCAGGTTGGCGCGGAACAGGACCTATCGTCTATAGAGCAGCCGGAGTCGAATGAGTGGATGCGTAATATTTTATACTTCATTCTTCATATTCTATATTCATACTTAAGATCATGTTATTCATATTATATGAGAGACTTTTTGAGTCAGTGAACATATTTGTGAAGACCCTTGGCAAAGTGCGAAAAATCGAAATGGCCCATAATGTGCCTACATGTAGTACTCGACGAGCATAGCTTGGGTGCCCCATCCCGAGTGTTCTAGATCACTCTCTGCGAAATGAGACACATTTAAATCTTAATATTGAAATTTCGAATTTCGCCATTTCGAAACCGATTTGAATGGTTGATGTCTCAAAAAATTGATAATATTCCATGGATTGCATGCAACAAAATCTAGAATGATGGGGCATCAACTCGTGAAGAAACATCGAAAAAAATTTTTTTTAATTTTTCATTTATTCAGATAGGTGGGTAGCCACCATTTTTATTGTTTTATTGTCTCGAGCTATATGCATAGTATTAGTAGAAAAAATTTTAAAAAAATGAAAAATACAGTTTTTGAGATATTGAAATAAAATCATTTCGTGATCACGTCAAACTACCGTACTCAAGTGATGAGAGAGTGTACAGAATGAAGAGGCCATCACACGAATTTAGTTCACGATTGTCAGGGTACGGTATAAGGATTAATGTATGTTAAATAAATTCATTCCACTCTTTCCGGCCTCTATTGTGCCACTACGGATTGATTTGCACTATTTGATATGTCAACAATATCGGTGTTACAGTAGTTCAGACTACGGTAGCCGACAAATGATAGCTGACGCACTGGATGGTGACTCATGTAACCTTAGGAAAATCCAGCATCACCCTTCACCTCAACACAATTCGTGTAATCGCCTCTTCATTCTGCACACTCTCTCATCACTCGAGTACGGTAGTTTGACGTGATCACGAAATGATTTTATTTCAATATGTCAAAAACTGTATTTTTCATTTTTTTTTTTTTTTCTACTAATAGTATGCATAAAGCTCGAGATAATAAAACAATAAAAATGGTGGCTACCTACCCATCTGAATAAATGAAAAATTATTCACGAGTTGATGCCCCATCATTCTAGAATTTGTTGCATATAATCCATGGAAAATTATCAATTTTTTGAGACATCAACCATTCAAATCGGTTTCGAAATGGCGAAATTCGAAATTTCAATGTTAAGATTTAAATGTGTCCCATTTCGCAGAGAGTGATCTAGAACACACTATCTGAGATAATCGGAATAGACTTGGCACTGACCGAAAATTCCAATTCCTGCTAACTTCACCAGTAGGTCCACGAGGGAAACCGACGAGCATCGGCAGAATGTCGATCCGCATCCGCGCGGGCGGGGCGCGGAATTTCAAAAATTAACTACGGTAGCTTCGAAATTTTAAAAGCGACTCCTATGACTGCGGCGGTAGGGGCGCTGCATCCCTCGACAAATTCTAAGACTTTTTTACTCCGGAGAGTTTTTCGATCAGATTCCATCTAACGCCTGAAATCGATAATTCCACTTTTAGTTCGTACATGAAAGCAGTTCCCCAGAAATTTTTCAAGAACTCCCCTAAATATTATTGGTGATCTAGCTTCTGCTTGACTCGATACATTCTCCCGTAGAACAGCGCGATTCAACAAGACGCGTAAGTTGGTCAAAATCAATTTTGAATGAATTATGGTGTAATTTTTGGGTTACGGTATGCGAGTGCGAAGTTAGGGCGACATTTCCCAACAGGTGTTAAATGGTCAGAAAATCAATTTGAAGCTATCCTACACCAATTGGGAAAAGTCGTCCAACTTGTGCACTCACCTACAATAACCCAAAAATTACACCATAATTCATTTTGACCAACTTACGCGTCTAGTTGAATCGCGCTGTTCTACGGGAGTAGGTATCGATTCAAGTAGAAGCTAGATCACGAATAATATTTAGGGGAGTTCTTGAAAAATTTCTGGGGAACTGCTTTCATGTACGAAAGAAAAGTGGAATTATCGATTTCCGGCCTTAGGTGGAATCTGATCGAAAAACTCTCCGGAGTAAAAAAGTCTTAGAATTTGTCAAGGAATGCAGCGCCCCTACCGCCGCAGTGATTGGAGTCGATATAAAAATTTCGAAGCTACCGTAGTTAATTTTTCGATATCCGCGCCCGCGACCGCGCGGATGCGGATCGAAAATCTGGCGATGCTCGTCGATTTCCCTCGTGGAGACCGACCAATTGGCGACGTCAGTAGGAATTATAATTATCGGCCAGTGCCAAGTCGCTGAAGAAATATGTTGATTCTCTCAGAAAGTTTGTTCTAGAACACTCGGGATGGGGCACCCGAGCTATGCTCGTCGATTACTACATGTAGGCACATTATGGGCGATTTCGATTTTTCGCACTTTGCCAAGCACATGTTCACTGACACAAAAAGTCTCTCATATGTATTTCATTTACGATATCGATGAGTGAGTTTTAAGTTTCATATAATCTTCTCTGTTTCATGTTTCGCCTGGTTTTCATAGACGATTGTAAATGGACGAGTTTAATTTGTAGACGAAGGACGTTCATAAATATATTTAATTTCCTCTTATATTTGTTCTCACGTCCCGATGCATCTGCACCTGGTCGTCAACGTCGGATCTAGTTCGGATGAGACGAGTTCGTGAAAATGCTGAGTAAACAGTGAACATTTTCAACCTGGGAGAATAGCGTTTTGCTGGTGTATTTCAGTTAGGCACGGTGGCTCAAACTTGATTGGTCTTGCTTTCCATCTTGAAAATGTACTAAACATACTTTTGGAACAACTATGGCGTGATCTGTAACCACATCAATATTTCAATAACAATATCACATCTGCATAGATAGTACGCCGGGCAAAGATGAGGAAATACAATTAAGTGCATTATTTATAAAGATTTGAATAAATTGTCATTCCGAGGAGAAGTGTGGCAAATGGATGCGGTCATCATTTTCTTTGTTTGATCGATCGTCGCTCATTGTAGAATCGATGTCTGAACAAGTACTTGGTGGTGGACACGGATTGGAATAGAGAGGGGTGATGCGAAGAGGATCTGAGGAGATTGGTAGGTATTAGTGGGTCGATAATGGTGTGCAGCACTATCGAGTCTAAGTTAGAACAGAACTAGGTCGGAATATTGTACTATTAATATACTCATCTTATAACGACCATTATTTTACTGTCTATCGTTATTGTTGTCTGAGGTATGCATTCGAACCATCACTGAAGCTCAAATTCTCTTGGAAACCTCTTTTCGTTGTTAAAAAAATAATGTTGAGAGTTTCAGCTGTGGCACGCTCTTGAATTGTGCAAATACTGACGGCGTACTTCAAGGTACAACATCAATCGTCTGCAGCTGCTGCGACAGTCAAGAACTGCATTCTTTATTTTTATAATATACGATTTAAACATTGAATGAGTACGAAATTGATTCAAATTTAAGAAATGAATTTATGAACAATAGAACAAGAAAATAATGTGTATGTGGATTCTCGCTATCATTCTATATTACAATGTTTCGACATTTGAAATTGAGCAATTTTCGACTGATGCTCAATGGATAAATCGAGTAACTGAAGGCGCACACCGGCGAAGGTGAGCAATGCTCTTAACCTTTTCGGCATTTTCCGACGATAATATGCAACCTTCTGCATGATTTTGACATGTATACCTGCAAAATTAATGTCGCATCACACGCTCTTGATCAGTTACAGATTCGCACGTCACTAATATTTCATAACAATTTGCCTACCATTTTCACCAATATGTGGCAAGGGGGGGGCGGACATTTCGGCAACGGACATTTCGGCAACGGAAACCTTGATTTTCCACTCAAATTCTCAATTTTGGATCAGGAACCCCTATACATAGATATGGAGTGAAACTCAAGTTCGCCTGGTAACGCGAATTATGTATGCAAATGTAGAGTAGCGCACACTGGCTACAATGACACAACTCCCAAGGAGCTACGTCAAATCTCCAGGGAAGGGCGCTCCGTTGCCGAAATGTCCGCCCCCCGTGGCAAGCCTTGATTTGGATAATTCATAATAATTCAATGTGCATTCTTCGTAGTCTCTTCGACTCCCTCATCCGGGTTCTCTTATATCTTCGGCAAGTCGACCGAACTGGAAATGCTGAGGTGGGTTCGATTTTCCTATAAATTACTCGGTTCCTGCAAAAGCCTCTGAATAAATTCGATTTCGGACTGTTACGATTTATGTAACATAAATTATGTTTCGGCATTTCAATATCCCAATCGTTCATGGATCGTATAAATAGTATTTACTGGGCTTTTGTAATTAAAACGCGTTATCCTTTAGAACGGGAGGGGGGTGGCACAGGTCTTTCAAAATGATCTCCCAGCAGCCATACGTTAGGCATGGAGTCACCAAGAGTGGACTACACTTCAGCCGGAAAAAGTTTCAAAAATTTTAACTTTTTGGCGCGAAATTTGAGAAAAAATATGTTCGATTTCAGAGACAAGCTATACACCATTTAAAAGAGCGTGAAAAGTTATGTCAAAATATAAGAGAGTTTTCAAATTTACCAAAATTTGACTGAGCAATGTCGAAAAACCCAACATTTTTGATGACCGGCTGTAATCATAATCTCACTGCTCTTCTGAAATTTAAAAGTTAATCCTGAATTTTCGATATATGGTGCTCTGTTGCATGCAGATTCTGAATCTGCAATGAAAATTTGGAATTTCTTGGACCGAACACGGTTTTCGATTGATTTCCTAGAGCGCAATCGCCGACCAGGGTTCGATCCCCGCCGGCGCATATCTTTTGCAAATTTTTTACTTGCTTTCAATCACTACTGCGGTAGGGGGAAGTGGTCGGCGACCAAATTCTAAGACTTTTTTTACTTCGGAGAGTTTTTCGATCAGATGTGATCTACGGAAATCGATATTTTCGTTTTTGTTAACTACATGAATACAATATCGATTTCCGGCCGTAGATCACATCTGATCGAAAAACTCTCGAAGTAAAAAACCTTAGAATTTGATCGCCGAATCATTCCCCCCACCGCAGCAGTGAAATCGACTAAACACTTTTTTGACGATTACGATAGCTTTATACCGTAATCGTCAAAAATGAAAAGATCGATTTCCGTCCGTAGAACGCATCTGATCGAAAAACCTCTCGAAGTAAAAAAAGTTTTAGAATTTGGTCGCCGACCACTTCCCCCTATCGCAGTATTGATTGAAAGCAAGCAGAACACTTTGCAAAAGATATGCGCCGGCGGGGATCGAACCCTGTTCGGCGATTGCGCTCTAGGAAATCAATCGAAAAGCGTGTTCGGTCCACGAAATTCCAAATTTTCAATGCAGATTCAGAATCTGCATGCAACAAAGCACCACATATCGAATATTCAGGATTTACTTTTGAATTTCAGAAGAGCAGTGAGATTATGATCACAGCCGGTCATCAAAAATGTTGTGTTTTTCGACATTGCTCAGTCAAATTTAGGAAAATTTGAAAACTCTCTTATATTTTGACATAACTTTTCACGCACTTTGAAATGGTGTATAGCTTGTCTCTGAAATCGAACATATTTTTTTCTCAAATTACGCGCCAAAAAGTTAAAATTTTTGAAACATTTTCCGGCTGAAGTGTAGTCCACTCTTGGTGACTCCATACCTAAAGTATGGCTGCTGGGAGATCATTTTGAAAAAAACTGTGCCACTTCCGGGCCTTTTCGGTACATTCTTACAGAAAACGCGTTTTAACTTGGTAAAAACATTCCAGATCTTTCAACCAGGTGATGTGATGTATCGCTTGATCGAGAAGAGCGGTTGACAATCACACTTGTTGGTTTTGATTGTCCACACTTGCAAAAATTACTTGTTTCTCTCCATACTGACTAAATCTAATTATCGCATATTGTATTTCCTCATTTGCAATTATGACCAACCACGATAGCCTGATAGCCTTTGGATATTATTTTGTTGGATCGCCTCAGTGATTGGAATGGTTATCATAACGCAAATAATCCATAGAGAAGAGACGGAATTGAGCAATTGTATCAATCAATCGGATCAAGTTCCAGAGCACTGGCAGAAGTTTACTGTAAAAAGGGATTCTGAATGAATGTAATCATTGATTATCCCACGAAAAGGATATGCTAAATTCGATTATGCTGTTAGTTCAACATTTTTTACTGGGAAAAACTAAGCCATTGCTTTTTGCTACGCTTGACGAGATCTAGTGAGTGAAGAGGGCCAGACAACTAATTTCCATTCGTTCAATTTCTTTTTTCCATTCAGTATACTCACTGAGAAGGACGAAAGCTGCGAAGAAGAGAAGGTTAAGTTGATTAGATTGATTATTTTTCGACAACACTGCCGCGGAGGATTGTTCAAATGCATTTCGTAGCACTCTTAGAGAATTTTTGCGGGAGGAATCCGCCAGGTGCGAATTCTGGCAGTTGTCCTTACGATATATTTCCTTTGGAATATTATGTTTTCCTTTTTTAACAAAAAAAATCACTGGTTTCAATTTTCTGTGCAATGTTATTTTAGAAAATCCTAATCCCTGTTAAGAAAATTCCACTATCGATGAAACGGGCAAGCGACATAGGTAGGGATCACTAAAGAAGCCATGCTTCGAGCATTTAAAACTATTTTCGAGCACCTAAGCAAGGGGGCATTCCGCAGGAGTTATCAAGATTTGTGTGAACAACGAATCATCTGGATCGAAAAGTTCTACAGAAAATAACTGAAAACGAATTCGCGATAAGCGTGCTTGGTTGTATGCGGAAGAGTTTTGAATTGATGTTACTTCCCAACTTGTGTTGGGTGAGTACTTGATCGTCGATCTTTGCTATTGAGATTATTGACAGTCATCAGCAACTACGAAGATGCTAATTGGGGAGATGATGTATTGTCAGTTCCAAATTGTTTTTTTTTTATTTAAAAAAAAAATTGTATCTTAATTTAATTGCAGCTTCTCCGTTAATTCGAACATGTGCAGTGATGGTAAGCAGCAGATGGGCTGGAATTTGGAAGACTGCTGTAGAAAATAGTATGCCGGCAAGTATGAGAGCTCATCGACAAAAAAAACCGAAGACGGTCGTCTCCGCATCGGGTGAGTGATGAGTATCGTTAGGTTGGAATGGAAAGAAACGAAGTCATCGAAACACTGTGTGAAATCGGGAATATCACTTGAAAGAGTTGCATCGATTTGTCAGGTATAATTTGGGAAAATATATATAGGCAGTTTCGTGCCCCTGTCATGAAAGTTATTACCATCTTAATCGCGATGATGATGCTGTTGTTACCAATGGGGCAAAATAAACCCAAATTATTCAATGATACACTCAGATTTGCTGGTACCTATTCTGAGCCTACTTGATCTTCGTAGGTATTGCATCACCACCCCCCGTATGTAGGAAGAGGATATCACGCCTCGTGAGAGAATCGACCCAAAATGACTGGATTCTGGCAAAGGGGTCACTTTTCGGTTTCGGGTTTTCGTCGTTTTTGGGATCTCCCATGCATGCCTAACACCTCCCTGATTGGAATAGTCTCAGTGGCTGCACCTCATCGAGATGCTGCACCTGTCGGAGGAACGCTTCTTACTTTGAGAGCTCCTTTCTGTGCTTCAAAATTACAGTAGGAAGGCCGTTTTTGTTTTCCCAGGGCAATTTTTCATGCTCTATTCACCTATATTTTTCATTTAGCCTTAATTTAAGATATGTTTGCGTGACATTCAACTCAATTTATTTTAAAAAACGCTCGAAAAGCCAGTGATTTTTTTGAATAGGCGTATGCAGCTTCTGAAGACGAATCGTTTAAGGGGTCTGAGCTCCCATAATTCGGGGGGTAACTTAGTGACCCATGCGAAAAACTTTTTTGAATGATTTGAACTTATTTTTCACTATGTAATTTCATTGTTCTCCCTCTCAATCTCTGTGAAACTCAACCTAAATTGTCAAAAGCCGTGCGAGCGCGAGCGAACGACGAGAAATGAGAGGGAGAACAATGAAATTACACAGTGAGAAATAAGTTCAAATCATTCAAAAAAGTTTTTCGCATGGGTCACTAAGTTACCCCCCGAATTATGGGAGCTCAGACCCCTTAAACGATTCGTCTTCAGAAGCTGCATACGCCTATTCAAAAAAATCACTGGCTTTTCGAGCGTTTTTAAAAATAAATTGAGTTGAATGTCACGCAAACATATCTTAAATTAAGGCTAAAGGGGGGGGGGGATATAGGTGAATAGAGCATGAAAAGTTGCCCTGGGAAAACAAAAACGGCCTTCCTACTGTAATTTTGAAGCACATAAAGGAGCTCTCAAAGTAAGAAGCGTTCCTCCGACAGGTGCAGCATCTCGATGAGGTGCAGCCACTGAGACTATTCCAATCAGGGATGTGTTAGGCACGCATGGGAGACTCCAAAAACGTCGAAAACCCGAAACCGAAAAGTGACCCCTTTGCCAGAATCTGATCGATTATCTGGTAAGAGGCGTGATATTTCGTATCGTGAGTGAAGGGCGTGATGATATGTATTGGATGGACCTTCGACTAGTAAGAAGAATAAAAAACGGTGTTTTGACAACCGGCCAGGAGAAATCGTGATCACTACCACTATTTCCTTACCCCAGTATAATACTAAGAGAAATAGTTAACTTTTTAAAATCACATTTTAAAAATAATATTTTGAACTTTTTGGTAATCTACTTGTTATTGCTCTTGTAAAAATTGCTTGAAATTCATTTGATGCGAATCGGACGATTGAAAAGAAGCAATTAAGCCAATTGTATTTTAAGGGGCAAGCTTACAAAGATGCCTAATTAACAAAAGCATTGCTCATGCTTCTCTCAATATCACCCATCTTCATCGATTCATAAAACATAATGTCTTCCCTCCTAGTGTTTCCCGAGGTTCAGTAAAGATAATGTTCACGGAATGAGTACATGGATGATTCGTATCTCTTCGTTTTTTCATGTTTCCATAAGATTGTATATACCTGCCATACTGATGCTGCGCGATTCCAAATCCCTTACCGGCCCAGAAGAAAATATAACAGTCTGCTCTAATTTGCATGCTCCTTGATCGATACGATATTCGTGAACGCTGGATCTTATCAGAAAGTCTGCAGAATGTATTCAAGAATTGCAAAGGAAGTATATTCGAAGAGTGAGTGAAGGGATGATTGTATGAATGGGAAAGTGAAGGGGGGGGGGGAGCGATAATAGATAACGAACAAAATATCTCGATGATATGGATGATGGAAAATGTGTTTTGTTATTGTGTGGACTCGCAAATGATACTAGTGAAAAGCTCTTTGTGAGTGTGATATTACCTGCATAAAACAGCTGATTATCAGGTTTATAAATATTCAAAAATACTATTTCCTATTCATTTTTTTTTCTTTTTTTTATTGATCCTGCAATTAATTGTTCTCGATTCGCCAATCTGCTCGATAGATCCAGAAGCGGCAACGTCCAATGGTGCATATTTTCGACAATGCCACCTACTTAACTACCAAGGACACATGAGTTATATTTTCTACATGTGCACATTGTGGAGAGGTGCCTGCAGTAGTTCTTCTGAGGACGTGAAAAACAACAAAATATATAAAACCGTCCACCTGCTGAGTAGCGGTAACTAATTATACTGTGTAACGTGAGAAACACTGTCGAAATTTGGGCAGGAAGTAATATTTTTGTCTATGGAACATTTACCATTGCATCACTGCAGGCATCATCGCTATATTACTATTATGAACTGCTGGCGCACGAAATCGACAGCTTCGAATTTTTCTCGAAGCGAAGTGCAAAATTGGTGTAACTTCAATATAATTTTATAAGTGATTGGCGTATCATACAGAAGGGACAAAAGTTTAGCCCCAAAATTCGAATTGCTATAACTTCTTTCAAAATTGAGCTAGAGACATATGGTTTGGACCATTCGATATATGAATGTCAGGAGAAGATACTCATACGGTGCCTGATCTGAAACACATTTTTCGCGGGTTTCAGAATTTAATTTTCGGCATCACATGTATTTTTTGAAACTCGCCCGTAAATTGACGTGACCTCACACGAACCTGTAATAGAACTATTACCATTGATGTTTACAATCAACTATGAACCTACTTACTATCTGGCTATCTGGCTTGCCCATTGCACATCAGAAAAATGTAATATATCGATTTTTCGAGACCTCCGAAATGTGTTTGGATGGCTATATCTTCGGTCCCAGTTGAGCGATACGGCTCATATTTTGCAGGTACTATACACTAATAGTGAAGATACATTTTGAGAAATAATCCTTGCTATTTCAAGCAGGGAGTGTGGTGTTTCAATTGATTGGGAAAAGAGAAGGATGATGATACTGAGCAGTACTCCCCTTCTCCACAATTCAATAATAGTTATTTCACTCCCTGTTGCACCAGTGCTAGTTCCACAATGTAGACATTGATAAATTGCGTAGTAGACAATTTTTACAGAGCATTAACCAGTCGCATTCTAGAAATGTTGTTTCTAAATAATTTTAGAATGGAAATGGCGCATTCGTTGTTGACTGTAATTCTTCAATATTTATACTTTCTTCTACATAATATCCTGCACACTTCCAATCACGGTCACGTGGAAGAATAAGAGGTTTTACGAGCAGAATCGGCTTTGCTTCTTATCGATGTGATCTCCTTGGATATGCATTCGGATTACTCATGAAACCTCCAAGTCACTGGCCCGAAATTCGATTTTTATACAATATATTTGTGTTATATTTCAGACTCTACGTGAAGGATGTCAAGACATAGATATTGATAGACTGGGGTAGGATATAGTACTGCAGACTTTTATGAACGAATAATATGGTTAAGGTTGAACGGTTGAAACATAGCGAAGATACGGAATTGTACAAGTTGATTATGGTGGTAACTGTATGATGATGGTAGCCAAGATATCACGCCTCTCACAAGAGAATCGAGCTGGCAATGGGAATGGAGTAAAAAGTGGCAAATGAGTTATGGTCGGTTTTGGGCATCCTGAGGCATGCCTAAGACTCCCCCATAGTCTCATTGTGAACATTTCATTTTGGAACTCACTATACCGGGTTGGATCTCGGCACCTCCTTCTTTGAGGGTATTTATTGCGCCTCTCGTGAAAGATAAACGAAAATTGCCCTCTGAGTGACCCCAACTAATTTTTCGAGCTTTTTCGATCTCTATGTTTCATGTCCTCAGAAAATGAATTTGAACAGTGCTACAGTTCAGTCTACTTTTCTCAAAGCTATAGGTAAAGCCGCAGCTGAAACTTTCCCATTTTGTGCAGTTTATCATGGTATATCGAATGAGTGGCTTGTCATGAAAATAGAGGGGGGCAAACAAGAGTTATGCCAATTTTAATGTTTCCGATCGTTTGAAGTCTTGTCATTCCACCCCGCACCGCGCGTTTTCGAGCGAGCGAGCTGAAATTACAAGGGAGAGACAATGGAACAATGGGATCATTTCATTCCACTCGCTCGGAAACGCACGGTGCGGGGTGGAATGAAGAGACTTCAAACGATCGGAAACAGTAAAATTGGCATAACTCTTGTTTGCCCCCCTGTATTTTCATGACAAGCCACTCATTCGATAGCCCATGATAAACTGCACAAAATGGGGAAGTTTCAGCTGCGGCTTTACCTATAGTTTAGAGAAAAGTAGACTGAACTGTAGCACTGTTCAAATTCATTTTCTGAGGACATGAAACATACAGATCGAAAGCTCGAAAAATTAGTTGGGGTGACTCAGAGGGCAATTTTCGTTTATCTTTCACGAGAGGCGCGATAAATACCCTCAAAGAAGGAGGTGCCGAGATTCAACCCGGTGTAGTGAGTTCCAAAATGAAATGTTCACAATGAGACTATGGGGGACTCTTAGGCATGCCTCAGGATGCCCAAAACTGACTATAACTCATTTCCCGCTTTTTGCTCCATTCCCAAGAATCGACGTTCTAGCTCGATTCTCTGGTGAGAGGCGTGATATTGACGTTCCATCAAATACATTAATGAGTATATAATTGTCCGGTCCCTAACGGAGTCAAGTCGGTCTTCGTCGGTGTTGCTCCTTTCAAAGAAGCCTGCAGCAAGGTCAGCATGAAGAGTACATGAGCAGCTTGAGTGTGGTGCATGGCCAAGTCGATGTTTAATATTTTTATCATGTCAGAACACATCAAACAACTGTTGCGTAACTCTTTTTGATATAATTCTTTACATGTGCGATTATCCTAGGAACAAAATATCGTTTTCTAACTAAATTTTAGGTCCTTCGAGCCTACATATGGGGTGTGAAATGTACCTAGGAAAGAGCGGAGATAGTGATCGACAAAGTCAAGAACTTGCAAATGATTGTTAATCTGAAATTTTGATTGAGGATGTTGAGCCACTAGTGAGGGATGCAAGCCACGACTAGGGCAATGTGGGTGTTGAGAAGATATTTTTTTAAAACATAAATCAAGCCAAAATTGGTCAAATCTATTTCATATCACACTTAGGGAATACATGCAGGACAAATCTGTCTGGTATGATTTGTTAACAAAAAACAACTCAAATGAAAGCATTTATACATACATGTAGAGCTATAGAAGAATTGGATTGAGATCATTCCTTGCAGTCTTCTTATTTTCATCGTATTTTTTCATGGAAAAGCAGAAGCAGCTTCAGACGACTGCGGCAGGTACTACGTCAGCCGGAACAGTGACGAACAGAAAAATGTGAACAAATAGAGAACGAATCATTACATTATAATATAACACGTGTATCACGAGCCAGTGAAGGTGTGCGAAAACATTTTCAAAATTTGCACCACGAATTTTATCCATATTATGGTAGTATAACTAGTGGGCAACTACGCCTCTTTCAAAGTTGGATGTTACGAAAGTATTCCCAAATTGATTAGAAAAATGCCGGCAAAATAATGGTTCTAACGCCTCGTCCGTCCCATCGCTAGAGGTAATGGAAGGGTGGATAGTTTCGATGTTTTGCATCCGTCCTCCTACGAAATCATGAATCTGACCCAGGGTCTGACCCATGGCCACAGGTTACCGTAACATTCGGTTACGGTAATAGCACGGTATCGATGATTTTCCTTCATCCTCTGATGAAATCATGAATCTGACACACGATCTGACCCAACGCCACTACGGGTTACGGTACGCGGACGGACATAGCGACACCATATTTGAGGTCGCACAAAATTTTCTTCTGGAAATTTCTGAAATCTTTTTTGTGTAATGACCTTGTATTTGGATTCCACACCAACTATCAAAATCCCGTTCGAATCGAAAGCGACAAACACAAAAAGCTTTCAGTTTATAGTAAGGGTTGTAATACCCTGGAGTGAATATTTCGAAAAATATAGGTCATTGGTCCCAGAGCCGGCTTTTAGGAATTTTACGGTTTTGCACCTGGCCCTACCGTATCACAGCTCCCAGATGAGCTAGAATTGTTTCATTGGGCTCAAAATGTACGGAAAAATATTTCCAGGAACTTTCACGTTGAGAACTTTTATGTTGGTCTCACTTGCGAGGGCTGTGAGAATGGGGTGTTTGACCTGGGCGGATCTGGCGATAATAGTTAGGTGGTCTGACAGCTCATACTCGCAATTTTGATGAGGATTAACAAATTGAAGTAGGTGGTAAGAAAGTGGGCACGGGGAGCTTGCGGTACCACCATTTATTTGTGAGCCTCGCTGGCGGAGCGTTTAAAGAAGAAGGAGTTTAAAGAAGGAGTAACACGAAAAATTAGTTCAATTAGCCAATATGTGTATGTAATAAAAGCCGGCAGCCCGATAATGAATCACTTTATCCGAAGATTCACAGACAACTCTGGGGCCATTTACATACGCGCAAAGTTCATTGACAGCTCAGGGATGTGGCTAGTTCGTTTATGTTTCACCTGCTCTACATAATTTTCGCCTCGTTCTTGGGGCTATTTGGCTACAGTTTCCCATTGCGAGCGCAATATCGTCGTGGTGGGACTCCCTAGCATCCATTCGTGTTACCCCTTCTTTAATAAAACTAACCATTAACCTCGACGAGTACCCATTGCTAGAATGTGTGAAACAATTGAAAGAGTTATACAATTCCTATTATTTTTGTAGTCCATAACTACGAAATATATTATCGATCGTTCAGTTTGTGAGATGATGTCAAGCTGTTACGCAGTTTGTTTTTAAGGCTTGTGATATCCAGTTTTTTAAGAAATTATGGGACACCCTATTACATGACAAATCGGTGCCACTCTTGCAAGTGATATTCACGTCTTCACACTCTATTTCGATGTTTTCTGTTTCCTCTCCCAACCAACGATTCCAATCACTCACTTGATTTTTTACTTTTGAAATCACTTTTTCACATTTTTAAGCATTATAACAATTTCCACGGTCTTCCTGCTGAACATATAAGTTTCTGGAAATAATTTTCCGAATTTTTTGAGCACCTGGCCATCCTTCTTGCACAATATTGAGCTGAAATACGCCACAGCCGGGACAAAACCCGGAAAATCCCTAAAAGCCGGTTCTGAGAAAAAACTGCCAACGTCAAAAGTTTTCTCGCCCACAATATACTCTGGCATAAATATCTCTTGGATATTGCTCAAACTTTCGGCTCCTAGTTCCTCGGCGTGTTGCATTCTCTCAGAAGATTCGTGATATACACTACATGATTACTGAAGTCACATCCTGCATGATATTCTCACACCATAATAGATCAGACTAGATCAGGGAAACTTTTTGCAAATTGTTCCCGAAGGGGCTATTTTTCATCCGCTGACTCGTGACACACGTGTTATATATCACGCAGGAGGCTCGTCCGACCCAGCTGCATGATCCTAACCCGCTCATTGTGGCTGCAGCAAAGACGACTGCAGCAACTGCGACAATTCCTGCATATTCTATAGTACGCGGAGGTGAGCAAGGGAATGTTACTTACTGTATTCAGAATTGTGTGTTATTCGCAAAAAAAACTCACACTCATTCTTAATAACACATGCCAGTTTTCCGTTTCAAAATATATCCAAATGGTTAATTAACATTTTGAACTCCATGACGGGCACACATTGTCGTCGTCGATTTCATTGCACCGTTAACAAATTCGTAAATCCGCCGACAACTTTCCGGATTTTTCATTGCGCATCAACAGGTTTCCAGTTTGTGTGTTTTGTGCCACCATAATTCCTGATACGCCTTGTTAATATTTGAACAGTTCTCTTGTATATTCATTTAAATAATTATCGTACTAATTGATTAATAACGTAAGGTGTTTGTGCCGAACAAGCTGGATCAAACGGCCCCGCCGACTAACGTTGTCACTGCAGATACATTCCTGGTATTGGAAGAGCCACTAAATAATTTGCAATCTGATTCTTATTTCTTGCAACAAGGGGCATAGGAACTGTTATTTTATTTGTTTACTCACAGCACTGTAATCACCGAGGTCGTGTATATTTTACGTACGACCTTCTATTGGGACACGAACTCATCTGCCGAAAACTTATAAAAAAGTCAGGGAAGGTATGGCTGTCGCAATGTGTGATTCGATCGAACAATGCAAAATACACGAATACGATACATTTTCCATGTGTATAATCGATGTGCATGAGCGTCGCTTCTCTTTACAACCTTACGCAGACTCAGCAGAAGACGTCGGAACAGGTCCCGCTTGAGTGAGCTGGGATGGCATGAACGGGAAAAGATACAATATAATAAAGATGCACGTGTACTGGCTCAAGCTCGCCATAAATTGGTTATTTTACCCTCGCTTACATTGCTGCAACGTATTGATGTCAGATTTTCTCTCAAAGCTATAAGTTCTGTCTGAAACGGCTGGCTACCTGTCGCAAAGTTTAAAAAGTCTAGATCGTTGCACTTTTTTGCACCTGGCGAAGTAATGCTCTTGTAAAAGTTTCCCAGTGGGTCAATAAAATCAGTTCATGATAGGCCCCGGCCTACCGTAACCCAAAACGGAAATGTAGGGCAGGTGTTCTACGGTTACCCTACACGGAGTACTCGATTTATTTCAAGTTGCCGACCGTTTTTTGGCGATTTCTCCAAACATTATTGTTTAATTTTCCTTATATTAATTTCATAGCATCTTTAAGCTACAAATTTAAATTTTCAAAAGTGTCTACCCTCTAAAATCCAAATTAAGAAAATTTTTATAATAATTTTTTGACCAATTTACGCTTTTTTATCAAGCCTTTTCATCAAATCGCTATGGCACTTGGCATGAGTGATAACTTGAATATTATGTATTTTTAGAGGTATGAACCGTTTTGATTGATGGCGAAATTGAGAAGTTCAAAAATTGACGTTTTCGTTTTTTTTTATTTTGGAGGAATTCGATTTTTCGCTAGTGCCAAGCGTCTACACAAAAAAGTTCACTCACTCAGATAGGAACTTTCATGTTGAGAACTTTTATGTTGGTCTCACTTGCGAGGGCTGTGATTATGGGGTGTTTGACCTGGGCGGATCTGGCGATAATAGTGAGGTGGCACTGCTGGACAGCTATGCTCATAATAGAGAGAGGGATAATGTGTCTCGTGCTCGCGCGTGCCACGTCTAGACCATGTGAATGCTCAATTTTTGTGTTTTTAGTTATTGTTGCAAAGGGTCGAGACTATTGATGACATTCCCTTTCGCAAAGATATAACATAGCTATGAAACATATAATCAAATGGATACACATACTTTCCTCTCATTTGCGATTTTTCTCAAATTAATTTTCTTAGCATTAGTATTATTTTTTCGCATATTCCTCCCAATCAGTGCGGAGTTTTTGGAAGCATCGTTGCAAAGAAAGAGAGAAGCGATGGCGAGGATGCGATGTAGGGCGATTAGTAGAGAAATGTGCATATTGTGATCTTAGATTTATTTTCGCTCAACGACCAATGAGTGCGATGAGAAGGCGAGAGTTCTTTCTTATCCCGTGTTTTCATACACTTTCATACACTCTTATTTTCATAATGTCTTTCTGATCGGTCAAAGATCGACTTGAAGAGAAGAGAGCTGGTCGAATTCTTATTTAGCTCACTGTTTTAGCTTTCGATGACAAGGAGACCATCTTAAAATGTATAATCGCAACAATGGACTTAGTTTCGCGTGGAAACAAATGCAAGTTTTCTCTCATTCTGCTGTGGTATCTACGTAATACACCGTACTTGTCCATCAATGGAATACGAGATCAATATGCCGGGTACGATATACTCTACTGCAAGGAAAATCTAGTGTATGACGATCTTAGCAGTTCTGCATCCTCGGTGACGACGTTATCCGCACTTAAACGAAGATTAAAAAATTGCTAGGTTATCTCTTGCGAAGGCTCAAAATTGTAGACTGGCGACTCGTTGCTGCCTTTTCTTCAAGATTTTCTTTTCTGCCTGTCAAATTTATGTTCTGATGTTGGACAATAAATCTCTGCTCTCCCGTTCAAGCAATGATACTCGATCTAGCGAGACAATTAAAACAATTTGTAGCTCTGTAAGTGAAAATCTGTAACAATTGCAGCTGCATCCTCTCTCCTTTGCTCCTTCTGTAAGAGCAATTTTTGATTTTATTTGCTGAGCCAGATCGACATGTACTGACCACATTCTCTCAATAAAAACTAAAAGGTCCTCGTGAAACGAGTCACCACCGTGGTGTTCTGCACAATATTCAATATTTAACATATTTAAAGAAATGAGCAATCGTATTTGACCAAACAATATTTACAAAATGCTACGCGCCGATTTCGAGCAACACTTACTATCTAAGAAGTTATGCTATCCCTAAAATTGATTAAAAACAATTCCCGTCTCCTATGAAAAATTTTGCATTTTTTGGGAATTTGTTTTGTTTCAATAGCCAGTGACGTGATATCGTGGACCTCGTCGAGTTCCAAATGTTGAAATAATATTGTATCCAAAATGACACAGTTTGGAAATTATTAGTGCTTCCAAATTAGCGATGTCCAAGTTCTGAATTATTTTTTCTGCGCGTCAAATCAACAGTTAAATATTGCCAGAAAAATAGTATATACAGATCATGCAGCCCCTATTAGTTCTCCATTCGGCACAGTCAGCTGCCAGCACAAGTCCCTCTATAGGAACGGATTTGCAGTACTTTCGAATTTCTTTTAAATTGCTCAGTCATGTTTGATGTTTCGGCCTTTTGCAAAGACGTTTGTGAATCTAGAGTTTAGTGAACGTCTTATATTTTTTAAAATTTCTGTTGTCGTGCGTAGACTCTCATGAGTTTCTGAATACCATGTGCCATGGCCATGATATTAGATGGCCATTTTCTGTACTCTCTACCGTATCCAAGTCGTTTTGAAAAAAAATCCTTATAAATTCGCATCGTGTTTTTCAAGCTGTTCACTATCTTTCCATCGTGGAGACCGACCGTTCACACATTTCAAAAATATATTTGACTCAAAAATCCGTTTAATCGCTTCGGTATACCTTTGTGACCATTCGGCTGGGTCACGTTCGGCGGCGCGCATACGTGATCCCGGTAAATATTTTCCGTTTGCATCAAAACGCTGATTTTACGACATTTCTTTGTTTCAATAGTTACTAATCAAAGTAATATTAATTGTTTTAATCATTAAATGCAAAATTAATAGCTAATTAGCCTACATTTTGGGTTTTAAAATTCGCCAAATTACGATTTTTGCATTTTATTTTTAAATTATAATTTTGCGGTGGTTCTTTCTTAAATTATTAAAAACTCGATTTATAATGGTTTATGAAATACATATTGACCTATTTCCATGGCCGAGGGGCATAAGCAATGGATTAGAAAACCGAAGGTTGGTGGTTCGATTCCCGTCAGAGTGAAACGCGTTTGCCGTTCCCCAGAGAGGTTCAGGAAGTGAGGTAGCGCAATTTCCCAACATTTAGCGTGGCGTAGTTCCTCGCTAGTTGATACAGTTAACCATTGCATTTTTCATAATGATTCTTTTCATGATCTTATGCCTCGGACAGACGTTGCAGCAGTTGCAGGCGCTAACGATAAGGTGAGCAAGCGATAGAAATACTCGTGCATCTTTCTAAATCCATTTTAGCATTCCATGTCGCTGAGAAAGTACGTAGAGGTGCATTTAAAGCAGCTTTATCAGTAAAAAACGCGGATGTCATATCCTTGTGATCTTTTATTGTTATCTTAGATCAAGAAGTCAAGGCGATTTCGACCAGCTGGTGTGGTGTCTCGTTTGATGAAGAAGACTGATTGAGCATGACACTGATCAGTACGATCTCTCTTCGCTGTTCAATATAAATAATTACACTCTCTACTGCATGATTTAATCCTCATACTTATTTTTATGATGATAACAACAGAGACAGACGCGTGCATTTTGTTTTACCCCTCGTTGTTCATGTGATTGGAAGGCGTTGATAATGATATACTAAAGGTGAGCAGTATGGAAGATCAAGAAGCTCTTTGATCTAGAAGTTTATTGAATGGTTAGGTAGGTGTTGTTGTTAAGGATGACGCATAGTGAAGAGACGAAATTGCACAAATGGAAGATAACGGTAGTTTCGTGTTACTGATATGAGTAGAGAGTAGAGAGTGTAATAATTCATATTGAACCCCCATCTATCCCTTGCAGCTATGGCCGCATTCCATCAGTCTGTCTTCTTCTCCCTTAGGAGCCTCTTCTCCTTCTTCCTCTTCATACGGCATACCATTAAAGTGAATTTGGAAATTTAGGTAAAGGGCGGTTGTCCGCGTTGCCTGCGCGTCGCATGTGTAAGAGAGTGTGCAAAAGTGAGCGCACGGTGGATCAGGACTTTAACCATAGCCCCTTTCTGGCCTTCACGTTTGGCTATTATTGATTTTTCGCATTTTTGCATATTCTGCATACAGCTTCCGGACGTCGCCTATCCGATGGTAAATTAATAGAAGGGGCCAAGGGGAGAGGAGAGTCGAGGATCGCATCCATTTTAATTTCGATGCTAATTAACACGCGAGCCCTTGCCTGGAGACAACTCGAAACGACTAGCAATCTCGATGTGAACAACAACTTTCGTTAGATTGGTGCTCAAATAAGCGAAGAATCCGGGCGTAGCTAGATAGTGATGAATGAACGGATGAACTATTGCTCCAAGTATTCTAGATGCTTTTGTATAATGTATTTACAACATTAAATTATCAGATAACTTTCGCACCGTCAAAAAAAAGAAAACCAACTCCTTCCTTCCCTTGTATAAAGGAAGGAAGGGACAGTCGAAGTCGATACATATTTTATGCATAATGATCAAAAATTGCAGTTCGAACGAAACAGCATCGTAATTGTTGGCTCCAATACTTCCAAACTTACCAAGGTCAAGCCAAAAGATATTATTAAACTGAATTGTAATTTTTAAAATATCTATAGCATACTATCTGAGAGAATCGAAATAGACTTGGCACAGGCCGGCAATTCGAATTCCTTCTGACCTTACCAATAGATCGGCCTCAACGAGGGAAACCGACAAGCATCGCCAGAATTTCAATCCGCATCCGCGCGCGCGGCGGCGCGGATCTTGAAAAATTGACTACGGTAGCCTCGGAATTTTTAAATCGCATCCTATCACTGCGGCGGTAGGGGCGCTGCATTCCTTGACAAATTCTAAGACTTTTTTACTTCGGGGAATTTTTCGATCAGATTCCATCTAACGCCAGAAATCGATAATTCCACTTTTAGTTCATATATTTTTGCAATTCTCCGATATTTTTTCAAGAAACCTACAATTATTTATTTGAGTTTCTGCATTTACTTGTATCAATACGCACTTGATTATAAAGGCGCAATTTAGATCCGCCCTTAAGTTAGGTAACGATAACAAAATTTGTATCGACAACCGAATTATGGTGTAAAATACACTGTAACCGTTTTTTTCAAAATTTCGTTGTTTCGAATCAGGTACATATTTTCGTTCAGAAATGGTCCATGGATCCCATGCACCTATGTCGAGGCGTATTTCTCTTCATTTTGAGGAAATTACACTTATTCCGATAATGTGTCTACAGTATGCTTTACACCATAATTCGGTTTCGATACAACTAAAAGTGGAATTATCGATTTCTGGCGTTAGATGGAATCTGATCGAAAAATTCCCCGAAGTAAAAAAGTCTTAGAATTTGTCAAGGAATGCAGCGCCCCTACCGCCACAGTGATAGGATGCGATTTAAAAAATTCCGAGGCTACCGTAGTCAATTTTTCAAGATCCGCGCCGCCGCGCTGCTCAATCAGTCTTCTTCATCAAACGAGACACCACACCAGCTGGTCGAAATCGCCTTGACTTCTTGATCTAAGATAACAATAAAAGATCACAAGGATATGACATCCGCGTTTTTACTGATAAAGCTGCTTTAAATGCACCTCTACGTACTTTCTCAGCGACATGGAATGCGAAAATGGATTTAGAAAGATGCACGAGTATTTCTATCGCTTGCTCACCTTATCGTTAGCGCCTGCAACTGCTGCAACGTCTGTCCGAGGCATAAGATCATGAAAAGAATCATTATGAAAAATGCAATGGTTAACTGTATCAACTAGCGAGGAACTACGCCACGCTAAATGTTGGGAAATTGCGCTACCTCACTTCCTGAACCTCTCTGGGGAACGGCAAACGCGTTTCACTCTGACGGGAATCGAACCACCAACCTTCGGTTTTCTAATCCATTGCTTATGCCCCTCGGCCATGGAAATATGTCAATATGTATTTCATAAACCATTATAAATCGAGTTTTTAATAATTTAAGAAAGAACCACCGCAAAATTATAATTTAAAAATAAAATGCAAAAATCGTAATTTGGCGAATTTTAAAACCCAAAATGTAGGCTAATTAGCTATTAATTTTGCATTTAATGATTAAAACAATTAATATTACTTTGATTAGTAACTATTGAAACAAAGAAATGTCGTAAAATCAGCGTTTTGATGCAAACGGAAAATATTTACCGGGATCACGTATGCGCGCCGCCGAACCTGACCCAGCCGAATGGTCACAAAGGTATACCGAAGCGATTAAACGGATTTTTGAGTCAAATATATTTTTGAAATGTGTGAACGGTCGGTCTCCACGATGGAAAGATAGTGAACAGCTTGAAAAACACGATGCGAATTTATAAGGATTTTTTTTCAAAACGACTTGGATACGGTAGAGAGTACAGAAAATGGCCATCTAATATCATGGCCATGGCACATGGTATTCAGAAACTCATGAGAGTCTACGCACGACAACAGAAATTTTAAAAAATATAAGACGTTCACTAAACTCTTTAGATTCACAAACGTCTTTGCAAAAGGCCGAAACATCAAACATGACTGAGCAATTTAAAAGAAATTCGAAAGTACTGCAAATCCGTTCCTATAGAGGGACTTGTGCTGGCAGCTGACTGTGCCGAATGGAGAACTAATAGGGGCTGCATGATCTGTATATACTATTTTTCTGGCAATATTTAACTGTTGATTTGACGCGCAGAAAAAATAATTCAGAACTTGGACATCGCTAATTTGAAAGCACTAATAATTTCCAAACTGTGTCATTTTGGATACAATATTATTTCAACATTTGGAACTCGACGAGGTCCACGATATCACGTCACTGGCTATTGAAACAAAACAAATTCCCAAAAAATGCAAAATTTTAATAGGAGACGGGAATTGTTTTTAATCAATTTTAGGGATAGCATAACTTCTTAGATAGTAAGTGTTGCTCGAAATCGGCGCGTAGCATTTTGTAAATATTGTTTGGTCAAATACGATTGCTCATTTCTTTAAATATGTTAAATATTGAATATTGTGCAGAACACCACGGTGGTGACTCGTTTCACGAGGACCTTTTAGTTTTTATTGAGAGAATGTGGTCAGTACATGTCGATCTGGCTCAGCAAATAAAATCAAAAATTGCTCTTACAGAAGGAGCAAAGGGGAGAGGATGCAGCTGCAATTGTTACAGATTTTCACTTACAGAGCTACAAATTGTTTTAATTGTCTCGCTAGATCGAGTATCATTGCTTGAACGGAAGAGCAGAGATTTATTGTCCAACATCAGAACATAAATTTGACAGGCAGAAAAGAAAATCTTGAAGAAAAGGCAGCAACGAGTCGCCAGTCTACAATTTTGAGCCTTCGCAAGAGATAACCTAGCAATTTTTTAATCGTTTAAGTGCGGATAACGTCGTCACCGAGGATGCAGAACTGCTAAGATCGTCATACACTAGATTTTCCTTGCAGTAGAGTATATCGTACCCGGCATATTGATATCGTATTCCATTGATGGACAAGTACGGTGTATTACGTAGATACCACAGCAGAATGAGAGAAAACTTGCATTTGTTTCCACGCGAAACTAAGTCCATTGTTGCGATTATACATTTTAAGATGGTCTCCTTGTCATCGAAAGCTAAAACAGTGAGCTAAATAAGAATTCGACCAGCTCTCTTCTCTTCAAGTCGATCTTTGACCGATCAGAAAGACATTATGAAAATAAGAGTGTATGAAAGTGTATGAAAACACGGGATAAGAAAGAACTCTCGCCTTCTCATCGCACTCATTGGTCGTTGAGCGAAAATAAATCTAAGATCACAATATGAACATTTCTCTACTAATCGCCCTACATCGCATCCTCGCCATCGCTTCTCTCATCCCGTCTATTTCTTTGCAACGATGCTTCCAAAAACTCCGCAATGATTGGAAGGAAGGAATCATATAAATAAATAACCTTCGCAAAATATATTTAAGGTCGAAATGTTTTTGCACACCTTCACTGGCTCGTGATACACGTGTTATATTATAATGTAATGATTCGTTCTCTATTTGTTCACATTTTTCTGTTCGTCACTGTTCCGGCTGACGTAGTACCTGCCGCAGTCGTCTGAAGCTGCTTCTGCTTTTCCATGAAAAAATACGATGAAAATAAGAAGACTGCAAGGAATGATCTCAATCCAATTCTTCTATAGCTCTACATGTATGTATAAATGCTTTCATTTGAGTTGTTTTTTGTTAACAAATCATACCAGACAGATTTGTCCTGCATGTATTCCCTAAGTGTGATATGAAATAGATTTGACCAATTTTGGCTTGATTTATGTTTTAAAAAAATATCTTCTCAACACCCACATTGCCCTAGTCGTGGCTTTCGTCCCTCACTAGTGGCTCAACATCCTCACTCAAAATTTCAGATTAACAATCATTTGCAAGTTCTTGACTTTGTCGATCACTCTCTCCACTCTTTCCTAGGTACATTTCACACCCCATATGTAGGCTCGAAGGACCTAAAATTTAGTTAGAAAACGATATTTTGTTCCTAGGATAATCGCACATGTAAAGAATTATATCAAAAAGAGTTACCCAAGCAAAAAAAATCCAACAATCGTCGCCTGGTCAAAATACATATAACAGACTATCTGAGAAAATCAACGTATTTCTTCAGCGGCTTGGCACCGGCCGAAAATTAGAATTCGTTCTGACTACACCAGTAGGTAGTACTCGACTAGTAAAACCGACGAGCATCACCAGAATTTCGATCCGCGTCCGCGTCCGCGCGGGAGCGGATGTTAAACAAAAATACTGAAAATTCGAACTTTTTTTAAAACGATCCCAATCGATTCAGAGGTAGGGGCGCTGCATTCCTTGACAAATTCTAAGACTTTTTTACTTCGGGGAATTTTTCGATCAGATTCCATCTAGCTCCGGAAATCGATAATTTCACTTTTACTTCGGACATGAATGCCATTCCCCAAAAATTTTTCAAGAACTCCCCTAAATATTATTGGTGATATAGTATTTGCTTGAGGCGAAACATACCTCAGCAAAATGACGCGTTTGATAAGGACGCGTAAGTTAGTTAAAATAATTTTTTTATGAATTATGGTGTGGTTTTTGGGTTACGGTAAGTGAATGCAAAAGTTGGACGACTTTTCCCAATTTTCGAAAATGATCAGAAATTAATTTTCTGATCGAAATACATCTATTTCTCAGCTGATATACCATCCCGGAATAAAATCACCGGTGAGGTCCATGACTCATGGGTGCGCGCCTCCTGTCACATTGCACGTATAGGGGGTCATGGTCCAAAATGCGTGTGGAGTCGATGTTGGGCCAACCCTAAGTATCATCACAGGCACCACCTACAGACATCCCATATTCAGTTGAAAGCTACCGTACTCCGATCAACCGCATTCTAAATATTGTAGACACAACACGTGAAGACAGACGCGCTCACGCTGGCTTTATAGGGGTCGGGCACTAATGGAATATCTTTCCCACGCCTGTAGTAATCCGTTTACTGTAACCTTGATACGGTAACGCTAGCTCACTATCACGGAACGACATTATTCCAACGTAGGTATTGCGCATGTGATGATATTTTGGTAGGAAATTTTAAGCATAATTTATTTCTAACTTTTGGAAATCATTACCGATTGAAGTAGCACACCTGCTTTTGAAATCTCTTGCCAAGCTTATGGGTTGCTGGAATTTCACTAATTTATTGGTTTAATTAACTGTGAATAATAACTATAGAGTTCAGACCATTTATGCCAATCCTCTTTTGCTTCTCGTCAACGAATGTTTTCATGCGATACGCGCTATTAAGTCGGTGGAAATTTGAGCGCTGTGGACTATTCCTTCGTTCTTATTTTCTGAGCAACACGCTGCGCTCTCCGGTTCTGAAACGAAGACATATAGTTTAAGCGGAAGGTCTCATTGCAATTAGGGAGCTTTTTATATTCAGGAGGGGAACGTTCCCAGAGGGCGATGGGGGAGCATGCGGCGTGGGCGAGAGAAGATTACACGAAATCTCTCGTCTCCCTTTCTCGTCCAGACAGCTGACTCGACGGGAGAGGGAGACTAGAGATTGAGCAAACTCAATTAGAGAGGAATGGCGAAGTTGAAGATGAATATAGAGATGGAGAGTGGGATGAGGATTGTAAGGAACCAGAGAAACCTGAACTCGACCCGAAATATGTAATCTATAGACACATCTACGAGAATAAGAAGAAACTATTCAAAGTTGAGAATTAGTTGGTTCAACTCTATTTGATGTATCTAAGCAACAACATTGTGCCTTATACTGAAATAAAAATATTTTTACTTTTGTAACTGAATAAATGTAGACTTGTGCTTGAAATTGTCTTTAAACTGGAAGTTATCCGCTAGTTTCTTGTGTTCTAAATTATGGCAGAAGGGAAAGGGAAGAAATTTGCAAAATCGACAATTGGCAGAGGAATGAACAGTGAAGCAAGACGTGGAACGTGGAACTATCGAGAATAATTAAGAGCTTGAAGAAAGGAAATGAATCAAATGATTTCGCACGCACCCTCTGTTATGGCGCGGTCAGTGTCACCATTTAGACGCATTTTCTAGAAAGGCAAATATACTGGCAGCACCATTGTTGTTCGTGATTGGGTGCGTTAAATGTAGCAGTTATTAGTATCGAACGCTGACAAGAACGGGCGAATTTGCGAAGAAAAAATGCGAGAATTGGCGGATGATCGCATAGCATGTGAAATCAATGATCACAATGGATTTACAATTTGCCAGAAATGGACAAAAACGCTAATACGAGCCGAGCATTACAGAAGAAGAAGATCGAGAAAAGACTAGAGGCCGAGCGGTTTGTTTTCGTCCGCTGCCTCTATCTTGTTGAGGGAGCGTTTGCGGGCGTGCGATCGATTGTTGTCAGCTTCGCGTTCAGATGGAAATGAGAAATATATCTATTTCTTCCAGAGAGACCTTCCACTTAATCATCTTGAGAGTGTTGTTGCCTACGCGTACTTTTTCCGCCATTCTCCTATCACCCCTCATCCTCCACCATTCCTCTCTAATTGAGTTTGCTCAATCTCTAGTCTCCCTCTCCCGTCGAGTCAGCTGTCTGGACGAGAAAGGGAGACGAGAGATTTCGTGTAATCTTCTCTCGCCCACGCCGCATGCTCCCCCATCGCCCTCTGGGAACGTTCCCCTCCTGAATATAAAAAGCTCCCTAATTGCAATGAGACCTTCCGCTTAAACTATATGTCTTCGTTTCAGAACCGGAGAGCGCAGCGTGTTGCTCAGAAAATAAGAACGAAGGAATAGTCCACAGCGCTCAAATTTCCACCGACTTAATAGCGCGTATCGCATGAAAACATTCGTTGACGAGAAGCAAAAGAGGATTGGCATAAATGGTCTGAACTCTATAGTTATTATTCACAGTTAATTAAACCAATAAATTAGTGAAATTCCAGCAACCCATAAGCTTGGCAAGAGATTTCAAAAGCAGGTGTGCTACTTCAATCGGTAATGATTTCCAAAAGTTAGAAATAAATTATGCTTAAAATTTCCTACCAAAATATCATCACATGCGCAATACCTACGTTGGAATAATGTCGTTCCGTGATAGTGAGCTAGCGTTACCGTATCAAGGTTACAGTAAACGGATTACTACAGGCGTGGGAAAGATATTCCATTAGTGCCCGACCCCTATAAAGCCAGCGTGAGCGCGTCTGTCTTCACGTGTTGTGTCTACAATATTTAGAATGCGGTTGATCGGAGTACGGTAGCTTTCAACTGAATATGGGATGTCTGTAGGTGGTGCCTGTGATGATACTTAGGGTTGGCCCAACATCGACTCCACACGCATTTTGGACCATGACCGTGCAATACGTGCAATGTGACAGGAGGCGCGCACCCATGAGTCATGGACCTCACCGGTGATTTTATTCCGGGGATGGTATATCAGCTGAGAAATAGATGTATTTCGATCAGAAAATTAATTTCTGATCATTTTCGAAAATTGGGAAAAGTCGTCCAACTTTTGCATTCACTTACCGTAACCCAAAAACCACACCATAATTCATAAAAAAATTATTTTAACTAACTTACGCGTCCTTATCAAACGCGTCATTTTGCTGAGGTATGTTTCGCCTGAAGCAAATACTATATCACCAATAATATTTAGGGGAGTTCTTGAAAAATTTTTGGGGAATGGCATTCATGTCCGAAGTAAAAGTGAAATTATCGATTTCCGGAGCTAGATGGAATCTGATCGAAAAATTCCCCGAAGTAAAAAAGTCTTAGAATTTGTCAAGGAATGCAGCGCCCCTACCTCTGAATCGATTGGGATCGTTTTAAAAAAAGTTCGAATTTTCAGTATTTTTGTTTAACATCCGCTCCCGCGCGGACGCGGACGCGGATCGAAATTCTGGTGATGCTCGTCGGTTTTACTAGTCGAGTACTACCTACTGGTGTAGTCAGAACGAATTCTAATTTTCGGCCGGTGCCAAGTCGCTGAAGAAATACGTTGATTTTCTCAGATAGTCTGTTATATGTATTTTGACCAGGCGACGATTGTTGGATTTTTTTTGCTTGGGTAACTCTTTTTGATATAATTCTTTACATGTGCGATTATCCTAGGAACAAAATATCGTTTTCTAACTAAATTTTAGGTCCTTCGAGCCTACATATGGGGTGTGAAATGTACCTAGGAAAGAGTGGAGAGAGTGATCGACAAAGTCAAGAACTTGCAAATGATTGTTAATCTGAAATTTTGAGTGAGGATGTTGAGCCACTAGTGAGGGACGAAAGCCACGACTAGGGCAATGTGGGTGTTGAGAAGATATTTTTTTAAAACATAAATCAAGCCAAAATTGGTCAAATCTATTTCATATCACACTTAGGGAATACATGCAGGACAAATCTGTCTGGTATGATTTGTTAACAAAAAACAACTCAAATGAAAGCATTTATACATACATGTAGAGCTATAGAAGAATTGGATTGAGATCATTCCTTGCAGTCTTCTTATTTTCATCGTATTTTTTCATGGAAAAGCAGAAGCAGCTTCAGACGACTGCGGCAGGTACTACGTCAGCCGGAACAGTGACGAACAGAAAAATGTGAACAAATAGAGAACGAATCATTACATTATAATATAACACGTGTATCACGAGCCAGTGAAGGTGTGCAAAAACATTTCGACCTTAAATATATTTTGCGAAGGTTATTTATTTATATGATTCCTTCCTTCCAATCATTGCGGAGTTTTTGGAAGCATCGTTGCAAAGAAATAGACGGGATGAGAGAAGCGATGGCGAGGATGCGATGTAGGGCGATTAGTAGAGAAATGTTCATATTGTGATCTTAGATTTATTTTCGCTCAACGACCAATGAGTGCGATGAGAAGGCGAGAGTTCTTTCTTATCCCGTGTTTTCATACACTTTCATACACTCTTATTTTCATAATGTCTTTCTGATCGGTCAAAGATCGACTTGAAGAGAAGAGAGCTGGTCGAATTCTTATTTAGCTCACTGTTTTAGCTTTCGATGACAAGGAGACCATCTTAAAATGTATAATCGCAACAATGGACTTAGTTTCGCGTGGAAACAAATGCAAGTTTTCTCTCATTCTGCTGTGGTATCTACGTAATACACCGTACTTGTCCATCAATGGAATACGATATCAATATGCCGGGTACGATATACTCTACTGCAAGGAAAATCTAGTGTATGACGATCTTAGCAGTTCTGCATCCTCGGTGACGACGTTATCCGCACTTAAACGAAGATTAAAAAATTGCTAGGTTATCTCTTGCGAAGGCTCAAAATTGTAGACTGGCGACTCGTTGCTGCCTTTTCTTCAAGATTTTCTTTTCTGCCTGTCAAATTTATGTTCTGATGTTGGACAATAAATCTCTGCTCTCCCGTTCAAGCAATGATACTCGATCTAGCGAGACAATTAAAACAATTTGTAGCTCTGTAAGTGAAAATCTGTAACAATTGCAGCTGCATCCTCTCCCCTTTGCTCCTTCTGTAAGAGCAATTTTTGATTTTATTTGCTGAGCCAGATCGACATGTACTGACCACATTCTCTCAATAAAAACTAAAAGGTCCTCGTGAAACGAGTCACCACCGTGGTGTTCTGCACAATATTCAATATTTAACATATTTAAAGAAATGAGCAATCGTATTTGACCAAACAATATTTACAAAATGCTACGCGCCGATTTCGAGCAACACTTACTATCTAAGAAGTTATGCTATCCCTAAAATTGATTAAAAACAATTCCCGTCTCCTATTAAAATTTTGCATTTTTTGGGAATTTGTTTTGTTTCAATAGCCAGTGACGTGATATCGTGGACCTCGTCGAGTTCCAAATGTTGAAATAATATTGTATCCAAAATGACACAGTTTGGAAATTATTAGTGCTTTCAAATTAGCGATGTCCAAGTTCTGAATTATTTTTTCTGCGCGTCAAATCAACAGTTAAATATTGCCAGAAAAATAGTATATACAGATCATGCAGCCCCTATTAGTTCTCCATTCGGCACAGTCAGCTGCCAGCACAAGTCCCTCTATAGGAACGGATTTGCAGTACTTTCGAATTTCTTTTAAATTGCTCAGTCATGTTTGATGTTTCGGCCTTTTGCAAAGACGTTTGTGAATCTAAAGAGTTTAGTGAACGTCTTATATTTTTTAAAATTTCTGTTGTCGTGCGTAGACTCTCATGAGTTTCTGAATACCATGTGCCATGGCCATGATAAAATTAATTTGTAATATGTTTCATTGGAAAAGATGTTCTGGGAAATTTCATTGTAGAAATCATTTTCTCGTAACCGGTCCGTTGGGAAGGAGAGAGTGGGAATGATCGAGCTCGGAACAAAGGTCTCGGAATATGCAATTTCGGATAATGCTTTTTGGGAAAGTCAATTCTCGGAAATTTTTTTCTGGAAATATAGTTTCTGGAAGACATATGTGCGATGGACCGACTCAAGATTTGTATAAAGAAAATGGATTTCCCAATAAAAAATTTCCAAGAAAAAATTTCCGAAAATTGACTTTCCCAAAAAGCATTATCCGTAATTGCATATTCCGAACCCACTTTGACCAGTTATTTCTTCCCAGTCAATCAATTCCGAGAGGTCTAGTTACACAATGGCATTTCTCAAATTGTTGTTTACGTGAAATTACTTTCCCAAATGAAATTTTCCCAATTAAAATTGACAAGTCGGGATAGTACCTCAGATTCCATCTAACTCCGGAAATCGATAATTCGTGTTTTAATTCCGACATCAATGCAATTCCCATGAAATTTTTCAATAACCTGCATAAATTAAATTGGTCTTATCGCTTTTAATTGCACTAATACACATTACGGTAGAATATTATAATTGTTAATAGATACGAAGTTTGTCAATTTTGCAAATTTTGGGTACAGCACGAATTATGGTGTAAAAATTACGGTAAGGGCATTTTCCGAACTTCTTAATTTCGTATCAAAAGTTCAAATTTCCTTTACTAGTGTTGTCGCCATTGTCATGGAATAGGTCAGCAGGCAAAAGCCATGTCATTTTCCGGAAAATTTGAAATTTCGGAAAATGCACTCACCGTAATTTTTACACCATAATTCGTCTTGAACCCCAATTTTGGCAAAATTAACAAACTTCGCATCTTTTAAAAATTAGAATAGTCTCCCATAATGTGTATTAGTGCAAGTAGAAGCGATACGGCCAATTTAATTTATGCAGGTTCTTGAAAAATTTCTGGGGAATTGCATTGATGTCCGAATTAAAACTTGAATTATCGATTTCCGGCGTTAGATGGAATCTAATCGAAAAATTCCAGGGAGTAAAAAAGTCTTAGATTTTGTCAAGGAATGCAGCGCCCTTGCCGCCGCAGTCATTGGGATCGATACCTGCGTGCTCCGCGTTTCAGAATTATTATGTATTCGCGAGAGGATCATATTCAACAATTCCTATTCAAGCGAATATGCCAGCCCATCTCTCATGTTGAAAAGGGTGAAAATACCGAATTTCAAATTTTTGTTCAGATGACAATTTATGACCATTGAAAGCTTTCAAATATGGGAGGAAACAACTTACAACTGTTGTTTTGGATGTTTTTGAACGATTTTAAGCACAGGTAAGTGTCATTGAAAATCCAGAAGTACGCTTGCCCTTAACTCATTTTGAGGTCGACTTACCAAAGGTCACCCCTTTTTTTGTTTATCCTTCGATTTCCCTAATTTTTGGCGAGAACTGACACACATACATGTACTATAACTTAAGCATTTCCAAAGTTACGTCACTTTTGGTGCACCCGACCGCCCCGCACCAGGATGAACACAAGGAATGATTACGTGAACATAAAAGTTGTAGAGCATGTTCTCAGCTTTCTTTCTAAAAAAAATTTCATTGACAACTAATAATCACACATATCTATTATTGATCGACCTTAAATATATTTTGCGAAGGTTATTTATTTATATGATTGGCTAGTTATGATGAAATAGTAAAATATGTGTTTTTTGGCCCATGATTATAAAAAAAATTAGAATTTCGTTTTCTTTTGAGTTTCAAAACTCTGGTTTATTGTGAATTAGAGGCAGCAATCATACTTTCATTTGAGCCATTAAAATTGCATATTTCTGAATTTACCGCCGCAAAACATCAAAACTTGTGATTTTAATATTGCCGAGGGAAGGTCATTTTCAGAATTTTTAAAATTTTCACAGTTGCTTGCTATTCAATCGCCCTCATTTTGCAATGTAAATTAACTTTGAATTATTAGTTGCAGTTTGGAACCTTTGTTTGCATCAACATCTATGACAATTTTACAAACACGCTGAAAATCGCGATTTTCGCAATAAAGATTCAGCGCGATTTTGGAAGGCCGGAATAGTGTCCAGTAAATTACTTGACAACTACAAAGTAACTAAGCATTATCACATGAATTATGTATCTTCATAGGAAGGAATTTCAAGTTTGGCAATTTTTGATACACAACTTCGGAATTGCACCATTCTTGAAATCTTTAAAATTTCTTAGCTATGTAGCACGGAAATTGAAGACCACCGATTGCGCAACTCACTGCTATGTACTATTAGCCAGTAAGGATCATCGCTTCAAAGAAAGAAATTTTCAAAAAAATGAACGAAATTATGGGACACCCCAATAATGGTCTAAGCATGGATAGGCTGTGCTCAACCAATATATGAGGCCGGTTGCCTAAGAATCGAGCGAGGACCGGGACAGCAAAAAAAAAAACTCTATTTCCTGTAACAATGTGTTTCGAGGTAATTGAAGGTGCTGAAAACGATGGGCACATTCATTTTGCTCCAAGAGCCGTCGTTGGCTCCAGACGGCGTCACGCCAAAAACGGGTTTTCGTGTATGTCGCCTCACCGAAAAGTGCTAAAATTACGCGAATAGGGTTTCCATGGTAGAATTTCAAGCCGATTACGCCTATCCACTTCATTTTTCACGAATTATTAAAATAATTTTTAAAATTTTAACTTTTCGAAGACGCAATTGAGTTACATGGTTGGAACCGCCGTGACGTGAGGATTCAGAATTTCAAATTTAATCGACTTTCTCCATAGGACTTTCGAGATTGGAGTGAAAATGTGAGTCGAATGCGTGCGAAAACGGCGCTCCTCTCTCGTCTCCCTTCTCATTCCCTCTGGGCTCTCTCGCGCCACCACACTCTCTCGCCTTTTCCTCCCTAGGGATAGCGGAGTGCCCACTCGTTTCTCACCGTTCTCGGCTCACATTTTCACTCCAATCTCGAAAGTCCTATGGAAAAAATCGATGAAATTTGAAATTATGAATCCTCACGTCACAGCGGTTCCATCGATGTAACTCACTCGTCCCGATATTGCGTCTTCGAAAAGTTGAAATTTCAAAAAATTATTTTAATAATTCGTGAAAAATGAAGTGGATTGGCGTAATCAGCATGAAATTCTACCCCGGAAACCCCATTCACGTAATTGTATCACTTTCCATAGAGGCGACATACGCGATAACCCGTTTTCGGCGTGACGCCGTCTGAGCCAACGCCGACTCTGGGAGCGATTGAATGTGCCCACCGTTTTCAGCACCTTCGATTACTCCAAAACACATTGTTACAGGAAATCGAGTTTTTTTTCTGTCCCGGAACCTGCCAGATCTGCTCGATTCTTAGGCGAACGGCCTAATATCAGGTTGATGCAAAAGTTTCTTTACAAATTTTCTTGCGTTTTGCGTTTTCGGGTTACCTCTTACTTCTCTCTTGAACTATGCTCATATGGTTTTGTCTATTTTATTAGTCGGAGCTCATCTAGCTCATCTGTGAGCTGAAATACAGCATAACCAGGTGCAAAGCCGGAAATTTCCTAAAAGCAGGCTCTGGGACCAATGACCTATATTTTTCGAAATCTTTTCTCTAGCATATTCACTTACGATACATAAGGACTAAAACAGGCAAACTTTTTGCAAATTGTGCCCGGCCACCTCCACTGACTCGTGATACTCGTGTTAAAGTAGATAACAAATATAGGAAATGAATCTTAAAGATCCCCTGAACAGAAAAATTTTCGGAATTCGCTCCATTTGCATGAACCGCAATTTCTAGCGCGCCATTTCAAAAATTTTACAGTATCATACAGTATATCGATTACCAGGGGGTGCTGCACAAGGCATGTATTTTGGGGTCATTGTCGATAATTATATCTTGGTAGGTCAAGACTAAGTACCGTACCCAATCGATCGTACAGTATTCCAAGATACCGTATACCCCTACCGTAACCCAGAATATCGAGAACTAACTTTATTTTCAAAAACTCAATATACCATGCCCAATCGATCCTACAGTACCCATACTGTAGCCCTGTGTACAGTACCCCTTGCAACCGTAATCCACACCACTGCGGTCAATCGTAAACTAACTTTTTTCCAAAACATTTTTCATTGAGTTCATTATTGCTCTATACCGTACCCAATCGATACTACAGTACCCCCAGATACCGTATACCACTACCGTAACCCTGATTATCACAAATTAACTTTATTTTTAAAATGTCCTGGGACCGTGCCCAATCGATTATGCAGTACCCAAGTAACTACCGTAACCCAGTTCCTTGGGTCAGATCCAGTTCCTTGGGTCAAACATTTTGCTAAAAGTCCAAAATCGATTTTAAAATTATTTTAAAGTATCCTACCGTATATGTGATTATTGCATGATCAGTTTATGATCAATTTTGGATTTTTAGAAAAATGTTTGAATTTTTTAGAAAAATGTTTGACCCAAGGAACTGGATCTGACCCAAGGAACTGGGTTACGGTAGTTACTTGGGTACTGTATAATCGATTGGGCACGGTCCCAGGACATTTTAAAAATAAAGTTAATTTGTGATAATCAGGGTTACGGTAGTGGTATACGGTATCTGGGGGTACTGTAGTATCGATTGGGTACGGTATAGAGCAATAATGAACTCAATGAAAAATGTTTTGGAAAAAAGTTAGTTTACGATTGACCGCAGTGGTGTGGATTACGGTTGCAAGGGGTACTGTACACAGGGCTACAGTATGGGTACTGTAGGATCGATTGGGCATGGTATATTGAGTTTTTGAAAATAAAGTTAGTTCTCGATATTCTGGGTTACGGTAGGGGTATACGGTATCTTGGAATACTGTACGATCGATTGGGTACGGTACTTAGTCTTGACCTACCAAGATATAATTATCGACAATGACCCCAAAATACATGCCTTGTGCAGCACCCCCTGGTAAACGATATACTGTATGATACTGTAAAATTTTTGAAATGGCGCGCTAGAAATTGCGGTTCATGCAAATGGAGCGAATTCCGAAAATTTTTCTGTTCAGGGGATCTTTAAGATTCATTTCCTATATTTGTTATCTACTTTAACACGAGTATCACGAGTCAGTGGAGGTGGCCGGGCACAATTTGCAAAAAGTTTGCCTGTTTTAGTCCTTATGTATGGTAAGTGAATATGCTAGAGAAAAGATTTCGAAAAATATAGGTCATTGGTCCCAGAGCCTGCTTTTAGGAAATTTCCGGCTTTGCACCTGGTTATGCTGTATTTCAGCTCACAGATGAGCTAGAGATGCGGTTTTTGGCTCAAAATGTTCCGAAAATTATTTCCAACAACTTTTGTGTTCAGACCTAAGTCGCGTGATCTACAGCTAAAAAGATATGACAAATTGTTTAGTTTTTGTACAATAAATAAAATCGTGGAGCTTCAGCGAGATAGACGTTTACGGATTTTTATTTCATAATATTGAATGTTGAGCATCTATACATAAATAAAAACAACTACCAAGAGTTTTGAGCAAAGCACCAAAGGCGAAAAATGGCTCTGAATTTCGTTGAAATGCGATTTCTGAGAAATTTCAATTTTGAGGTTGTCGCGGATAGCTCTTTAGCGAGACACCTGTTTTCTAAATTTTATGTCATATAATAAAAGCATGTACCTCCATACATAAGCTAACAATACTAACGTGAGTTTTGAGGCACGCACCAAAGGCGAAATTTAGCTCTGAATTTCGATAAATGGCGATTTTTGTGAAATATAATTTTGTTCTGATGTGTTGGCGCGCATAGCTCTTTAGCGAGGCACATGTTTATTAAATTTTATGTCATATAATACAAGTATGTACCTTCACACACGAACCAATAACACTGCCAAAATAATTGAGCCACGCACCAAATGCGAAATTTGGCTCTGAAGATAGATAAAATGTCATTTGTTCTGCAATTTCAAATCATGATGTTGTTTTGGCGCGCATGGCTCTATAGGAAGGCACATGTTTACTAAATTTTATCTCATAAGATGTAAGTGCGGTTATACTATTTACATGAATAATGGACTATAATATAAAAGGTGAAAATCAGTCGAATTCCGTTGCTTCATTCAGAATTGGAGTTCTGTAGATCGGATCATCCGTGCTTAGCGAATTACATGGTTGGATTCGGCGTGACGACATGATTCAGAATCACTATGTTCGTCCAATTTGGTGCCAGGAAACCGAAAATTGAAAGCGTTTAGTGCACGAATTCATGAGAAACGACGAGAGAAGGGCGAGAAAAGAGGTACGCGAGAGATGGGAACGGGGTCGTAAACTGCCAGAGGGGAGGGCAGGCAGGGAGAGGTGAGAGGAAGTGCCGTTTTCGCCAGAATTCTTTCTCTAAATGCTTTCAATTTTCGCTTCCCTGGCACACAATTGGACGAACATAGAGATTCTGAATCCTGTCGTCATGGTGAATCCAACCATGTAATTCGCTAAGCACGCCTTTTTCTTAGAGACATGTAAATTTTAAAAAAATATATATTTTAATAATTCATGAAAAATGAAGTAGATAGGCGTAATCAGCATGAAATTCTACACCGGGAACCTTCCTAGCGTAATTTTAGCGCCTTCCAGAGTGGCGATATACATGAAAGTCTGGTTTCGACGAGACGATGTCTGGAGCCAACTAAGGCTTTCTGTGCAAAATAAGTGCGCCCTTCGTTTTCAGCATATTTGATTACCCCAAAGTACCGAGTTATAGAGAATCGAAATTTTTTGCTGTGCCGGCTCTTGCTCGATTCTTATATAAACACTAAATTCTTCGACAAGGCGGATGATCCGATCTACAGAACTCCCATTCTGAATGAAGCAACGGAATTCGACTGATTTTCACCTTTTATATTATCGTCCATTATTCATGTAAATAGTATAACCGCACTTACATCTTATGAGATAAAATTTAGTAAACATGTGCCTTCCTATAGAGCCATGCGCGCCAAAACAACATCACGATTTGAAATTGCAGAACAAATGACATTTTATCTATCTTCAGATCCAAATTTCGCATTTGGTGCGTGGCTCAATTATTTTGGTAGTGTTATTGGTTCGTGTATGAAGGTCCATACGTTTATTACATGATATAAAATTTAGTAAACATGTGCCTTGCTAAAGAGCTATGCGCGCCAACACATCAGAACAAAATTAAATTTCACAAAAATCGCCATTTATCGAAATTCGGAGCTAAATTTCGCCTTTGGTGCGTGCCTGAAAACTCACGTTAGTATTGTTAGTTTATGTATGGAGGTACATGCTTTTATTATATGACATAAAATTTAGAAAACAGGTGTCTCGCTAAAGAGCTATGCGCGACAACATCAAAATTGAAATTTCTCAGAAATCGTATTTCAACGAAATTCAGACCCATTTTTCGCCTTTGGTGCTTTGCTCAAAACTCTTGGTAGTTGTTTTTATTTATGTATAGATGCTCAACATTCAATATTATGAAATAAAAATCCGTAAACGTCTATCTCGCTGAAGCTCCACGATTGTATTTATTTTACAAAAACTAAACAATTTGTGATATATTTTTAACTGTAGATCACGCGACTTAGGTCTGAACACAAAAGTTGTTGGAAATAATTTTCCGAACATTTTGAGCCAAAAACCGCATCTCTAGCTCATCTGTGAGCTGAAATACAGCATAACCAGGTGCAAAGCCGGAACTTTCCTAAAAGCAGGCTCTGGGACCAATGACCTATATTTTTCGAAATCTTTTCTCTAGCATATTCACTTACCATACAAAAGGACTAAAACAGGCAAACTTTTTGCAAATTGTGCCCGGAGAGGTTTATTTCCATCCACTGACTCGTGATACACGTGTTAACTGTTGTGAGAAATACAATGTTGGTATCACGTTATTATCAACCTCTGGCCTCCCCTGTTACAGCTGTTGCATTGCTCGCAGACTCTGAAGCTGCTCCGTAGGTCGTCGCATCGTCAGATGCAGTTGCTGCAGCTGTTGACTTGCCGAAGATGGAAGAGAAGCCGGATGAGGGAGTAGAGGAGGCTGCAGAGAAGTTTCAAATTAAATGAGAATTAATTGTCAAACACATTGGTCAAACGATTTGGTAATTTCGAATTCAACTGGTATTTCTCGTTTTGGTCACCACCAGCAGTATGTCTTCAAGCTGCGCCCCGCATATGACGCATGCTGATGCTGCGCACCAAATCGAAAACTAAAGTTTCAAAATTTGATCCTGGAAGTTATTCGCTTCATACACTCTTTAAGATTTTAAAGTTTCGTGAGTCATCACTGTTTAGTCGCAACTTTTAGGAAACAAAAAATAAAATAGTCAGAATGCTCCCACCCAATGTACCGTAATCTTACCGTACATCGTACATCGTACATCGTACATCGTACTTCACCGACTCATTCGTTCTGCCTGGAACAGCCGTCTGCTCCCCCGGCAAATCGATCGAAAATTGGCAATTTTAAAGTGCTACTGTTTACATTTGAATAATCAAGCCTAAATTCTAAGTGCATCGTGCAGAGCTAACAATTCCACGTCGATATCGCTCTTTAGGTGATTGATTTAGAAAAGGTTTAAGGTCGTAGCTGAGTTTTGAAAATACCACATTTTTAGAGGATGGAGGCAAGTTTGAGTAACGTTTTTTTCTTAACTAAGGCTTAAAATGGAAAACCGTTTTTCATAGAGCTATAGAATCCGCTCTTGGCTACAATCGCTCCAGACAAATTTTTGAATTAGGCCATCGTTGGGGCACATCATGATCTCAAATTTCCGATTTTGATTTTTCTAAGACTGTAAAAAAGAGTCGCTCTCAAAGTTGAAATGAGTTTCACGAGCAGGCTATATTTACCTGTTTGAATCGCTAAAAATTGCGAATGAAACACATCCAATTCGTTGTTAGAGACTACGATTCGCTCTCATTTTCCAATTAGATCGACTGTGCAGGTCGCTAAAATCATAATTGAAAATAGGTTTCGTCTGAATTATATAGGAGGGTGGAAAAACAATGGAAAATCCTCACAAGGGAGGTGCATACCCTTGGGATGAAATGGGGGTATGAGCTATATACCATTGAAAAGAGCGTAAAAAATTAGTACGAGTCGAATTCAAAAACCCTGCTAAAGTTCATTGTAGCGACCGGGAGAGATCGATACTCGCGATCGATGCTTTCCATTACAGCCTAAAGCTTGAATAGTATACTCGTTTCCCTCATCCGTGCAACATGGTCCTGTGGTGTAGTGGCTAAGGCATCCGGAGTCTATTTTTGAAGCTGCGGGTTCGAACCCCATCGCCGTCACTGCTTTTGCCGAATTTTTTTATGCGTATTTCCATTGATCTTATGATTTTGCATTAAAGTATTAGGACAGCATCAGACAGCATATGCCTGGTTCAAAGGTGGATTCATAACTGAACACCCTTAACCGTTCAAGACACCGCCCGAAGGCATGTTCGGTCCCACAAGTAAAGATACTTGCTATGAGGGAAGATGGATTCGTCATGTGCTCCCATTGTTGCAAAACATATTACTAAAAATACGGCAAAAGCAGTGACGGCGATGGGGTTCGAACCCGCAGCTTCAAAAATAGACTCCGGATGCGTTAGCCACTACATCACATGGACGAGTGAAACGAGTATACTATCCAAGCTTTAGACTGTAATGGAAAGCATCGATCGAGATTATCGATCTCTCCCGGTCGCTACAATGAACTTTAGCAGGGTTTTTGAATTCTACTCGTACTAATTTCTTACTCTCTTTTCAATGGTATATAGCTCATACCCCAATTTCATCCCAAGGGTATGCACCTCCCTTGTCAGCGCCGTGGCGAACAAAGAAGTCGATCTCCTCTGACACGCTGTGTGATACTGTAGCATGAATTGACAAGGGCAGGGAATGGAAATAGGGTCTGCAGGGAAAATGGGAATATATCCAGGTTGTATTTTACTAATTTCTAATTTTTCTTACGTCAAACGGCTCAACGTAACGGATAGGAAAATGAAGAAAACAGTAAAAATAAAATAACACATGTATCACGAGTCGACGAAGCAAAAACAACACCATCGCGAACAATTTTTTTCAAACCCATTCAAAATCGACCATACTATGGTGGGATGATATAGTAGTGAAAAGATTTCGAACAAGTAGGACCATTTGCCCCAGAGCCGGCTTTTAGGAAATTTCCGGTTTTACAGCCGGATTTACTGTATTTCAGCTCCCAGATAAGCTACAGAGATGTGCTCAAAATGAGCGGAAAATTATTTCCTGATGCTTTTATGTTGAAAGGGAAGCTTGAAAAGCTGCCGTTAAGAATGTAAAGCTGGAAAAGCGGAATCGGGACATGAAAATAAATATTTTCACCATGACAGAAGTCGAGGCCATGGAATATTATTGTATATTTTGAAGTTCATGAGTCCTCATACACAATAAAAATATAACAGTGGAAATCGATTGATACATGTTTTTTGATATTTCATATTCAATGTTGATCAGTGGCTATTTCGCACAAGGAAATTGCTCGTTCTCTTTTCCCGTTTAGTCAAAGCACATCAATGCAACACAAATGAGAGTTGCTATGCCACATAAGTTATATTGTACTCCAAGATCGAAGTTTTATTGATATCTAAAAAATCGTATTTCAGCACCTCCAAAAATCCCAAGTTTGCGTATCAATAATTCAAGAATCTCAAAATAGTAGATGCTGATTCAATATAAAAGTTGTAATAGGTATCACCATGAGTAATTTTTTTACAAATATGCCACCCAAATCATACGTGAGGTAAAGATATTGTTGTTAGAAAATGAAAAAAATCGGATGTGACTTATGTGAAAATAATCATTTTTGAGCTTATTTTTGTTACAATTGACAATCTTTGTAGATCATTATAATGAAAATATCGATGGAACCTTTGCATTAATGAGTTTCCACGTCCCATATATTGGACGAGAAGACTGTTTCTTCACGACAATGAATACTTCTCTATTTGCGTAAGTTCGAGTTATCTCTTCGAAGGAAAACTGCAGACGCGTAATAAAAAAATTGTAACTTGATAATGTTGTGATGATTCGTTTAGAATGAACTATCCAAAAGAGGAGTGAAATAGACCTGTACAATGGATAAGAAATGGATTTTTTAAGACGTTCATCACCCAAATCGACCCCCTGTTCTCGCTCGTCCCTCTCCAGTGCTTGCTGGTGATCCCGAACATAGTCTTCGTTGAAATTAATACATAATAATTTTGAATTTTACTGGATGGATTTGAGAAACACGGAAAGTCGAAGTTTTCAAAGGAAACGAGTACAACAATTTATTATCGCAGTTTTGAGCATCAGGTCTTTGCGAATTTGAGCAAAAAAAAAACAAATTTGAGATCATTAATTAAACGTATCGAAAAAGAGGATAATTTGTAAGATTAATGTTGGGCAGTAGACGTTATATTAGGTTGATGCAAACGTTTCTTTACAAGGCATTTTTAAATTTTTGTAGCGAATGCTTCACTTCTGTGAAAGGCTACGCAGGGATTATTTGAGATACTATTGGCCCACTACAATAATTGGCTTATATCAAATCGATCGCACGTCGTTCGGTAGAAAAGCATTGATAACCGAAAATGCGCAAATTTTCGGTTTTTTTAGTCTTCTGCAAAATTAATCTGAAAATTAAAACCAATGAAGTACCACTTCCGTTCTTTAGAGAACTTATTTTGTAAAGGTTGTTACGTCATATGGTCAATTGAAACCATAGTTTCGGAACCTCTCAGAAAACTTGTGATGCGAAATATCTCATTTTCGTCATCAAAAATTCGAAATTTGTATATACGGAAATGTGGTTCTTGAGAGGGACAGGGAATCTTCTTCATCTTTATATTATAACTTCAATGTGAGATGTCCTTCTGATTTCAAACCATTTGAGACCATTTAGACAAACATCAGAAATGTTGGACGCGAATAAACCAATCCTTCAAGTTTCACGAACTCGAGAATTCGAAATTTGTGCCTCTCTGGACCTGCGATTCCAAGAATGATCCAGCGTTCTTCTCACACTAAGATGCCTAGTCGTCATGCTTTACACAGATTGTGTTATTGTTGTGTTATCATTACTGCGAAAAGTATACTGATCCTCCAAAGAATACAACGGAAACTTCAATTTTGTCATTTTGGCAGCTTATCATGTACGTATTCTCGATTGATCAGATATGAACTAGTGGGCGGTAATGAGAGTACACTCCGACTAATAAAATAGACAAAACCATATGAGCATAGTTCAAGAGAGAAGTAAGAGGTAACCCGAAAACGCAAAAAGAAAATTTGTAAAGAAACTTTTGCATCAACCTGATATTAGGCCGTTCGCCTAAGAATCGAGCAGATCTGGCAGGTTCCGGGACAGAAAAAAAACTCGATTTCCTGTAACAATGTGTTTTGGAGTAATCGAAGGTGCTGAAAACGGTGGGCACATTCAATCGCTCCCAGAGTCGGCGTTGGCTCAGACGGCGTCACGCCGAAAACGGGTTATCGCGTATGTCGCCTCTATGGAAAGTGATACAATTACGTGAATGGGGTTTCCGGGGTAGAATTTCATGCTGATTACGCCAATCCACTTCATTTTTCACGAATTATTAAAATATTTTTTTGAAATTTCAACTTTTCGAAGACGCAATATCGGGACGAGTGAGTTACATCGATGGAACCGCTGTGACGTGAGGATTCATAATTTCAAATTTCATCGATTTTTTCCATAGGACTTTCGAGATTGGAGTGAAAATGTGAGCCGAGAACGGTGAGAAACGAGTGGGCACTCCGCTATCCCTAGGGAGGAAAAGGCGAGAGAGTGTGGTGGCGCGAGAGAGCCCAGAGGGAATGAGAAGGGAGACGAGAGAGGAGCGCCGTTTTCGCACGCATTCGACTCACATTTTCACTCCAATCTCGAAAGTCCTATGGAGAAAGTCGATTAAATTTGAAATTCTGAATCCTCACGTCACGGCGGTTCCAACCATGTAACTCAATTGCGTCTTCGAAAAGTTAAAATTTTAAAAATTATTTTAATAATTCGTGAAAAATGAAGTGGATAGGCGTAATCGGCTTGAAATTCTACCATGGAAACCCTATTCGCGTAATTTTAGCACTTTTCGGTGAGGCGACATACACGAAAACCCGTTTTTGGCGTGACGCCGTCTGGAGCCAACGACGGCTCTTGGAGCAAAATGAATGTGCCCATCGTTTTCAGCACCTTCAATTACCTCGAAACACATTGTTACAGGAAATAGAGTTTTTTTTTTGCTGTCCCGGTCCTCGCTCGATTCTTAGGCAACCGGCCTCATATATTGGTTGAGCACAGCCTATCCATGCTTAGACCATTATTGGGGTGTCCCATAATTTCGTTCATTTTTTTGAAAATTTCTTTCTTTGAAGCGATGATCCTTACTGGCTAATAGTACATAGCAGTGAGTTGCGCAATCGGTGGTCTTCAATTTCCGTGCTACATAGCTAAGAAATTTTAAAGATTTCAAGAATGGTGCAATTCCGAAGTTGTGTATCAAAAATTGCCAAACTTGAAATTCCTTCCTATGAAGATACATAATTCATGTGATAATGCTTAGTTACTTTGTAGTTGTCAAGTAATTTACTGGACACTATTCCGGCCTTCCAAAATCGCGCTGAATCTTTATTGCGAAAATCGCGATTTTCAGCGTGTTTGTAAAATTGTCATAGATGTTGATGCAAACAAAGGTTCCAAACTGCAACTAATAATTCAAAGTTAATTTACATTGCAAAATGAGGGCGATTGAATAGCAAGCAACTGTGAAAATTTTAAAAATTCTGAAAATGACCTTCCCTCGGCAATATTAAAATCACAAGTTTTGATGTTTTGCGGCGGTAAATTCAGAAATATGCAATTTTAATGGCTCAAATGAAAGTATGATTGCTGCCTCTAATTCACAATAAACCAGAGTTTTGAAACTCAAAAGAAAACGAAATTCTAATTTTTTTTATAATCATGGGCCAAAAAACACATATTTTACTATTTCATCATAACTAGCCAATCATATAAATAAATAACCTTCGCAAAATATATTTAAGGTCGATCAATAATAGATATGTGTGATTATTAGTTGTCAATGAAATTTTTTTTAGAAAGAAAGCTGAGAACATGCTCTACAACTTTTATGTTCACGTAATCATTCCTTGTGTTCATCCTGGTGCGGGGCGGTCGGGTGCACCAAAAGTGACGTAACTTTGGAAATGCTTAAGTTATAGTACATGTATGTGTGTCAGTTCTCGCCAAAAATTAGGGAAATCGAAGGATAAACAAAAAAAGGGGTGACCTTTGGTAAGTCGACCTCAAAATGAGTTAAGGGCAAGCGTACTTCTGGATTTTCAATGACACTTACCTGTGCTTAAAATCGTTCAAAAACATCCAAAACAACAGTTGTAAGTTGTTTCCTCCCATATTTGAAAGCTTTCAATGGTCATAAATTGTCATCTGAACAAAAATTTGAAATTCGGTATTTTCACCCTTTTCAACATGAGAGATGGGCTGGCATATTCGCTTGAATAGGAATTGTTGAATATGATCCTCTCGCGAATACATAATAATTCTGAAACGCGGAGCACGCAGGTATCGATCCCAATGACTGCGGCGGCAAGGGCGCTGCATTCCTTGACAAAATCTAAGACTTTTTTACTCCCTGGAATTTTTCGATTAAATTCCATCTAACGCCGGAAATCGATAATTCAAGTTTTAATTCGGACATCAATGCAATTCCCCAGAAATTTTTCAAGAACCTGCATAAATTAAATTGGCCGTATCGCTTCTACTTGCACTAATACACATTATGGGAGACTATTCTAATTTTTAAAAGATGCGAAGTTTGTTAATTTTGCCAAAATTGGGGTTCAAGACGAATTATGGTGTAAAAATTACGGTGAGTGCATTTTCCGAAATTTCAAATTTTCCGGAAAATGACATGGCTTTTGCCTGCTGACCTATTCCATGACAATGGCGACAACACTAGTAAAGGAAATTTGAACTTTTGATACGAAATTAAGAAGTTCGGAAAATGCCCTTACCGTAATTTTTACACCATAATTCGTGCTGTACCCAAAATTTGCAAAATTGACAAACTTCGTATCTATTAACAATTATAATATTCTACCGTAATGTGTATTAGTGCAATTAAAAGCGATAAGACCAATTTAATTTATGCAGGTTATTGAAAAATTTCATGGGAATTGCATTGATGTCGGAATTAAAACACGAATTATCGATTTCCGGAGTTAGATGGAATCTGAGGTACTATCCCGACTTGTCAATTTTAATTGGGAAAATTTCATTTGGGAAAGTAATTTCACGTAAACAACAATTTGAGAAATGCCATTGTGTAACTAGACCTCTCGGAATTGATTGACTGGGAAGAAATAACTGGTCAAAGTGGGTTCGGAATATGCAATTACGGATAATGCTTTTTGGGAAAGTCAATTTTCGGAAATTTTTTCTTGGAAATTTTTTATTGGGAAATCCATTTTCTTTATACAAATCTTGAGTCGGTCCATCGCACATATGTCTTCCAGAAACTATATTTCCAGAAAAAAATTTCCGAGAATTGACTTTCCCAAAAAGCATTATCCGAAATTGCATATTCCGAGACCTTTGTTCCGAGCTCGATCATTCCCACTCTCTCCTTCCCAACGGACCGGTTACGAGAAAATGATTTCTACAATGAAATTTCCCAGAACATCTTTTCCAATGAAACATATTACAAATTAATTTTTCCTGGATTTTTCTTCTCAAACTTTCATTTACGAAATGAAATTGACAAATCGGGATAGTACCGAATCTGTTCGTAAAAATCCTAGGAGAAAAAAAGTATTAGAATTTGTCAAGGAATGCAGCGCCCCTACCGCCGCAGTGATACGAGTCGATTAAAACATTTCGAAGCTACCGTAGTCAAATATTCAAAATCCGCGCCCGCGACCGCGCGTACGCAGATCGAAAATAAATCTGACGATGCTCGTCGGTTACCCTCGTCAAGGCCGACCTACTGCTGAAGTCGGAAGGAATTAGAATTTTCGGCCTGTGCCAAGTCGCTGAAGAAATATGTTGATTTTCTCAGATAGTGTGTTATATTGTAAGTAATTTCTTTGATCGAATGATTGTTACAGTATCTCTATGTACTACAGTAACCCCAAGTACAGTACTCCTTCTACCGTACCATATTGAAATATATAGCTACCGTAACCCCGATTATCGCAAATTGACTTTTTTTTCAAAAAATAAAATACCGTACCCAAATTAAAACGCCTAAGTACCGTACTCAATCGATAATACAGTACCACCAGACACCGTATATGACTACCGTAACCCCCACTACCGCGAACTAACTTTATTTCTAACAATTCCTGTTACCGCGCACAATACATCTGGTATCGTGCCCGATCGATTGTACAGTACCCAACTGACTACCGTAACCCAGTTCCTTAGGTGGTCAGATCTAGTGCCTTGGGTCAAACATTTTTTCTAAAAATCCTTAATCGATAATAAAATTATTGTGAAATATCCTACCATATACCTCACTACTGTAGAATCATTTTATGCTCGATTTGGGATTTTTAGAAAAATGTTTGACATTTAAAAAAATGTTTGACCCAAGGAACTAGATCTGACCCAAGGAACTGGGTTACAGTAGTCAGCTGGGTACTGTACAATCGATCGGGCACGATACCAGATCGATTGAGCACGGTACCAGGACTTCTTAGAAATAAAGTTAGTTCGCGATAGTCGGGGTTCCAGTAGTCATATACGGTATCTGGTGGTACTGTACTATCGATTGAGTACGATACTTTGACTTTTTAATTTGGGTACGGTATTTTTTTTGTTGAAGAAATTCAATTTGCGATAATCGGGGTTACAGTAGCTATATATTTCAACCTGGTACGGTAGCAGGAGTACTGTATTTGGGGTTACTGTAGTATATAGAGATACTATAAAAATCAGTCGATCGAAGAAATTGCTTACATTATATATTTTAAAATAAGTCAGTTCGTGATAACCGCGGGTACGGTAGCAAGCAGCCTACTGTAGGTTACTGTAGTAGGTTACTGTATTGATTGAGTACTGTAGTAAGACAGAATATTGATTCAAGGTACTCGAGTTTTCGAGGTGCTGTTGCAAAACCCCCTATTTGAATTACCGCCCTTGCCGTTCAATAACTCGAGTGCGAATTTAAAATTTTCATTCCTTTTAGGGGACCTTTAAGAACGCTGTGACACTATCACCGAATGTTGGCCTTCTCCTCCTCTGCTGCAGGTGGTGCACTGATTGGTCGTCGCGTAGTCAGCTGATGCAGTTGCAGGAGTTGACTTGCCGAAGATAGAAGAGAAGCCGAATGAGAGAATCACAGAAGTTGCACTTGGAATGATATTTTTTTTGCGAAATGTCTGACTTATCATCACTGATCTAACCAGTGAGCAGGTGTTAATGTAATATCCGTGAAACGTAGATGCAACCATTCTTTCAAATACTCAAAACCGAAAGAGAAAGATTATTCAAGCCAAAGAAGTCACACTTTGACAAAGTTGCTGTTGGATATGGAATTTATTTTCTATAAAAAAATACTCCCACTCGACCATCACTCAGACAATCCTATCGATACTATACTTGATACATGTAACACAAAAGTTCCCTCCGTTTTCGCATATTTGATACAACTTCTTAAGAAATATCCGTGAAACGTAAATGATGCCTTTCCAAACCTTAAAAAAAATGAGAAAAATAACGATCCACGCTCCGCTGCAGCCGGCATGGCGGGTGTTGAACTAGCCTGAGTAGAGAGAGCAGTCGAAAAACGGGCACTTACTTGGCCTATGCTGCAAAGATATTCATGAATGTGGAGTAGATCCATCGGCAGCTTTTGAAACAGGAAACTACCATTCGAAATAAACAAAGTTTTCATATTTCGTAATTTTGAATACGAGAAGTTTTCCCATATTTCTCGAACTATTTTGTACTTCCGAAAAAAGTAATAAACATGCTTATTGTATCATTGTCCCTTGTTGATATCCACGTATACGGGAGAGGACGGATAAACACGCCGTTTATCCACGAATAAATAAATAGGAGGAAATACTACAAGAAAGAGCCGTCAACCAGCTAGGGTGAGAGAGCGAGAGAGAACTGACAACTTAGGGCGATGCAACAATTGCATAAATATAAGCTGAGTATATTTGCTGCGCGTCAACACCATTTGAATCGCTATTTAGATAAACTACGCTAGGCGCGTTTAGTGTCTAGGCGCGTCACATGCATGCAATCTGTGATAGGAATTATTACTAAACGGTTATTACTATTTCCTATACAACAATGCTATTTCTCACCACCGAAGATCGAAAATGTTGCAGTTGCTGCGGTAGTCTCTTCTGCAGCTGTTACAGACACGATGCGCAAGAGGCTCACACAGCTGGCCGGACGAGACTGCTGCTTATAGAACACACTATCTGACAGAATCAAAATAGACTTGGCACTGGCCAAAAATTCGAATCCCCACTGACTTCACCAATAGGTCGGCCTAGTTGAGGGAAACCGACGAGCATCGCCAGAATTTCAATCCGCATCCGCGCGGTCGCGGGCGCGGATTTTGAAAAATTAACTACGGTAACATCAACATTTTAAATCGACTCCTATGACTGCGGCGGTAGGGGCGCTGCATTCCTTGACAAATTCTAAGACTTTTTTACTCCGGTGAGTTTTTCGGTCAGATTCCATCTAACGCCGGAAATCGATAATTCCACTTTTATTTCGGAATTGAATGCGATTCCTGAGAAATTTTTCAAGAACTCCGACACATATTATTTGTGTCATAGCTTCTGCTTGAGCGAATACATCTTTCAGTAAAAAGACGCGAATTAAAATTGTCAATAAGGAAGTCAAAATCAATTATTTATGCACTATGGTGCAATTTTTGGGTTACTGTAAGCAAGTGCAAAAGTTGGACGACTTTTCCCAATTGGTGTATATTTGGTCTGAAAATCGATTTTAACCTATCCTACATTACGTTACGGTACAACCCTAACCTACATTACCTTACAGCCCCTTAATACAGTAACCCCTCCCAATTCACTCACATCCAGTTCATCATCTCGTTCCCGAGATCATCGCCCGAAATTATATGTAAATAACTAATAAACCGTGTAAATAATGAATATTGATGTGTAACGTTGTAGTTATGATACGCATATCGATAATAACATTATATTGAAGTTACACGAATTTTGCACTTCTCTTCGAAAAAAATTCGAAACAGTCGATTTCGTGCGCCAGCAGTTCCTCATAGGAATGTAGCGATGTTGTCTATAGTGATGAAAAAATTCGTCATAAACAAAAATAATATTTCCATCACTAATTTTGCTAGTGTTTATGGCGCTCTATCTATATATTGTCGATCGATAATGTGTGATAGCAAGGGAGAGAGGGGAGAAAGGGCTTATCCTTCAGTTCAGATCATCAAAGTGAATAGAGGGAGCAGGGAGGAGGGAAGAGGGCTCTGGGGCGGAGTTAGGACGACTCATAGGTATCGGGCCGATACATAGTGTTTCTCACATTCTGCAGTATTCGTACAGTATTCATCCCTACCGTACCTCTGCCTTGACAGTGCCCGTCAGAGTACTCCTATCGGATGCAGCTGCGACCAGAGAGTCTGCTACAGCAGGATATCACTCGAAGGAAGTATGCAGACCACTTTTCTATTTTTTTTTTGTTTTCCTCGTCACAAGAAGCGTTGATTGAAGATTGCTCCCCAAGGTGAAACACAAGTATCCCTGTTAGTGAATAGAGAAGGCGGTAGCGTAGGAAATGTCACCAGCAGGCCTGAATATTAAAGGATTTAAGCTACATATTGATTATACATGATCTTAACATCAATATTACAATGCTACAGTACAGTTGCCGAATCAGTAGAACGACAGTAACTGAGAGACCAACATGTTTTTAAAAGGCAGGAGATGACGCAATATGTGCATCGTATTCCTCAATAGATATGGCGTATAGTACCACAACATCCAAATTCCTAAATAGATCAGCAAGAAAGTTATATAAAAAAACAAATCGTTTCAATACTTATTGGCGCTACTGTATTCAAATTCTAAATTTTGAAACACAACATATTTTCAGACAGGTGCATCTGGGTTTTGATGGAGTATCATAATAATGTCATGTGGTAAGTCTTTAATTTCGCGAAGGCAATGTCTCTAAAATCAAATATAACAGACTATCTGAGAGAATCAACATATTTCTTCAGCGACTTGGCACTGGCCGAAAATTCTAATTCCTACTAACGTCGCCAATTGGTCGGTCTCCACGAGGGAAATCGACGAGCATCGCCAGATTTTCGATCCGCATCCGCGCGGTCGCGGGCGCGGATATCGAAAAATTAACTACGGTAGCTTCGAAATTTTTATATCGACTCCAATCACTGCGGCGGTAGGGGCGCTGCATTCCTTGACAAATTCTAAGACTTTTTTACTCCGGAGAGTTTTTCGATCAGATTCCATCTAAGGCCGGAAATCGATAATTCCACTTTTCTTTCGTACATGAAAGCAGTTCCCCAGAAATTTTTCAAGAACTCCCCTAAATATTATTCGTGATCTAGCTTCTACTTGAATCGATACCTACTCCCGTAGAACAGCGCGATTCAACTAGACGCGTAAGTTGGTCAAAATGAATTATGGTGTAATTTTTGGGTTACTGTAGGTGAGTGCACAAGTTGGACGACTTTTCCCAATTGGTGTAGGATAGCTTCAAATTGATTTTCAGACCATTTAACACCTGTTGGGAAATGTCGCCCTAACTTCGCACTCGCATACCGTAACCCAAAAATTACACCATAATTCATTCAAAATTGATTTTGACCAACTTACGCGTCTTGTTGAATCGCGCTGTTCTACGGGAGAATGTATCGAGTCAAGCAGAAGCTAGATCACCAATAATATTTAGGGGAGTTCTTGAAAAATTTCTGGGGAACTGCTTTCATGTACGAACTAAAAGTGGAATTATCGATTTCAGGCGTTAGATGGAATCTGATCGAAAAATTCTCCGGAGTAAAAAAGTCTTAGAATTTGTCGAGGGATGCAGCGCCCCTACCGCCGCAGTCATAGGAGTCGCTTTTAAAATTTCGAAGCTACCGTAGTAAATTTTTGAAATTCCGCGCCCCGCCCGCGCGGATGCGGATCGACATTCTGACGATGCTCGTCGGTTTCCCTCCTGGAGGCCGACCTACTGGTAAAGTTAGCAGGAATTCGAATTTTCGGCCAGTGCCAAGTCTATTCCGATTATCTCGGATAGTGTGTTATATGTATCCAGTTCATCACATAGATTATTTGAGAACCAGCCGATTGCGCGCGCAATCGACTGGCATGCTCTGACAGATGTGTTCTTAGGCTTCGTCATATTTCTTTCGCATGCAAAATCTCACTCTCACTCCCTTCCTTAACATTTCTCCCTCTATCTCTCTCCCTCTCTCTCGCGCTCTCTCCTTCTCTTTCTCCATCTCTCCCTCCCCCCCCCCCCCCCCCTCCCCCTTTCTCCTTCTCTTCCTCTCTCCCTCTCAACCTTTCTCCCTCTCTCCCTCTCTCCCCCTCTTCCTCTCTACCTTCTCTTCTCTCCTTATCTACTCTACCCTTCTCCCCCTCTCTCATTCTCTCCTCACTCTCTTTCTCTCCTTTTCTCTCCTTCTCTCCCTCTCCCATCTTTACCTCATTCCCTCTCTCATATCTCTCTCTACTTCTTTCCCTCTCTCCCTTTCTTCTTCTCACTCTCTCTCACTATCTCTCCGTCTCTTCTCTTCCTATTCCCCCTCTCCATCTCGTTTTCGAACTTTCTGGAACATTCTAGGAGCTTTGGAACATTTTCGAACTTTCTGGAACATTCTAGAAGCTTTGGAACATTTTCGAACTTTCTGGAACATTATAGAAGCTTTGGAACATTTTCGAACTTTCCGAAACATTCTAGAAGCTTTGGAACATTTTCGAACTTTCTAGAACATTCTAGAAGCTTCTCTAGATCTACTGAACTACATACGGTTCATTGTATCCGGGAGTAGTTGGCCAGGCATGTAGTGCCACCGCTAGTAGAGATAACTGTCTTTTCTTGTTTTATCTACACAGAATAGTGAGACAGTGTTGTAACGATTGCTCACTTTTTTAACAGTAATGTCATGCGAATTTCGAGCTTCCGTTAGGATAGATATTGCCTCCCCATCATTCAGTTCGATTGGAGATAGGCTTCGTTCTTAAAAATATATGTACGTCTCATTTCGAGATCCATCAGTGTCTCGTCGATCTCCGTAGGTGCTTCCACTCAACAACTACTGTAGACTGCAGCCACTATCAACGAAGAAAGAAGAAGTGCAACGTGAGTGAGAGGAACGAGTGGGATTGGAAAGCACAGAAGGGTAAATGTGATTGGTCTACGTACTCATAAGAGTTGAGATCAAGGACACATAAATCGCTGAGAGTTGTGCATTCAATGATATCCACTATCTTTATCAATCAACGTATAATTGATTATTATAGCCGAGGGACCTTAGAAAGGCAATGTAATTACAGCGAGTGGGGATAAATGTTGAAGATAGCACAGAATAGTGAAGTATCGATTGGGATCTTGTTATAATAATTTCTTATCCATGCATCAATGGAGCATCGTCAGCTGTGGAACGAGCGCTGGAACGACCGAGTGGTAAGCCAATCGATCGATAATATATCAGATTCGATCGCGATTCGTTCATATGCTAATATGGATTAGTTTAATTGCTAGCGGTTCAAGTGCTCGGCAGGATTAGGAATTGCCTTTTCATGATTTTGAATATATTATTTTTTCCCGAAGGCTGAAGATTTGCCTGTTCCTGTTATTGATATTTTGTTTCAACAACCTTTTGTAGGTTATCATCGCTGGTCGTTGTGGACTCGATCAGACCCTGACGCGGATGCAGATGCTTACGATGATGCGAGGAGTGATATTTCATGTATGGTATGACATATTTGGTATTGCATATTTGGTATCCACCATACATTATTGGAGTGATGATGCATCAGAAAAAGAAGGAACGCTGAAACCGAACAGTCGCTCTTCGAAATTGTGAAATTGTTTATGGCCTACGCTCCATACCCTGTAATTGCAAGTATCTAGTAAAATAATATAGATTTAGCTTACAATATGCGCCCTATAAACAATGAATTCGAGTAGCTTTTTTTATCATTTGAATTTTTGGTGCAAACCGTGATGCCAAAATAGGAGCATTATTGTCGAACAGTTTCATTTTCATGCTAACATATCAAACAATCTGGGCTAACTTATCGCTCCTTCAACTTTATTAATAAAATATCAACATCTATTTACAGGCCCATATTCGGTATCGTCTTCGTCGGTGCTAACTTCCCCTATACAACTACTGTAGACTGTTGCCAAGACCGACAAAGTAGGAGTACTCTAAGCGTGAGTGAGATGAAGTGCGTGAGAGAATAGCCTTGGAATGGAAATCTCGAAGGGAGAAAAAATTTGCTTTTTTTCGTGGAGGACGACCAATTATTGTTGTTGTTGCCTCACTTTAGATTATGTGATCACTATGAAGCACATGATAGATGGGCGTACTGATGAGTGATTACAAGAATGTTATACTTAGATGGCTGCGATTTTTTTTATCAATAAAATCATCATTGTGCATTGAAACAGAGGGATTTTAGCAAGACTGTCTTATGTCTCAGCGAGCGGGGATAAATAAAGTTGATAGCGCAGAATAGTGAAATCTCGTTAGTGATGCTAACATATTAATTTCTTATTCAGGCCAACCAGCCATGGAGCATGTTCAGCAGTGGAAGTGCTGCGCGGCCGCGTAGTAAGCCAATCGATCGAATATCTCTCAATTAATTTATAATTACCTTGTTCTTCGATTCCTGCTTTATGCGTCCGAGGACGGATCCCTGATCTGACCCTGACCTCATCGCGTGTACGAGAGAGTATGCAAAAGTGAGAGAGCGCGGGATTACGATGATAATTTAAGGCCCTTGAGGCTATTATTGATTTTTAGCATTTTTGTATTTTCATTCTGAACTAATTCAGCCATCGGCTATTCGATGGATTACAAAAAATAGGGGGTCAATTTCGTCATCGTCTGGTTTCTTTAATTTCAGATTCAGGACATCCAGACGTGGAACATTTTCAGTTGTGGATCGAGCTCTGGAACGAGCGAATAGTGAGCTAATCGATCGGTAATATCTCAGATTCGGTCGTGGTTCGTTCATCAGCTGTGGTGGAAGAGTGCATTGTGAGAGGATAAAGGGCCGAGCAGAAGCAGAAGGTAGATCAGGATACTGTATCGTGATGGTTGAACATTGAATAGATGAAAGGTTGAACAGAAAAGCCGAGAGGTATTGCTTGTTGATGTCATCGCAATAGTTAACTTGTCGATGGTGCCAAAAAGTGCCTGGGAAACATCCAAAAAGTGTCTGGGAAACATCCAAAAAGTGCCTGGGAAACATCCAAAAAGTGCCTGGGAAACATTCACTTCAATTTTTATTGCGGACTCGATCAAACGCTGAGGCGGCTGCAGAACATTACGTTGAGGTGACCAACGATCTATTATTTTTAGCCTGTTGATCGATCTCGAATTGTTTGAGTAGTCATGCCTCGGAAAGTGAAGTGAAACTGAAGCTGTGGAGTCGCGGGTTAATGAAAATGTTGGAGTTCCGAATAACTAGCGCTTCCGTTGTCCGTTGTTGGGCGCACACGATTTAATTAATGATTAAAAGGTTGGATGGTTGTTTCCAGACACACAAGAGAAACGTTGGCAAACACGTTCTGTTTTCAGAATCAGCAATCGCGAACTGCCGATAAGGATCTCTTGATCAAGGTGTGACATGGGAAGGTGTGTGGCCGCTCTATACGGTAAAATGCTTCGCGAAAGAATATCCATCAGAATTTTACTGTGAGTGGAATGTTAGTAATATACAATAGGTATGTTAGTGGTAGAGGGTTCCACCTGAATTCAATAGCTACATAAGTTATAAAAATGATAGTTTCAAGGACATATTTCGGGGTTTCAGCTTGAGATCAAGTGTATAGGCGAAGTTACAAATCTAATCGGCTCGATGTTCTCATGCCAAAAATAAATATTTTTTCCCTGTAATATTTACCTTGATATCTCATTTCTTCATTTGCAGTTGGATGAACAAGTAGCCGAGTGATGTTAACCATGATGTATAATGTAACAACGAGCAGAGATAACTGTTGAAGATAGCGCAGATCAATACAGCGTCGGAAGTATTGACATTATTTTCTGATTCAGGCTATCCTGCCGTGGAGCATCTTCAGTTGTGGAAGCGCTAAGCGATCGAGTGGTAAGTCAATCGATAGATATTCTCTCAGGTTCGGTCGTGGTTCGTTCATCTGCTGAAATGGAGGAGTGATATTTGTAGTGGATTAAGTGCCTGAGCAGTGGCAGAAGGTTGGCTAGGATACTGGTGGTTGAACATCGAATATCTGAATGGTTGAACAGAAAAGCTGTGAGGTTTTTGCTTGTTACTGTCGACATGTCGTCACAAAAATTAAGTTGCCGAAAGTGCCTAAATGTGTCTGGGAAACATCTGGTTTTTGGTTTGACTCGTTTTTTTATAATTTTTTATAAATGCAAAAACTGTTTATTCACTAATCGAAGATGTTGAGAGAGCATAAGATTTTTAGCATCACGCATCGCGGAAGAATTCGAGCGAAGCACGGCTGAAAATATGCATTACAAGTTGTTGGCGAGGTCCACGTCGACTATTCAAAAGCTGCTTTCCCTAGTATAATTTTTGAATCCATTATGAGTTCGTCTTGAACCACTACTCCTGATTGTATTTTTACTTATAATAATAGCTATAGTTTTCTCTCCAGGTGTGTTTCGAGGTTGAAATTCGTCGTTAGCAGCTGACGCCGCTTGCGAAGACTTGTGCAATTGCGGGCGACCTGATGTGTGGAGTAGAGGTGAGATTAATCTAATTTTATTATTAATTTTTAGTAATTAAAAATGTTTTTAGTAATTAAAAATTAATAATTAGAATTGTTTAAATATAAAAAAATATATAAAAATTGCACCACTTCATATTACTCACCATTTTCCGGTTTCGTTAGACTTTCCGGTTTTGTAGTTTGTAACATTGAAATTCTTCAATGCATTGCAATGTTTAATTAGTGTATTACATAATTTGTTAATGCTACGCTTAGAAAAAATCAGCTTTACATTTCATGTTTCAAATTGTATAAAATGGTTGCTATTATTCAGCGTATTTGACTGTTCATCCGTATTTTGTTCAAAAATTCTTTTTTCAGTTGATCGTCCCTGGTCATTGCGGACTCGAGCAGACGCTGACGCGGCTGCAGTCTCTTACGATAAGGTGGGGGTGATATTTAATGTTTGAACAATTGGCTAAATCCATATTGTTGGAGTGAGAATGCCTTAGGAAATGAAGGGACACTGAAGCGGCGAAGTCGCGGGCCGATGAAATTGTTTGAATTTCACTTTTCTGATGAACTTGCATTTCCTTTATTCGAGTTAGGGTGCACCCGCATTTTATTTATGATGTATTGTACTGTGAGAACAGAATGCGTAGTCCGTGGTGTGGTGTGCGAGAGTTATCACATTTTGTTGTATTACTCGCGGAAAGCGGGAGAAAAAAAGTTCCGCGAGTAATACAACAAAATATGATACATCTCACCCACCACACCACAGACTACGCATTATGTTCTCACAGTAACATAGCAGAGGTTAGAAGAGGGTTGAAAAAAATATATATGGAAAGGGTAATTTGCTCTTCTTTCATTATCAGCAGTTACGGGCTATTGGTTCATAGACGTCGGCATGCAACTTGAAGGATCTACTAATCGAGGTAAGAAAGTAATCTATAATCTGGGAATTTGCATCTTTCAATATGAATTTGAGAATTTCTATCGACCCTTTATCGCTGTTCTTCGTTAACTTATTTAGAACGATGCAGAAACAGTTGAAAACCTGTATTTTCAATCGAATATTTGGGCTCGGTGCAATTTTTTCAATTATTAACTATAATACTTTGAGAATAGAATGCGTAGCAACGTGGTGTACATGATAAACTTCTTAAAGTACAACAATATTCGCGGAACGGGAAATATTTAACTGTAAATATTTTCCCGTTCCGCGGATACTTTAGTACTTTAAGAAGTTTATCATATACATCACGTTGCTACGCAATCTATTTCTCAAAGTAACATATAAATTGATTGGTAAAAACAGTACTAATGAAGTGGCGACGGCTTGCGGCCTGAATGGGCCTGAATCTCGGGCAGGATGCTCGAGTGTGTGTACATTAGTGTGGCAAAAAACAACTCACTTATCTCAGACTTGTTAACTCTCTCTTACGGATAGGCCGTGCCACGCGTCGAGTTCCGCTCTCATTCGATAGCTGACCCGCTTTAGAGTGCACAAGTCGTTTTTGTGGCTCAAAAACGGATCTAGGAGAGAACAAAAACGGATCTAGGAGAGAATGCGCTTCCTATTATCGTCTGGTTAGCCGTGAAAAAGCGCGGCACACTACGCGCGTGGCGGGGTAGCTTCCCAACCCGTATTCGAACTGCTGAGCTTTTAATGGTTGAGCATTGAACTGTTTTGACCACGCTAGTGTACACTGCAACGTCGCCGCCCTCCGCGGCCTTTCAGGAGAGGATGGGAATATTGTTGAAGCGATTATAAGGTGGGAAAAGCGATGGTGTTATCTTCGCATGGGGATTCAAGAAAGTAAGAGGTACTGAAAATAGGGAGTGTACTGTAACCTATTGGAAACTTATATTTTGTTGCATTGCTCATTCTGGTTTATTAGAAATTCTAATTTTAAGTGTATTACCTACCTGATTTTATTGTGATTAATCTTCCGTTGCTAGAAATATTTATAAATATTTTTTTAATACTCTTTCGCGGGCAATTCAGGCATCCAGCATCTTCGGTAGCGGTAGCAGGTTAGTATCTAACCAAGTAAGTGGTAGTCTTTGATCTTTTCCTACTTCAAATAAGATAATACGTTGCTCGGCCGTTGATGTGAGAAACTGTCTGTATACTACTATTGGACGTCCTTAGTGGCTTTCCCGTTTCGAAAGTCTGTCCAGTGGAATTCAAGCCGTATTAGTATTTAACTAGTCCGGCTGCCCGCCGCCTTCGGCGGGGGCCCCGTCCTAGCGGAGTAGGTTTCGCAATCACTCGTTTCGCAACTTGTTGACTTCCCCCTCCATATTTCGCAATTGTTTCGCAATAGTTTCGCAATCCGGACAGACGGACAGACACACACAGCGCTTTATATATAGGTATAGATATTACTCACTAGTAGCTTTGCAGTCAATAGGTTTCTCGCTCATCATTAATATTAAAATATCATACTCGAATTTTCTTCTAGACCATTCGGGTTTTGTTTTCTTATCGCTGATCAATCCTGTTCATTCTCTTGCATGCCCCATGGACCGAAATCCCCACTCGCTCCCCTTTAGGAAGTTACTTCTCCATGCATCTTTTCTCTAGATATATTTATTGCTTATTTATTGCTTCGATACAAACGGCTCTATAATAGCGAGCCGCTACTCTTGTTGTCGATGTTTTTGACCGTATTATGTTCAATGCCATTCGCATGAATTGGTAATTTACATTTTACGTTTCCATTCAATTTTGCGACCGATCTGTTGATACCGTACTACCGTAATTTATCCTTTTCCTTTCCTCGTTTATCACGAATTGTCGTGGCCTTCAGTGGCGGCTTCTCGGCTGCCCGCTGGCGTTTTGCAATGATTAATCCTCGTATAATCAAGATGCTAATTGTAGATGCCGTCTCAAAGTCATTTATCGTCAAACGGAAGCTGACCAAGGCCCAGACGCAGAACCGGCCTCTTCATCGATAAGTGCGCTTTTAAATTATTTTATTTAATTATGATGTGAAAGATTACTGGTAAAATACAATTAGGATAATTTGCCCAGGGAAATTATAGCCACGCTAATATTACTTACTGCTTAGAGGTACTTGCAGACAATCTCATTGACGTGGTCCCGCTAACATTAATGTTACTGCCTCATTTACATTTAGTTCTAGGCCATTCGTGTTGTTTTCCTATCCCTGGACACTCCTGCACGTAAACTTGCGTGCAATAATAGCAATAATGTGGAAGGCGGAGGGAATCATCATGTGACACCACCTGCATTTCCACTCGTGTAAACACGGTCCATAGAAACGATTCCAGTAGAAAGTGTAGGTCAGGAGGAGAGACTTGTGGTTTTAACTTCAGGATAACTATTGCCATGCTATTTCGGTGTGACATCCTGGTTTATGCATGAACGTTTTTGTAGATACTATGATTTCCATCAACTTTCGGAAGATAGGTACAGGGAGTGTTCTGGTTGCAACAATTCCATAAGATCAAAGTGGCGCGCGTAAGTCAATCATGCTTCGAACCGCTTCTATTATAATTAATCACTTATCCGTTCTCTATCGGGGATATCCCTTGCTGCTCGTTAGCTTTTTTGTAATCGATTTTCGAACGGGAAAGCCTATCTTTCCTTTCTCAATGGGCGAACTTAGCGCAGTTCCTTCCTCATTTGTGCATTTGTTCATGATACTGAGTAATATAGGAGAGAGATAGTTTGGCGCGTGTTCTCAAGCAAGTTTTCCTCCCCTCTCGACCAACCTGACCCATCACAAGTTCATCGAATGGGGAACGACCAGAAAGGAAGGGGAATTAAGGAGATGGGCGCCACTTCTCATTTCATGTTTCTCACCCCCCCCCCCCGCCAATTCTCTACTTTGTAATCGTAATTAGTAATCTTGATTTGAGGCGTAGATTAGGAGATTTTCCCCCTTGTCAGAATCCCTATATGCTTAGTGTTTGTCTTCCGTGCGCCAAAGGGAATCGGTTTTGCTTTTTTGCATGCATTTTTTCATATCTGATAACGACTCTCTAACTTTTACCTAGTCTCTCGCCAATCCTAACCCTCTCCTTTCCATTGCCCATATCAGTTCCCTTGTTCTCCCATCACTCCCATTACACGCTTCTCTACCGTCACTCCATATTATGTTCTCTCTCCCTCTTGAATGATCTCTGTCTGTCTGTCGTCTCTTCTACTCAACGTACTCTCTCGGCTGGTTGATTATGGAAGTACCAGGTGTCTGCAGTACCGATTTAGTACCGCTTTTTCGTCGCTGTTTTCATTGAGAGTGAGGCGATTTCTCTAGTGGTAATTAATGGGAATAGCCTCTTAGTTTTGCGGTGCGTTGTTTTATCTTATCTTTTATTTGGGGTGCTAATAATCACTTATTTTTCGGATAGCATGAATATTATAGCATACCAAGACCGCTCAAACTATACTTATTTGTTCGTTTTTTGTGGCGTGCCCTGTGGGGGAGAATGGAGAGCAACTTTCAAAGATCAAAGTCCATACCCTCAAGAGACAACGTGACATGCTGATAAGGCGTTTATCACCCGATTTTAACAGATGAAGTTGAGAGAGGGTCGCGAGGGGGCGGAGCTTGGTAGATAAACCCACTCATCCATATTATTTCAGAAGTCCATGGCGTTAGAGGAGTACGGTAGCTCCGGGAGTTAGAAGGCTCCACCGGAAATGTTGTTTTGCAATTTTTCGTTATCAATGATAGCTTATCAAGTTTGCTCCAATGGTGACCTCTTGTTTTGATCATGTGTTAAATTTCGAAATTTGTCAAAAGCTTCAATATTTATTTGTACATTTTCTGTGTTGATCTCTCATTCCTGCTTGTCCCCAGTCCATTTTCTGTATATTGTCCTAGTTTGCTGTGATAATTGTTCAGGAGCCATACCATTGTTTGGATAAAGTTGATTTAAAATAGAATGTACACCAGAGCGAGAGCACCAGAGCGTTTGTATCGCTTTCTCATATCTTTGTGCTTCGAGTTCTATCGATTTGTATCAAGACCGCTCATCACTGCGCATTTACAGCCTCGTTGAATGATACAGTAATAATGATCCCAATGGGAAGCCCCCGATCGATACAGGGAGGCGTTACAGTAGCCAAGAGATGGCTGTCAATACAAGAGGTATTATTTTTTCATTCCTACCGAAAATAGTGAAATCAGTTCTTGGAATTTGCTCAAAAGCTATAGGCAAGATTTGTAACCGCAATTTGACAAGTGGCTTGGTATCACTGAAGTAATCGCTCTGTCTAAAAAGCTTAGTAACGATGTTCCATTTCGTATGATATTGTTTGCAAATTGGAAACTCGAGCAAACTTTGGCCATTTTTCGAATAAAATATCTCCAAAATTTAGGCGAATGCTGCTCTCCGTCCCTTCTACTTTGCCGTTCATCCCGATCGCTTCGCAACGATGCCCGATGTGAGGGAGAGGAACGAGAAGTCACTCAAGGTGAGGGAGCCGGAAAATAGAAAATAAAAGATAGTACGTGAAGATACACTGGACGTTGGGTATTAGTTCTTTTGTAGTAGTTACCGCTTCGGTACTATCAGTGTATCTGTTTGCTTCTGACTTTAGAATACTTCCGCGGCATCAATTAGGCGAGTTGTCAAATTTTAATTCGTGATATATTTTCTTGTTATTTTGTTTCCAAGGAAAACCCTGATACGATCAACGCAGTAGCATCTCCCTTCTCTCAAAGGCCTCGTGAAACACAAAATCGCCAAATCGCATATCATTGTTTGCATCGCGTCGCCTCACTCGATATTTTGTGGAAATAACGATTTTATAATGAGAGTAAGTAGTGAGAAATATCCTTAATCCCCTCTTGCAGATCTTCAATGGCTACCTAAACGATCTCTTCCCTCGGCCGGTTCTCTCATCGGGCAAACCCATCCAGGTTGGTGCAATACTAGGCAATTCCGTTATCGTATCCTTGGATCACTATAGTCCTGTAAGACTGATTGTGACCACGCAATAGCGAAAATTATGATTTCCTTTTTTTCTTGATTTCCTTTCGATAATTGTGTTTTTTTTTTTGCTTAGCCACATTGCCTTATTACTATTTACACTGCTTTACTATAACTCCCAATGAATTACTGACTATGTTTAAGTGCTAGTAATATGACATACGCTAAAGTTCGTATACTTAAACAGCTCGTAGCAGCAAATATAAAAGACCACGGTAGTTGCAGGTTGTATTCTCGATCAAGGAAAAGGGAGCAGGTGGACGACTGAGGGATGTCTCCCTCTCCCTGCAGGGGAATGACCCCGTACAACTAGTCAGGTGAGAAGGGGATTGTACTTCTGATGGCTTTCCTTAAACATCTTAAGCTCTCACTTAGACATCAGAAAACGACCATTGTGCATGCTTAGACCGAAAGAAAACCTATCCAATTCGAATTATGCTAATTAAAGTATTTTATTATGATTTTAAAAAATATATTTTTCTCCTACTGGGACGATCAATTGTAGCACAAAGTGTACTAGTTTGTTTTGTACTAGTTTGTCTCATTTGTGAAGCGCAAATCATTCCAGACACGCACTTGAATCGTGTAAGCTCTCAACGGCACACTTCAAGGCGCAGCAGCAGCCAGCTGCGGCTGCTGCGAGTGCAGGCACGACTGCGACAGGTGGGAACTCATTTTTGTAATAGAAACAGATATATTTCTTACAAGAAATGTGAAATTTTGTTCTCGTATTCTATGAGATAGTAAATCCAATGCAATTTAGAGAATGGATTCTTTTTCGAATTTTGTTTAAACTTTAAGGAAAATCTATCCTCTGTCCATTTAACAGCTTAGACGCAAGCCACCAAAATGTTGTTATATTGCCTGCTGATGCATGGAAGCTCCTACTAAATTATATCGTTACAATATCGTCTAAATTATCATTATTGCTTCAGGATCCTCATCGATGTCAATGAATGAGGCGGCCTCCTTCTACTGGGGCGAGTACATGAAGAGGAAGGGAGGGTGAGTGGAGAGTTTATGCTTCGACACATTTGGAAGTTGAATTGAAACGAAATTACGTTGCAGACGGTGATTGCTACGCTATTGCTTTGCCTTCCTTTTTTTTAGGTAATGAGAGCGTAGATCAGTAGACAGCATCAAACTTGAATTTTTTCGATTTTATGCTGAGAAATTATCAAACTTGAACAGAATGCGAATAATATAACGCAGAATAGAAGCGCGAGATCGCGGGGTGAGAAATGAAACGAGAAGTTAGTTACTGTTATTTCTTCAATTCTTACGAACCAAAAATGAACGCGGTCGATTTGTGTTTCATGCCCTGCGCATTATAATCATAATGTTTATTTGCAGCATGCAAGACATTGCTTCCATTCTGAAGAAACGGCGCGAAGAGGCGATCGAGAAAACGAAGCAGGCAGAGTAAGAGATGATATTTGAGTTCAAATTTTAAAAATATAGAAAACGTGATTTTGTTGTGTGAGAAGTTTTTTGATTTTACTATTGCCACGTTTAAAAATATCTTGATTCGCTATTCCAGGAGTTTCCGACTGACGCTCAAGGACGAAATCGAGGATCTTAAGTGGCGCACCGGATGTGCTGCGGTGAGAGATCTTCATCTTTCATTACAAATTGCGATTCAATGTGGTCAGTGCGCTAGCTGATCGTTTGCGTCGACGGTTCTCACAGCATGCATTCATCTAAGCCCGATTCAAAAAGGTTGCGCGAATACCACCCGGGCGATTCTTGGTGTATCATACGCTTTTGTCTGCTCTCCATAACCTGCATTGATGGATAGGAGGGATTCAGATGAACATTCAAAAATTTCACAGTACCGTTACTCGATATTTGCTTCGAGCATTTTGATTCGGTGAATTCGAGCTGCGTCAATAGGTCTTTATTACGCGCCAACCACTTGAACCAATTCCTTTCTTGTTCTTGATGGAATAATATTATAAAACTATTATTAACCCGTTCAAATAATAATGCATTAGGACTCACGCACTCACGCTCATTCTTACCGTACCTCTACCGTAATCTCCTATCATTCCAGGTGGTCTGGCAGATGGAGTGGGCGGAGTCCCATATGCGTCGCTGTCTCTCCTCACTGCATCGTCTTCTCGATCACTCGAGTAAGGAGGACAGAGAGACAATGGTCACCATACTACTCAAGAATACCATACGGTGAGTACGGTAGGAGATACGGTAGTTCAAGAATGTGATGTGAGCAGTGCGCCAGTGTACTGATATGTTTTGATTACTGTAGATCTAGATCTGTACAATTGTGATTGCTGTTTTAAAATCTAACGGTAATCTCTCAGATTCGGTCGCGGTTCGTTCATCTGCTGTGATGGAGGAGTCCAATTGGGAGTGGATCATGTTCCCGAGCAGTGGCTGAAGGTACGGTTGTGGTAAAAAACGGGATACGGTATGAATGTTGTGTTAATCAATATTTTTTATAATATGGGCCTTTAATTTTAATTTTCTTGTCTGGTTGTATCCTTTGCCTTTGTTATCCGGTGTATGGAGGGCGAGGATGGGAATAAACTCAAAGGTTTATTAGCAGACAATAAATACGACGAAAATAGAGAGAGGGGAGGCCGGTCACTATCCGGCGCTAGAGCTAAAGGAACAACTGAGGAGAGAGGCGAGGGAAGGCCTCTCTCAAGAGAACGAGAGAACGCGCGCGAGGTGGAGAGTGCAGAGAAAGAGAGCGCACGGGAAACAAACACGTAGTAACACGTACACAAGTGAGGGTGGGGAATTACAGTAATACACCAGAAGTCAAAGAGTGAATTACAAAATGGGTTTTCTATGTATAGGAATAATGCAATTACTTATTAGTCCAATTCCTATACAACAGTTGTGTTAATCAATATTTTTTATAATATGGGCCTTTAATTTTAATTTTCTTGTATGACTGCATCATCAGATTACTTTTGGATCGCTGAAGTTCACTTATGTAGTGGATGAAACGCGATGTTTACTGGAAAGTAGAATCCAAAGCTTCCTTTAGATGGATTATGCATGCAAAAGAACAAGCAGAATATTCCTTACTAAAATGCAGTATCAGTTGAGGCAGTAGCCATTGTGAAGCATGGAATGGGAATTTCCTTCTTCATATGAGTGACTATTTGAGAGAACTGAGCAATTTCACCTATGTGCCGTACAGCAAAAAATAAAGTGTTGATTTTAAGATACCCCTCGGCGTAACTTTTCACGTAGAGCTCGAAAATCGACCTTAGGAAGCCGTATCTCTGACCCCTGATTTTCGGTGGCGGGCCTCAACTATGAGGTCAGTTTTTGTAAATCGTGAACGGTTGATCCAAGTCCCATACATAGATAGTAATTCTGACAGAACTCGACGAGATAAGCATTTTTACTGTTGGAAGTGAAAGGCTAGCTCATCTATGAAAAAAAGTAGAGGCAGTTTTAAATATTTAAATAGTTATTGTGTAAACACTTTTCCCGGCGTGTAATTTTAAATATGTTCATTGGATTCCTCGTGAATAGTTGCCCCTAGGAACAAATTTTCACTTGCAAAATCGCGGGACAATGATGTTTCCCGAAATGCGGAATAAGGAAGCATGATGAATCACTGAATTTCGAAAATTTCACACCATTGCGATTTCAACATTTTACCAATTAGGAAACGTTGCCAGTACTGTACTTCAACTTTTTATGCATAATTGGAAAGTATTCTCTTTAATATACATGCCTTACAATATCAACAAATCAATTATTTCATATCACAATTTCTCAAATTTGCACGTTGCAAACTCAATATTTCGAGACCACTTGACGCTGTAACTGTGACCATGCTGTAGTATGCCTCAACATGAGTAAAAATTGGTGGAACAGTCCAAACTCCAATATATCGGGGCTCCAGTTATTGACGCCCGAATATGGCTTAAATGAAAATGTCCGAAATATTTAAATTCATTTTGGGAGTTAATTTTGAGAATTCTCATTGAATATTGTTGTAAATAATGTTTTCATAACCTGAGGAATCAAATACGTCTGGAAAAGCGATCGTTTGGACAATTTTTCAAAAATCGAAATTTTCAAATGTCTAAAATTTCGGAAATTTTGAAAAGGCGAGAGGTGTGAATTTTTGTATATAGTTTATACATCAGATTACAAAAAAACATTATTTACAACAATATTAAATTAGAATTCTCAAAATTAACTCCCAAAATGAATTTAAATATTTCGGACATTTTCATTTAAGCCATATTCGGGCGTCAATAACTGGAGCCCCGATATATTGGAGTTGGACTGTTCCACCAATTTTTACTCATGTCGAGGCATACTACAGCATGGTCACAGTTACAGCGTCAAGTGGTCTCGAAATGTTGAGTTTGCAACGTGCAAATTTGAGAAATTGTGATATGAAAAAAATGATTTGTTGATATCGTAAGGCTTGTATATTAAAGAGAATACTATCCAATTAGGCATAAAAAGTTGAAGTACAGTACTGGGAATGTTTCCTAATTGGTAAAATGTTGAAATCGCAATGGTAAGAAATTTTCGAAATTCAGTGATTCATCATGCTTCCTTATTACGCATTTCGGGAAACATCATTGTCCCGCGATTTTGCAAGTGAAAATTTGTTCCTAGGGGTAACTTTTCACGAGGAATCCAATGAACATATTTAAAATTACACCCCGGGAAAATTGTTTTCACAATAACTATTTAAATATTTAAAACTGCCTCAACTTTTTTCACAGATGAGCTAGCCTTTCACTTCCAACAGAAAAAATGCTTATCTCGTCGAGTTCTTTCAGAATTACTATCTATATATGGAGCTTGGATCAACCGTTCACGATTTACAAAAACCGACCTCAGCGTTGAGGTGCGCCACAGAAAATCAGAGGTCAGAGATACGGCTTCCTAAGATCGATTTTTGAACTCTACTTGAAAAGATACCCCTAGGACATTATTTATTTGAAATTTCATTTTTTGCTGTACGGCCTGAGGTAAGTCCTCTCAGATAGTCACTCATATAACATTGATGGTTGCAACGTGAAAAGTTATTAATACACCTAATCATGATTTTTTTATATTATTTGGCTGCAACACGAGTAGCCACGTCATTGTTACTATTTATGGAATTATGATTGGAGTAGAATTAATGTAATCCCTCTCCAGGTGTGTTCCGAGGCTGCGGTTCGCCGTCAGCAGTTGGCGCAACTCGCGGAGACTCGCGCGGCAGTGAGCGAATTGTTGGGAGGAGCAGAGGTGAGGATAAAACGTGTAAGAAGTTATAAAATGTTATAAATGATGTATATCAATTTTTAAATATTTACAAATTAGTGCATTAGGAAATCGCACCAGTCGAAGTACGCGCCATTTTCCGGTTCTAGGATTCAAAACTTTCCGGTTTTTGGATTCACTGGCACTATTTCTTATTTTTCCTAGTTAATTCTATTAATATGCTTTCTTAATTATGTTTTAAACTCAAAGCGAAGGTCCTCTGAAACTGCATAGTATCACAATTTGTGTTTCTGAATGTCTTGATTAGTGTTGCGCGGAATTGTTCAGTGATTTCATCAAGAATGTTCTGACATTTAAATAATTTTTCATTCAGGTGATCGTCCCTGGTCATCGCGGACTCGGACAGACGCTGCAGCAGCTGCAAACGCTAGCGATGAGGTGAGGAGGAGTATTTATTGTTTATAGTCGTAGCTTCAATCATATTACTGGAATTACTATGCCCTGGGTGGATGATACAGTAACGGTGAACCCTGGTAGTCGCGTGTCGAAACAATATGCTGGTGGTTTAAATTCTTGGGTGGAGTAGTTACTGTGGTTGAAGTTATATTGCATATTATGTGCGGGAAGGGTGTAAACTTGAGTAAAACGTTGAGAAAATGAATCATCTTCTCGCTGAAATAAATGAAAATTTATTATTAATTCGTTCAGAATCAGCAGCCGCGAGCTGGCGATCCGTAGAAGAATTCAGGCTGCGGGGAAGAATCTGATGATCGAGGTGAGAAATGGGGATGGGGAAGAGATAGGCTATACTAGGCAAGATACTAGAACATGGAGGATAGTTATGAAATACTTTTGGAACACATTTATTTTAGGAGGCGACTGTAATCATCATGTGCTTTTAAACCATTTTCTTCATTTATATTCATATTTTTAAACGAGATTTGGCGATTCGAACGTGCATTCAGCTGTACATTTTGTTATTGGGCATGTTAGAAACAGAGATGCAGCTGGAAGTTCTTTAAAATTTTAAACAGTACTCTCGGTGGTTTATTTTTATTTTTATTTATTTTCATTTTAATTATGAATTCATTTTAGGTTGCTACAGCGTACGACGAGCTCAATCTGGGCCAGGACGGGCGTCTGAGTGTTCCCTGCAACGTCGATGTCGCCTCCCTAGCGGCATTCCTCGAAGAGAAGGGAAAATTGTCCAAGTGAGTGAGGAACAACGGATCCTGCCTTACCTCTTTTAACGGCACTGGGTAGGATGAAAACTATTGTTGTCGGATGAGGACTTCTCCTCAGGCTTTATGACGGCTTAATGCGATAATATATTATATTATATCGTTGATGAAGATTGGGATGCTGCCCAGATAATAAATTTAGAACGATTTTGTGTTGTTTAGTTGTAAAAAAAGTATACATATTATGCAGGAGCTGTGAGGTTTTAGGTATAACTCAAAAGTCTTGGTAAAATTTAGAGGACAACGATAAGGGGAGTTTGGTTCACTTTCAGATAATAATAATAATGTATGTTCATCCTTAATTAATATTAAAGTTACCGGACGAGGACGAAACCCTGATCTGTCCCTGCGGGATTACGCTGATCATTTCCTGCTTTCCCTTGAGGCTATTATTGATTTTTAGCATTTTTGTATATTCATTCTCAACTAATTCAGCCATCGGCTATTCGATGGAGGACAAAGAATAGGGGGGGGGGGATCGATTTTGTCCTCGTCTGGTAACATTAATATTCCAGGAAGGTGAACGAGGATGCGCGCGAAGTGCTATCTCAGCTCCGCCGCGCTAAGGTTCGTGTTTATATGTGTTTTACTTTTACATCAATATTCCTAAAGTTGTGGTAGTTAATCTTACCTGTTAATATAGCGATGGAGATATACCATGAATAGATCTAAGAATCGCAGTAATCGGGCAAATGTTATGAATCGGAACTATCTGTGAGACAGACAACGGAGAGTGCTATTAGAGAAGGATTGAAGTAAGGCAAAATATAACATTTATTTTGCTCAGGAACAGACCGTCTCCTCTCTCCGACTCTCCGACCTCGATTGGGAAGACTGCCTGCCACTTAGAGAGGTCAGTGATCGGGTATATAGTGGGTTTTCGATTTTGGAACAATCCTACGATACATTTGAGCCTTGGGGAAGTTGTGTACGCACAAGGTTGCACTGAACAGCTGATTGTTTGAATCGGTGCACTCGTGTTGCGCATTATCATTTTACGTTCTAAGATGATATTCTCGATAATGGGAGGACCGCTTCGCTTTCGAAAAACAACACACAATTTTATCTTTCTGAACAGTGATTAACCGCTGTAAAATATAGGCAGAATATTTTATTAATGTATATTTTTAGGTGCTGGATGCTGTTCGTCGACTGGAGATGGCACCCGAGAAGATGACTGTGAACCTGCTGGGATTGCATGTCAGGTCAGATACTAGTAACTACTCTGGCGTAGTCGCACAAGTTGTAAACAAGTGCAAAACAAGTATATAACAAGTATGTGCACAAGTTGTAAACAATCACCCCTCTCCCTACTTATTACTTGTTTACAACTTGTAAACTCTATTTAGCGTAGGGAGACGGGTGCTTATTTACAACTTGTGCGCGCACACCAGAGTAGGATGGGCTAGAACGCTTCTCCCTAATCTGATTGCGAAATCTGGGGTGTGGTAGGCGTTGCAGCGTGACCACGAATAGTCAAGCCTACTAGTAACAGAGACCATTTCGACTTTTAATCTGGTTTACATTGCATTGTAGTGGTGTACAATTTTTTTTTCGAGTACGTCCCAATGCCTCATTACTCTCCTTGTCTGAGCCATGCTTTTCAGGATTCTCTGAAGCAGAAATTTTGCTGGGAAACTTGTCAAACATTTTGGGATTAATAATTTTCAATTGAAGGTTTTCCGCGAATCCTACAGTGCACGTGCGCAATGACGGGAAGGTGTCGATGCCCCTGGATTGGAACTGAGGAGTACGGTAGCCTCTCCACCCTATAAATTAAGGTAGCCTACAGTATGCCTCTCATCTCATTCTTGTTACCTATTCATTAATGGATGTATTCTTGTTGATCGTAGCGTGTTAGAAGTTTCTTCTTCCACTTGTTGTGACCTACAAATATCGATTAGCTTGCCAAGGCGCCGCAATGTAAATTTCCCACCTAATCGTGTTGATTTTGTTCATATCCCCAGTTGTCGATGAGAATAGTACACGCCAATCCCCATGCAATACTGCTGAAACATTTGTTCGTATCACAGCTGAGCAGTCGGCCTCTTGCCTACCGTACTCCCCAGGCGGTATTCTACCGTATCCCCATGAGTACGGTATGTTGAGAGAACGCGCATAACTCTTCCTACTGGTTGTTTGAGAAGATCAATGCCCCTCGCCTCTTTCCTGAAATTGGATAGAATACTTGTAAATGTGCATAACTTTGTGTATATAGGCCGGTGATTTCTCGTAACTTCCTTGTGATTTTGCCTCGAAGATAAAGCTGTTTTGTTTCTGTGCTCAGATTGTGTCCAAGAATATTCAAAACAGTCCGCGTCTGTGTGCGATACTTGCGTGCGTGTGTGTGCCGCCGTTTCCCTGTACTTCTACCGTATATCACCACATGGATAGAAGTGCGCCACGCTGTTTTAATTTTTTTATTATCCATTTAAATAGGTTAAAAACTGCACTTTACCGTTCTGTAGTGTATGAACTACTGTGGAGGCAATTTTTTTCCATTTTAGTAATATTAGGTGGACGAAACATAGTTCTAATTAGATTCCGGCCTTACATGATGAGCCTATTAGTGTTCCTCTCGTGAATATTTCTTTAAATCGATATTATTACAGTACTCTCCGCGCCCGGTCGCCTCGGGATCCCCGTTGCAAGCAGAAGCATCCTCAAGTCATCGTGAGTCCAAACTTTTCCGGTAATGTCGTTAAATTCCGGGAGGAAACGCTCGCTTGGCCTTCTCGCCGGAAGCGCGCAATGAATAGCCCAGTAGATCATCGTGCTCACTCGATTCCGCCCGCTCTCTCGCCGCGACCGCGCACGCGCGCACCGGAAGCGTCGCGTGCGTGAATTGCCCAATCAAGAAGGCAGAGGGGAAATACACTTGCTTTATTCGACGAGACGATGAGGGATGCGCTCGCATGAATGCGCAACACACAAAGAGGATCGGAACCGGGAATAAGGAAAGAGACGCGACCGGATGTACCAGTACAGTAGGCTGAGCCGGCAAGTAGGAGAGGGCGCGGAGCGGAGACGGGTAGGGATTTCCGGTTGTGGCACTTATCGATAATTGACATTTCCCCGCCTCGCGCCGAGAGATTCATTTGAAACTAATCAAGTACTGTAGTATACGGTAGTGGAACCCGAACCGGGAAATAGAGTGCCTACGATGGGAACTCGTGAGTAAGGAAGTATGTAAGGGAGGAAGGAAGTAGGAATGGCTTGGGGGATACGGTATTGTTCGGTGGGTCAGACTTCAACGCGAGGGGCTGAAAGTGGGAAGAGAGCTACCCGTACAACTCAGTGAGTACTAGTGTAAGTTAAGGGAAGGGGAGGGGAAGTGAAGGAAAAGTGGTAGTGCTATCACAGTAAGATTAGGTGTCGAGGAAAGGTGGACATATTGGCTGAAGGAGGGTCTAGCCGTATGGGGTTGAGCTACAGTACCAGGTGCCGGGTTCCGTGGATACTGCTATCACGGAACCAGGTACCAGACCTCACAAGAAGGTGCTGGTGCCAGCATGGGGCGTGGTTATGATCTGGTGCCGGAGTAGTGCCTGTTCGCTCTCGCGCTCGTCGGAAGAGCGAGCCTCGTCCATCTCCTCGCAGGAAGCGAGCCGCACGTCGACCGTGTCCGCATCCACGTCCGCGATCCGCACCTGAAGCGGATAATCAGTAAATCGTTCATTCAATTTGTCGTATCAGGTGGTAACATGAAATGGTAGGTCAGTATGCTTCATTAGTTGCGCTCCAATAGTTGTTGCCAATAGCTCGGGGCGCGGATAAGCGTGATCATTATTGTGGTGTAAGGGGGGGGGGGAATTTATAGATAGTTGTAGATTTTAAAAAAATCTACATAGTGAGGCTAATGTTTCAGCATTACATTTTTAAAAGATTAGGGGTCATCGTTTGATTTGTCGGACATCCACCAGGCAATAAAATAATTTCACGCTAGTTTAAAAACTGTGCACGCCTCTCTTATGTTTCACTAGAAGCTTAAAGCGTATTTAAAATGGTAGATGATGTTCAGTCGCATTCATCCGTACAATATATATTTACTTTCGATTTTTTGTTTGAGGAGCGATGTTAAGGTTTCAACTATGGCTTATCACTTTGCGCAAGGTAGGACTTTGCTAGGTCTTTATCCCCGTACAGTGCAAAAAATAATTCTTTTCGAGACCCTCCACATGGTTGCAACCATGCATTAGTCGCTTCTTAAGGCGCTTCTCCTTTGTTTAATATCGGTAGAAGTGTTACTACTGGGGTTCAACTTCATTTTAACATTGGCAACCGTGAGTAATATGACTCTCTTCGTGTTTAATCCTCTCCCGCATTCTCAAACCTACGAGCGAGAGGTTAGTGAGATTAGTCAGACCATTTCTTGCCACCGGCGCTAGGTCGGATGAGTACTATTTCGCAACGCTGCCTTTGATATAGCAAAGGCGGCATGACGTCATAATCATCATCCAACTTATTGCCATCGCCACCGTACCTGTCCGGGCAATGGCCTTCCTCCTCCTCCGCCTCCTGCCGTTGTTCCACTTGCCACCTTCTGCCCAGTGGCATTCACCAGCTCATCGGAGGTTGTTGGTCTATCGCGCGTGATTATTGACTGAGTGCGCTTGACGATCGTGCGAAGAGTACCCCTGAATCAGGGATTGATTCTATCGATTTCATATCTTGGGGTTCGGTTTGATCGAATAGTTATATTTATAATTAGCCTGTAGAAGACGTGAACATTGTCTTGATTGTCTAGTCTCTGCGTTTGAACTATTGATGAAACACCAAAGCACTGTTTTTCCAAAATTGTAACATTCACATGATTTTTTTGGCGACATGCTAGTAGTGCTTGAAATCTTGTTTGATTCTGCGGCCTGCCACCAATCACCGTACCTTGAGTACGCTTTCTTGAAGCAGGGGAACTTGAGCAGGAACGTCGTACGGTAGTCGCTCGAGCACGCGCAGAACACGTAGAACTGCCAAGTGATTTTATTAATTTACTTTTTTTGAAATTTTAGTTGGCTAAATTGTTTGCTTGAAGCGTCTTTAGCCGACTTTAAGAACACATTTTTATATATATCGGCATATCGCTATTGGGATAGAAAGAGGACTAGTAATTACCTGTGAGGCGTGATTCGTGATCTCGAGAATGTTCGCGACTGCCCGGAATATCTGGTAGTCGAACGAGCGCTTGCGCACCTGTTGAGGGCGCTAATTAGTGTGTTAATTAGTGATTAATTAAGAATATTATTGCCTCCACTGAAGGAATAATGTCACAGCAGCAACCGACTGCTTGTCTGTTATTATTGCCTCCACTGAAGGAATAATGTCACAGCAGCAACCGAGTGCTTGGCTGTTTTGAGTTTTCAAATGGCGTTATAATGCGGAAAACGCGAAAGGTGTAATAAGTCGTTAAGTAAAAAGTGTTATATTGAGAAAGAAATTTGGCGACTAGTAGAGACCCTCAAATCATACCTCATCGATGAAGAGTAGATTGAGGGCGGCGGGGATGTTGCAGATGAAGAACATGACCGAAGTGCCGGCGAGCATGTAGATGAGCGTGTCATCCTTCGTGTTAGTGTGCTCCTTCCTTTAGAAGAGAAACATTTCATTTGAAAGCTAATAAGTAGGCACCTTGGTCCCCTTTTTATGCGTCCAACGGTAGGTGTAGTCTCGCTTGTCGAATTATGAGAAAGTAGGAAGACGGGGGGGGAGGGGGGGGGGGAGCTTTTAAAGTTGTTTTAGTGCGCGATAGATTTCGTGTCCTGGACATTTTACTATTCGCTTCTTTGTTTCAACAATTGTATATCTCGCTTTGTGACAGCAAGATTTCAATAGGAGCTAGGGCTAACGAAAAATAATTTAATTCATTTAAGAATCTCTCCGCTGCCAGCGAATTCCTAACACCCTCCTTCTTTGTTGTTCTATTGAAGTTAGCTTATGAAATGGTGTCCTCACTTCTTGGTGAGCTTCTTGAACATGAGTTGCCGCTTGCGGAAGGCCATCATGATCTTGATGTTGAGTAGGGAGAGAATGAGGATGGGCGCGAAGCGAAGCAGCACCTCGCGACACCATTTGTACACCTGAGGGAGAGAGGGATTAGGGATCAGAGATTAACTGGAAATGGGATTTTTGTTATCAGAAACAATTGCATAATAATAGGCGCTTCAATTTTTTTGAAATTTTATGATTCGCAAGATTCATGTTTCAAAACTATGCCATCAACGTGCAAACACGGATATAGCAATGGTCTCAGCGCCCCTATTTTTATAACATTTTAAAAATATCTATTATTTGCTATCTAAATAACTGCAACACTGCATATTGTTCAGCGCTAGGATAGGAGACCGATATTTGAGATCAGAGATCAATTGAAAGTCGTCTTCCTTAGCTTAATCCCATTCCTACATTTTGTCAGATTCAGTCGTGCATAACATCATCACTTTTTTGAGAAAAAATGCTCGAAACGTTTGGTTTTTCTCGAGCAGGCTGTCACGCGTCCCATAACTTTGATATGTTTGGACTACCTCGTCGTTACCAATAACTCCAACTTCTATTTTCTAATAAAACAGGTCGTTTAATAATTGTTATGGGTGAGCGGTAGAGAACGATCCATATGTTGATGATTGGGATATTTTAAATAGAAGAAGGCCGGAAGTGAGCTCGCATTCCACGGCGCAGTCTTGCTGATGTCGTGGTCGACGGCCATCCATCTGGAGGTGTTCGTCACGTTGTCGAACTTGTCCAGACCCTGGTATCTCAAAAGGCGAGAATGTAAAGACGACTTGAAAGCAGTGCATCGATATTATGGACCATGCAGACCCTGGTATCTGACAGCTAGGAAGATTACGGCTGTTCGAGATCAGTGTAACAATATTAGACACTGCGGCAGGTTTTATGTTTCAAGTTTAGGCCAAATGAGAAACGGAGAGGGGGGCGGGGATATCAGACACTTTGGTAATTGTTTTACAAGAAAATAGACTCAAACGCCTGAAACTCATTAGAGATATGATCAAGATATTTCGAAAAGACCATAGTTTAAAGTTCAAAGACCGCGTACCGAGTGTATCCGTAGGGCATGTAGAGGAAGGCGGGCACGATGTAGGCGATAACGATCGCCTTGGCCGCACTGGAATCGGCATCAATTAGATGTATTACTTATGTTAATTAGCTTAATATAGTTTACAAATGTATTCACTTACGCTATTACGTAGAAGATTCGCTGGAAAAATAAATTAATGCCAGCTGCTTGTTTCATATAGGGGCTAGAGTGAGTTTATGTTTCAACAAATTGTTCTGAGCTAGTGGATGCGCTGATGACTGATTCTTTCTCTTTGCAGCTTTGCAATAAAAACCACTATTTACGGTTCTCACCGGCGCACATAATTAAAGCGATCAAAGATCACGCTGACCGATTGGGTGAGTTCCACTGTCGGAAGTGCATGGGGAAGACGATGGAGACGAAGCGTTCCAGTGAGAGAGCAACGACGATGTACGTGCCTGCAGGGAGAGGGCTTTTGTGCTGTGGCACCGTGGTACAAGTGGCTTTCGCTAGGGTACTGTGCTACACAGTAATGGTTTCTCTCTTACAAGCCAGGTAGTGAACACGGAAGGATGACAATGAGGTCAACGGGGTAATTGTAAGCTACCATATACTCTATGCCGTACCTGTGCCCAGGGCCCAGTTGATGAGCGTGAGCATGAAGTGCACTCGGTAGACACGAAAGATGGCGTTATCGGTGACGTCACTTTGCCACTGAACGAGAAATCGATAATGTTTTCGAAATGGAGTTTGCCAGTTCCTGCATTTCCGGTTGTAGTTCCCTAGCATTGTGGGAGTCTGTTTGTTTGTGTTATGCGTGCTGCGTATTGTTAGGGTGAAGAAGTAGTGGTGTGCTTTGGTTAGACCTAGGCTAGAGGAAATAGAGATCTTTGAGCCGCCGTCGTTTTACGGCCAAAGTCAGCAGGTAAGATGGCCATTTGGGAGAGCGGAGTGGGATATTGTATGACAAATGAAAATTGTGGGCGAAGTAAAAGATGGGAGTTGTCATGTGATTGAGTGAGTAAATCCAAGTGAGCTTTAGCGATATTTCCCGAAGAATTTTGAAAGGAAGAGGAATGAAAATTATGGACTGTGCATAGAAGCACGCAATGATAGTCTGGCATGCATGAGTTTGAATTATGTACACCTGAGGAATAATATTGATTCGCCCTAATTCTCGTATTTTTTAAATATAATTTTCACACTCTGTCTTCTTCGTACTGATAGCACTGTTCCTCATTATTACTTGATTCCCTCGTGAAACATAGTATTCACTGTTTCGATATTTCCGATATTTGGTCTGGAATGATAGAAACAGGTAACGAATCGAGCTTATCGCATTATAGCATATATTAGTCTAATGCAGGATGGCATATATTAGTCACTCACTTTTCCCTTACCTACTTGGTCAGACAATGACCGGGTGCGTTGTAAAGAGATGAGCCATACTCATCCTTCACCAGGGTCGCATGATTTATGGAATTAAACGTCTGGCGCAATAAATATCCTTCGTTAGAAATGGCCTTTTCTATTACCCATCAAGACAATATCGAAAGGGCAAGCTAGATAAACAAAGCCTGTGACGCAGCACACCAGACTGATCTGCATATAAAGCGAATCATATATGAGGCTGAGCGAGATTGGATCCGGTTTATTCTCTAGAAATTGAAGCGCTGACGTAAAGACAGTGATAGATGCAAATCGTAGTGCGCATATTCGGTAAGCACATGACTGTCTATGAAAATTTTGTTGTTGTTGTTATTTTCACTTATGCGCCTCGACTAGTATGGATCGTGTGTTCTGGAAGAGATCAGCAAGGGTTGAAATGGGAACGTGGAGGGTGATCCGAGCGTATCAGGAAGCATTTAATTTTGTAATTTTCAATTACGACCGCAGTGATAAGCATGGATTGGGTTTTTTGGAAGATATAAGGTAAGCTTGAAATGAGAATGTGGAGGGAGAATTGGGAAAATGTGAAACGAGCTCGCACCTTCTTCTCGCTGATGTCGCAGATAACAAAGATGAGCACGAACATCATGCAGAGGAGGTCGGCGACGGCGAGAGCTCGGAGATACCTGAGACGCTCTCAGTAAGGCATGCTCTCTCGCGCTGCGTATCAGCGTTGGAAAACATTGACCAGCTCCTCTACGAGCCAAACTTATTTTGGGGAAACTGATATATTTTACGCTTGCTTGATAGCTGCCTGAAGAGATTAATGTTTTTATCTGTCTCATCTAGCGATAGATATGCTAGCGATCTTATGAAGATAGAAAAACGCGAATGTGCCTGCTCACATGTATGAAACGGCTCGCAACCGGCGCGAAGCGAGAACCACAAGGTTGGTGATGTTACCTGAAACGCACGATAGAGGTGCCATCGAAGGCGACGTTTAGTAAACGGCGCCCCCGATGCACGCACTCACCGACGATTCCGAAGATGCACACACACGGCAGCACATAGGCGTAGGCGATGACGTTGACGTTGAAGGCTGTTGCTCCGGCGTCGACGCGAGAGGCTGCGGTGGCCGCAGCAACTGCAGCAGCTGCAGCGCCGCTGCCCGCGCTCGAATTATGCATCTGCAGCAGACTGCTGCAAATGCTGCAGCGTTAAAAATACGCCGAAATGGGAGAGAAAGAACGCGAAAATCGGGAATTATGGCAGAAGCGAATAGCGTGTGGTAGAAGAAAAGAATGGGGGGAATGAGGAAGAGAAAGGGAGAAGAAGGACGAGTCTCTGAGCTACAGTAATCTGCGGCTTCTCGAGCGGAAGCTGCCGGAGCATCCGGAAGGCGCGGGTTGAATGGGAAATCGGGAAGAGAGAGAGGGAAGAGTTGGCGATGAAGATGCCGTTTGATAGCTATCCCCGGATGCGACCAAGGAGGAAATCGAGAATGGAAGAATGAGGGGAGGAGCGATGTCTGGTTCTCTAGGTTTCGCCTGATCTCTCGCTATGTCTGACTGAAGATATAGAAAGCGAGACGGGGAGAGCGGGACTATTGTCGGGAGTGAATGGAGTAGGGATTGAGCACGCATTGTGTACGGAGAAGCGGGGACTGATAAGGGGGAGTTTATGTAGAGGGGGTCCGTGAGAAATGGGGATATTTGGGGAAAGTGAGGGCATATGAGGGGGTCGGGATTATGGTAGCATGTCTCCTGAGTGGAATGGTGTTCGGAGGACTGATTAGCGGAAGTTTATGTAGTGGGCTCCCTCTGCTAAAATCTCTGCAAAACGTTATAATCTGCGGGGGACTGATATGGGAAGGGGCGGTTATGTAATGGGTTCCGAAAGTACGGACACGGGGCGAAAAATGAGGGCTTAAATTGGATCGGAACTATGGTAGCCTGAAAGGTGTCATGGTGTGCGGGGGACTGGTAATGTAATGGGCTCCGATGCGAAAATAGGCAGACGGGGGAAAATGAGGACATAAATAGGATCGGAACAGTTAGAATAGAAGTGTAATGATGTTCTGACGAGTGCATGGAGATAGGAAGTGATACGATCGGATGATGCTGGGAATAGATTGGGGATTGTAATAATAGTTTGCCTCACACTTTTCGAGCGGCACGTTAGCTAGGCGATTAGAGCGAGAGAATGCGGAACTTGAAAGATATAGGTAACAGTTTAGGGACTCATCTATTTGTTGTTTCAACCTCACGTTTTCATATGCTTTCTAGTTCGCTCGCTAGTGTGAGATTGATCGATAAAGAAAGAATTTTAATGAAGTGAAGATTGTTAGCTCTTCGGTTGTTCCTCACGTAATAAAGTGCTCACTAGTCGATTAGACGGATATAGAATGTGAGAATTGGAGAGAGAGAGAGAGAGTCAGGAAAACATTTTCAAAATTCGCAGATGGCAGACAACGTGGAGGACAACGAGGTCGGCCTGCCGCAGAAGGGACTCAACATGATCATCAAGGTGGGTTTTGAATAAAATTTATAACAGACTATCTGAGAATATCAACATATTTCTTCAGCGACTTGGCACTGGCCAAAAATTCGAATTCCTACTAACTTCTCCAATAGGTCGGCCTCGTCCAGGGAAACCGACGTGCATCGCCAGAAGTTCGATCCGCATCCGCGCGGTCGCGGGAGCGGATGTTGAAAAAATACTACGGTAGCATCGATTTCTTTAAATCGACTCCAATCACTGCGGCGGTAGGGGCGCTGTGTTCCTTGACAAATTCTGACTTTTTTACTCCGGTGAATTTTTCGATCAGATTCCATCTAACGCTAGAAATCGATAATTCTACTTTTACTTCGAATACAATATCAATTCCCCAGAAATTTTTCAAGAACCCCCACAAATATTATTGTTGATTTAGCTTTTGCTTGAGCCGATACATACTTCAGTAGAAAGGCGCGAATTAAAATTTCCCGGAAGGAAGTTAAAATTAATTATTAATGAATTATGGTGTAATTTTTGGGTTACGGTAGGTGAGTGTAAAGGTTGGACGACTTTTCCCAAATGGTGTAGGATTGTCTAAAATCGATTTTAAGACCATGTGACATCCGTTGGTAAAAGTCGTCCAACCTTTGCACTCACCTACCGTAACCCAAAAATTACACCATAATTCATTAATAATTAATTTTAACTTCCTTCCTGGAAATGTTAATTCGCGCCTTTCTACTGAAGTATGTATCGGGTCAAGCAAAAGCTAAATCAACAATAATATTTGTGGGGGTTCTTGAAAAATTTCTGGGGAATTGAAATTGTATCCGAAGCAAAAGTAGAATTATCGATTTCTAGCGTTAGATGGAATCTGATCGAAAAATTTACCGGAGTAAAAAAGTCTTAGAATTTGTCAAGGAATGCAGCGCCCCTACCGCCGCAGTGATTGGAATCGATTTAAAGAAATCGATGCTACCGTAGTATTTTTTCAACATCCGCTTCCGCGACCGCGCGGATGCGGATCGAACTTCCGGCGATGCACGTCGGTTTCTCTCGACGAGGCCGACCTATTGGTGAAGTCAGTAGGAATTCGAATTTTTATTTCGATTCTATCAGATAGTGTGTTTTATAATATTCGTCCCAAAAATGATCTCAGATTTTTTTTGAACATTTAACGATGTACAAGTGATTCCGCACGTTAAGCAAGGTAGATGGGGAATGGATGAAACTCCAGAACTTCGGTTCACTGAGATTTGGAAAATGTTATTTATGCACCTATTTCAGAGAAGATTTGGATGGGAAAGTTAAGCAGGCATGTTAGGCATCGAGTGAAACTTAAGCGCGACTGTTTCTTTCACAATTGGATTAATTCAAAATATGTTCTTTTGCATTGTGGAGTCGACTACTATTGAATATTTTGGCTCAGATAGAGTGATATGGATTGTATGAAACTCTAGAGCGACTATAAAGTTACAGTATGACGAATTCTTTCTAAGCGGGGCAATTTAATTTTTTTTCAAACTGGTTCGTCGACAAGATTGGAAAGAAATGCCCAGGAAGGAACATGAGCGCGTGGTGAAACTCGAGAGCAACAAGAGGGGGAGGGAGTCAAGGGTCGGATCATGCAAATCAGATCAGTGGGCGAGGAGGGGCATGTAACATTCTAGAAATGATGCGTGCAGAAGATGTTGCATCCAGGCATTTTGAGAAGTTTTTAAAAGCATCAATATTTTTGCTTCAGCTCTATCGGGTCAGTACACTTGAATTGAAGGACGAGTGATCGGGATTACGGCATTTCGTTAGAATCATTGAGCATATTTCGGCGCTCCTAGTGGGATGATACGAAGAACAGGGATATGCTGAAATTGTATCTCGCGATGCGCGAATTGAGCCGATGAATATTTCGCATATTTCTCGGCGCAGTGGGCGTTTGAGATCTGCTCACTACATTCCGTGCGCTTTCTCGGTGGTCATGAGGAACGAAAGAGTGTGTGATACGGAGAGAGACAGAGAAAGGCGTTGTGTGCGTGCGCGGAAGGAAATCGGCGCGAAAATCCCGGAGGCGTTCCTCTTTCCTCTTTTCACTATGGATGTTTGAATGACACTTGGCAAATCTCGGCTGCAAGAGGGGGTCTAGTTCGAAGGGATCACTTGGTTGTCAGTGGTCGCAGAATTCTCGTCCGAAAACAAATATACAAATACTTTCCGAATCAATAATATAGACAGAAAAAATAGTTTGGGGCTATTATTCTGAACAGGAAGTGAGAGAGTGGGGGGTGAGAGTCAGGTCGTCACATCAAGTTATAGTTCCCTTCCCTCGTGGAGATTGATCTCCGCCAAATGGAGGTGTCTACGAGGGAAAAGGCGCTCTGGATTTATGGGGCTCGGATTAAGTGCCCGCTAAAGTATGGTGGGCTTTTACGCGAATTGTGCGAGCAACAAAACGACAGGCCAGGCCTGGCGATTGCGGGTTGCACGAGGGGTTCTTGTAAGAAGTAAGAGCTGATGCTTCAATAGCTGTAGAGCCGTTGTCATTTATAAAAATACATACAGTTAAGGAATTTCTGGCATAAAAGATAAATTGCGGTTGCGTAAGAAGGACTTTGTGAAATTGTGAACGTCTTCGTTAATCGTTCGTTGCTATTTTGGAAACGCGTAAAAATAAATAATAAAAAATAAAAATGTAAAAAATAAAAAAAAATGTAAAAAAAATGCGCGTAAAAAATAAATAATGTAGTTTGGATACATGGTGAGAAGTCGTTGCACAAGGAGCACATAGGAAACTATGTGCTCGTGTTGTACTGGGAGAGACGCTGCAGCTGGAAAAATGACTAATCTGAGAAGAAGGAAAAAGTAGAACATGCGGACTTTTTGTTGTGCAGGGATCTTTTGAGCTATTGCAAACGATTGCTACAATCGCTGTACGATTTCCGATAGAAAATAACTAAAAATTCGAAATTACATTGCCTTGCGGGTTCAGGTTGCACAAGGTAGTGTAATCAGTGTGGAATCTAGCCTGTTCAATAATCGGGTAAGTATTTTGAGCATATGCATAATTGCAGGACGTGATTCCGGACATTCGCATCGCTAACGAGTCGCGTGAGCTGTTCAATCTCTGCTGCGCCGAGTGAGTTTACTAATTATTATTTGGTAATTAGTGAAACTAGCGCGGTTGCGGTCTCACCTTCGACAGGGGCTCGTGCTAGCCTAGTATGTTTCGCAATCCGAACACAGAGACGGACAGAAACAGCGTTTTATATGTAGCTCTAGATATTTAAATTAATTACGCTAATTTTGGCCTAATTAACCTAATTAAGATTCGTGAGACACGTGGCGCGCGAGGCCCAAAGCATCTCGTCCACCGACCAGCGCAAGACCATCTACCACGAGCACGTCAAGAAGGGTACGGTATCAGGGTGCTCGGTTTTGAGAGGGCAACGGTGTTGTGTGTACGGTAGAGCGGAGGCTTGTATGAGGTTGGACTGGCGGCCTTATCTCATATGGCAGCGAGATGGACTGAAATGGGCTGTCAACAGTATTTTTTTCCGAAAATGATGCATGGTTCTTTACGGTTGCACGAAATGGTCTAGTCCGTAGTGGGGTGCCCGCAGGTAATAGATCGTCGAAATGGTCATCAATGGCAAACTTTGAATGAAAAGAACTGTGGATCGAATTGGAATAATAGCGCTTGTTCAATCACTTCCGAGAGAGTGCTGTTAATGAGAATCGAAAGCATAATTTTCAGTACGTTGGCGGTGGCCGGAAATGGAATCTATAAGCGCCGATTCTCGTTCCACGAATAGTATCTAGTATGAGTCAGAACACACGCGCGTGGGTTCCATTCCGATTCCGAGATTTTCGGTTCTGTCGCTTCCTAGATAGCACGCAAGGTAGTGGGCACGTAGGAGCACGGAATCCCGTCAGAGGATCAGTTCCAGACACTGAGACACAGTGGATGTTGGTTAGTCACGCCCAGTCTGTTTTAGCGAGGAAGAGATGCGTAGCTAGTGCTTAGGTTGAGCTCAGAGTTTGATGTAGGGAAGGAGCAAAGATCTCGCTCTTTTAGACGAAGGTGCTATCGAATCAAATTCGTGAAACTGACGATAGTTTACGAGGAAAGAATAAGTTAGGAAGTCTGAGAATTGAGAGATGAGGAAGTTGCAACACACAGGGGCAGTGAGACGAGTAGGAGGAGAATCTGAGAAATGAGTGACTGAGATAGAGCATATTAGTTGCTAGTTTTCTTTGAATCATTAGTGAAAATCGTCACAATAATATAGCTGGTATCAGAATAAAAACAAGCGTCTGGAGCTTGAATTGGAGACTAGATTGTAATAGTATTCCACCGTAATACTTCGAATAAAATAACTGTACTAATAACAATCGAGTGAATTGGTATAATAGCCTTGTTGTTCACAATTGATTATGTCATTGGGCTACAACACAATGCCCTACATCGGTGCACTTAATGCGATGAACAGCAGGAGCCCCGGGGGTCGGTGCATTCAACCCTCACCCTCACCCATCCATTCAAGCTAATAAAGGCTGAGAGGGGCGAAACTCTGGGCGTCGCTTCGCACACGCTTTTTCTGCTTCCTCATTCATTCATTTAGGCTATCTCCGAGGGGAGGAGATAGAGGAGAAAGGGGAGAGGAGGGGGCGCAGAAGAGAAGCCCGAAATAGGCGAGCAGAACGAGAGCTTGGCATGGCCAAAGAGGCGATTAGCAGGATTTTGTCTTGATGATGAACGGGGCGTTCTGAGCAGTTTGAGCGATGGTGCGTGCTCGATATTTTGCTCCCGAAAATGAGAAATGTGCAAGCGCAAGATGCACGATATTCTCATTCGACGACACGCGCCGGATATTTGTAGGCTAAAGCCCAGAGAACGCGACGACGTGTCAAGATGACAAAATATCTTGGACATGCAGCGAAAAAATAGCGATGGGGTAGGGAGACGAGGTGGATATGAAAGCACATCGTTCACATCGTTTGCCTATGAAGATCGCGAGAAGTGAGGATGTTCACAAGGAAAAACGAGATTATTCTGGGAATGGTGGGGCGAATGTTGGTGCGGGGTTTTGAGGGGGAATATTGTGGGCAGTTACTAAGAACGCTGTGCACAGTTCTGCGGATCGCGAGAGACGGAACACATTTATTGCCTATGGAATGCGAGAACTAAAGGAAGTGTCCGCCGGAAGCGAATAAGAAGACCAAACGACGGGGATTAGAATGGATGAGCCATCCCGTCCTTTCCCGGCGATGCGATGTTCTTACGATAGAAGATGTCAGGACGGAGAGAATGGGGAACTTGTCCCCTCTCTGAGACGCCCTAGGCAGTTCTTCCTCCTGCCAAAGAGGAATGAGAGACGAGCATTCTATTCATCCCCCACCCCGTTTCCTATTGTCAAGAGAGAAGAGGCGAGAGGACTCATCAGTGGCAACTTCTGGTTCCGAACCCTTCGTGTTTCTGGTTCTGAGCATGCTAACGAGCTGAGAAAGTGGCCGACTTCTCTCAACTGAGCCTTCGACGAAATGGAAAACAGTTGTCACTCTAGATAATAGGCATGTCGAGACATAAGAAAGTTTTAGAAGTTCTAGAGTTATGGGAGTCGAGTGAAAAAGGTTCCGCCGTACTATAAATCATCGACGCTATGAAAGCTAGAGATCAACTAGAGCGATTAGGTCAATTTTGGGTAGGTAGTGGAAGCGCAATAATCGATTTATTAACTAATAACGGTCTCAAAAATTGGGAAATGATGGCTTATTGCAGCTATATCACGTGTGAGTTGAATATAGTATGTGAAATCCCTCGTTCCATACCCACAGAATTTTACAAATTCGCGGGTTCTTGTAAACTATGAACAATTTATGTGGCAGAATACGCTAAACGATGACCAAAAGGCATACAGGTATGAGCTATTTTCACCCGCATCAACCACCATAGGAGAACTAGGAAGTAGGGAAAACTATTTTTGCCCGTATCATAAGCATAGCCAATCAATGCTTCCAAAATACGATGTTTCCTCTACCATAAAAACAACTAGAATAATCTGGGCACCTACAAAAAGTGACGTGAGTTGATGAGAACTTTCGGAAAAATATGACTCGGAATTGAGCTGAAAGTCGCATTCGGGTTGCGCCGGGGGTGCCGGATTTGATTAGCAGGGCTGAGTGAGGGAAGAGAGAACGAAGCGGAATTAGAGAGAGAGCAAAAATAGAAAATAATAAAAATAGGCGTATGAAAAATTTACATAAGAAATGTACGGCCATTCTCTTCACTTAGACTTACCCAAAGATCGCAAAAGAAAATGAGAAGGACAATGATCCCTGGCATTATGTGGCGGCGTCTGAAAGTGAACACAGTTAATTATATTTTCTGAGCACTATTTAGATGGGATGAGCGGTCTCGGATGTCTTGGCGGTGTCAGGGGGGGGGGGGAGAGAAACGACCGTACAAAGTACAGTCCCTCCCCAGGGGCGTAGCTGAGAGGAGTAGTGCTTTCTGTCGGAATGAAAACAACATCGGATGAGAGACGGGGAGAGAGAGGCCCGCTAATTGGAGGACCGAGAGCAGACCTGAGACAAGACTACTTGCGAGTGTACACGTAAACGTAAGCGAAAATATACAATGGAAGTGGAATGGACTGAGTGAAAATAGTTAGATGGTTTTGATATTGTGCCCGAGTAGCTTGTAGTGTGAAGAAAATAGCTTTTTAGATGCGTAATGCTAATTGGTCTCGAGTGGTGCACTGGAAATCGTACGAGATGACTAATTTTGGAGGCACACTTTGTTTATTGTCGCAGGCAGCCTTGTACTGTGAGAAGAAAATAGGCTACGAATACGAATAGAATTTTCGGTATATGAGAACTGAAAACAATGAGTGGGCTTGGCTAAGGAGAGATCAGATTCGTATTAGTATCTGATACCGATAGGAGTATCATAGCGACGAGAGGGAGAGCGCGTTTCGAGAAGGAACAAAAGGGAGCTCTAAGCGAACAGGATAGGGAGCTGCATTCGAAGCGCTAAAATGAGACTATAAAATGGACACCCTGGGCGATTGTTAGCATACACATTTCGCGCTTGAATGCAGAAATGAAACTGTCGCGTAGAGTAGAAATTGAGGGTTTTTTGTCGACGCGACCGATTAGTATGGGACTCGTGTGAGGGAGGGGGGATCAGGCAAATTGCTGCCATTACTAATGCATTCTGAAATCAGCGTCTGTAGAAAACGTGTGTCAGGCACGCGCGATGATTTGCATAAGATTGTCGGTCAGTAATGTTTGAACGGGAAGCCAGAGATGAGACAACGTTAAGTGATCGTGACTGTGAATTAGATGAAAATGCTTGAGCGAGCCGCTAAGTGATGAAAGAAGCGCTGAGCGACAAGGAACTGTATTTTTTTTCAATAAACGACAGAATCCAGAGGAACGAGCGCGCGCTCAATTCACTTTCGGCGAATGGCAGAAGCAGAATGAATACGTCGTCGTCGCAGATTTCGGAGGGAGAGAAAAGGCATACTTGTTGTCGCTCGCGCAAGAGGAAGCGGATCAATTTACATATAGGATGCGGGGCGGAATGACAGTGTTTCGGCTGACCGGAAGAGGAAATGTTGAACCGCCCTCCGCTCGAGTTCGTCCAGGTCAAGAGAACATGTGGCAAAGTGTGAGATCTTTGCTGGATGTAAGAAGGTGTTCCAAGTTATTGCATATTCCGGATAATGCCTGGTAGTCTGACGTGCACGCCAGTTCTTCGCTATTCAACAATCGCTTCCGCTCTGCGCATTTGGGGTGGCGCGCGCATCAGAAAACACATATGTTCGGCGACCGCCGCAGTTAACCCCAAGGGATTATGGCGACAGAAGAATTTAGGGGCCGTGTGACGTGTGGAACGTTTCGCGAAAAACACTGTCAAATCGTAACTGGAATATAGGGCCGAGAACCGATGTGTGGCGCGCTAAAGGAACCGCGGGCCTCTGCGTAATCTCGTATTTGCATGCTAAATGAATTTGTAGTACGCGCGAGAGAAGCGCGTGGAATGAGAACCACTAAGGAGAAGAGTGACCAATGTTCGGGGTGTGACCGAGTGCGTCGAGTGGGTTTTCGAAAGTGTTGTAGGGTGCTGTAGTGGGGGCGGCGCTGCTGGGGCTGACAGATGCGGGCAAGGAATGTCTCTCAATGTATAGTGTTCTACAGCTCTGTCTGACCTGGGAAAGAGTGCGATGAATAGTGGAGAGATGTCAGGGAAATAGAGATAGCATAAAAAAACTGAGAGAGTAAGTTTTAGCACTCCGGGGTTCCATAATGTTTTCATGCCAATTCTATAAGTTAATTCCTTATTTTGAGCAGTTACGGAGTAAGGTGAGGAGAGGCGCGCATGAATTATTATTAGAGATAAAGGACTACCATCCCATTGAATTTCCTAGATTACTACTAGTGAAACGGAAACGGTGAAACTCAAAACGGAATAGTGCGATGTCTAACCTCAACCTGACAAGTTTCAGCATGAATCAAAAATCCTTAACCTCATGTTGAAAAGTGAGTAATGCTTGACTACTTGCAGCCCTGTCTAACCTCAACTTCCCTGCGGACTACCAGGAAGCGGCGGATTCGGTGCTCGACGAGTGCAAAGTGCAGGCCGAAAAAAAGGTTCGTAATCTATTATATATTGTAAATATCTTTTTTTATTTAAAAAGTATGAAATTTTAATCTAAATCCACCGCCAACTTTGAAAGACCGAGTGTTGTTGACCAGATCTTCAATGGTCCACATCAAAAGCTGTAACATTCTAGCTCATATCGGATATGGGCAATGAGTGACGACTTGCGGAGAAAATGAGCATGATCATTGTTGTGTGCACGAGGTGAGAAAGCGAGCGGGAAAAATGGAGACAAAGTACGGATATTGTGGAGGAAGAAGCCGGAAGTATATGGTGTAAATACTAGATATCGACTAGATATCAAGCGGTCTGTGGAAGTGGCGCGAGTAGCGAATACTGTCCCGGTTACAATGCGGAAGTGATTTTTTGAAACCTCTCTGCAATCGGATACCTTCCAAAATCATTCCTGCCTAAATATAACACATTCGAAAAGTGTTCGAAAATGGCCAAGTTCTACGCAGAAACACGCTCGTTCTCTGCCCCCGTGGAATCTACTAAGTGCTCCTTATTTGAGCGTCTGACCCTGCCCATGTCACCCGCTGTCACAAGAAACAGAAGAGAATGTGTAATGGAGAAAGATATACTAGTGTTCTTTCATCTTGAGTGCCCCTATGCGCATGTCTCTGTAGACACATTGCCGCGGCGTTCCCATCTACCCTTTCTCTATATCTTATTTTCCGGATGCCCCGATCTCACGCCTCATACATATAAGAGTTGAGGCCACGCGAGATATGTAATGAGACAGAACACGAGAATACCAAATCGTTATTTATAGACCTCTTTGGTCGAGATATTTTTTAGAAGTCGCACAATTTCCATTTGTGTTTCACATTTTCCTTTTCCCTAGTTCTGATCTCGTTAATTCAATATGTAGATCGTAGACTGCCATCAAACAATAATTCAAATCTTATTAACACTCCCTCATCGTAACTGTTTAGAATAATGAAAATAACTTGGGAAATAACGGTAGGTAAGTTGGGACGTAAGGGTAAGTGTTAAGAGTGCGGCTCAGATGATCTATGAGCGAGGCGTGTTAGGTCTATGAATATTAGAGCTCTAGCGATTGTCGAATGCAACACAAGTGAAGGGCTGCTGTGACGCCAAATCGGCTGGCTTATTAAAGGCGAGCAGGGTTCTGCCTGGCAGAGGAGAGAGTGCGCCGAGGGAAGAGGGCGTCAGACCATTACTGTGAGGGGGGCGCGAAAGGGCATAAATCTCGGCGGGGCCCATACAATCATTGGAACTGACAGGAAAGCGCACTGCACTATTGGGCGCCGGGGCCTTTAACAAGTCATCCCCGGCCCACTCCCACCTTCCGACTTTGACTTCTTCATCCGGTCCCCTCGCACCTCGGGGGCCTAATTTCCTGTGCAGACTTGGATGGGAGAAGGCAGCAGCGGCCCATGTGGCCTGTTTTGCTTCCTCGATTTGAAGGGGCTTTGTATGAGGAACTGAATAAAAGGGAAGTAGGAGGCGATCAGAAATGAACAGTCAAGAAGCGGCCGGAAATCAGCTCAAACCATGGTTTAGCGGGGCGCGAAAACACTACGGAAGGGAGATGTTGGTCCAGCTGTGGAGGGGGGGGGGTCGAGCAACGTTGCACGCGATAGATCTCGAACCCGGATAATAATGTTTTTTTGCTCCGCTCACCTTCTCGTGATTACCAAAAATGGCTAGCCACAGAGGTAATCCAACCCTGAAGCATAAATGTAATGGGCGGGAAAATTTTGCTCTCGAATTGATCAGATTCCAACGTCCATGTAAATTTTACTAAAACTGCATTAAAAAATTATTTCTAAAAACTTCCAGTTGTTTATGTTTGTTATTAAATTATTTTTAATGAAAATAATAATATTGTAAATTGCAGCTGCGCCGCAAGAACTCGCGCCTCGACAAGTGCGGCATCCCCGAGGAGGAGCTGTACGCGATTCAGCAGCAGCTCATCGAGAAGGTACTTCTGCTAATTGATATGTGACAGCATCTTAACTGCATTATTTAATGTAAATATATTCATTTTGCGTAATTTTTGCGCTTGTCATCAAAGGCTTCAATGTTTCGTGACGGGCATGCCGAAATGATATCACATTAGTGAAACCTCTATGTCAGTGGTGGAAAAAAGTTAATATTCAAATGGAAAAGATTTTTAAGCGGGGTAGTAAAGGATCGAAGGAGCAAAAACTGATGTTATATAATCTGCGCAAGTGAGAGCGTGAATATTTCAATTCACTTCGTTGCTGGGGCCGTTACGGAGAACAGGGTGAACAGTATAGTGGAAGGTGGCTGTGCCGGGGAAACAAAGGGAGAGGGCCGGATTCGTGAGTGGAGACGCACAACATGCCGCGAGATTTGAGGGAGAAACGCGTTGTGAATTCATGAGAGAGGAGGAGAAGAACGTCATCTTAAATCTGTGGCGGAAAGGAATGACAGAAGAGTGAGGGGATGCGAGATCCCCCCGGGCCGGCATTCACTTAGGCCCAGATGTGATGAAAAGCGTGATAAATATTCGGCAGAGGCTCGTTTACGATCGGCCAACCTCATGATCTTGCCTACAGCGGACGTCTAAGAAATGGAAGAGGAAATGTCACCGATGACTGATTTTTTTCAAATTCAATGCGCGCATTGCGCGGTGCAGTACATCTCATGACAGTTAACGAATCGCAAAACACGACTGAGATAGCGAGACTACGAAATGAATGTTTTGAGTGGACATTTAACGGAATCTCATCGCGAAGTCAGATGTGAAAAAATCATACACGTGTTTTCGATGGCCGATTCGGAATAGCAAACTAGTTTTTCGGCGAAAGAACACGAACTTGCTATAAAGGGCAGCACTGCAATAATCTACTAAAGAGAAGGCGTCAATATTTCCGGAGTACACGCAAACTCTCGATTCATACCCGAGAATAGGGTGGCTAATTGAGGAATAGCAATGTCGAATGAAGAATGATCCTGGCTGTTTCGTAATACCTCTGGATGGTGAGAGAAACTGTGGAAAATGGAGAGAACGCGACCTTTATGTAGCTATCCTAATAAGGTGAGGAGTGAGTAGGAGAGAGGGAGACGATGGTGTGTTCTCTCCCTATAGAATATTGGAGCAGAAGGTGTGGCGGCGGTGGCCGACGGGGCTGCGGGGCTTCCTGGAGCCCCAGAGGGAAAGGAGATGAGAGGAGGGGAGGAGAGCGGCGAGAGAGCGGATGAATGATGAGACTAATAGGACGGAGAGGTGCACACACCAAAGCTGCAGCGGCGCGCGTTTTAGCGAGAATTGGCGTCTCGGCCAAAGTAAATGCGACTTTGGGAGGAGAAGAAGCGCTAAAGTGTGCTAATCTGCTGGGAGAATGCTAATTCAGAAGGTTTTTGATTTTTCTAGGAAATCTGGATTGGTGGGTAAGTCATAGAACTACGGGCGTTTTCGCCGCCTTGCCGCTGTTTCATCATAATTTCCGACAGCGGTTGATTTCCTTGTGATTTCGCTCGCCGCTCGGATTGGATTGGAGCGGGAGGGCGATGGGAGGAAGGAGGCAAGCAGTTGACTAGAGACTACATGGTTCAAGCAGGTGACCAAGGACTAGAGGTCGAGAACTTTCTTGACGAGTTTCGTAGTGGATCACATCATTTGATGAGAGTAGCATCCGCGTGTAACCCCGCCGCCTGTCCCTCTCGCTCGCTCGCCTCCGCCTCGAATCGAGCCAATAAAGGCGAAGAGTTTCGAGGCGGGGGTGACACATTCAGAGTGGGTGTTGAGTCAAAGTTGACGACAGGGGGGAGCAGGCTTAGTGTGCAACGCCACTGAAGGAGCAATCGACCGGAAGATTGGGAAAAAAGGGTACGCAAGATCGGGGGTTCGCCCCCGAAATAGAGACGCAATGTCTCGGAAAGAGGGTGGAGTAACGACGAGGACGGAGGATGAGGAAATGACACGCTCCCGTTGAACATCTCCAAAAAATGAAGCGGAAAACGGAGCATTTGTGGGCGTTCACCCAAAAAATGGAGTAGATCTGAAGGTCTAGAACCTGGGAGAGTGGTTTGCGTTTCGGATTTCCGTTGCATGTTGTTTGCCGATAGAGCGTCCGTGGCATACAAGCTGTTCGCATTGTGGATGAGATTCTGTTTGTCTCTTTCTCCCTTTTGAACGCTCGACATCGAGAAAGTACGGGAAATGAAGAGCGCGAGCGATCATTGCTTCACTGACAGTGGCGGTGGATGATGATGCCGTTTCCTTCCTTCCGTTTTGGAGCAAATATTGATGAACAAGAGGACTGACGCGGTTTTGTAGCCATAAAAAGTAATGGGACGCTCTCGCTGGCTTTTTCTCTAAAGAGTAAGAGACTGGAGATAATAGTCGAGGGACACTAAGCGCTCTAGGGCTAAATCGGGGTGCTGACTTCTCAGAATTGCGCCTACGATCATTAGAGGTGCGGATGAGGGCATTAGTGTTTACAAGTCGGGAGGCGACTTTCCTTATTTCGCCATTTCTATAATTCAATCTTACCAGTGAAAATGCATGCTGAACCGGCAACACATAAGATACGTTTTCGGATTCATAATTTGCATTGTCAGACGTTAGGCGTGCGGCGTTTAATGGCAGCCGATCTCTTAAATTAGAGAAACATCCCGCGGAATGTGTGTGTACTACCCATTCTACTCTGAATGCATAGATCTTTCTAATTCGCTGCGGGTGGCTGAATCGCCGGTTAGCCGCGGAGAGAGTGTAGGAAAGAAGGAGAGGCGTGCTATGGCTTTTCTAGCGCAATTAAGGCATCGTTTGTCTTGCTCGGTCATGTGAGAGAGAACACGAGTAATGAATGAAGATTTGGCAGTTGGGAGTGGGATCACGCTTTGCCTTTATTTGATTTATCCTCCCTGTCTGAAAGCGGAGAGAACGGGCAAAAAGACCATTGGCTGATGTTTGATTAGAAAGCTTGCGGTGGTCTATTTTTTCCTGCTTCTCCCGCGGAACTTTCTAAGGCATAAATAAATGCACAAAGGCATATAATAGTACACGCACCAGGAAATCCGCGGCTGAAAACGCACGTCTCCTGGGATTCGAAGCGTTTCCCAATTTGCTGAAGTGTGCAAACAGCAGAGAGTTATGGTTCCGCCCCGCTCTTCCACAGTATTAAGCTATAGGCATTGCACGGACAAAACCGAAAAGCGCACCTAACACTTTAATTTTCTATGAAACATGAATGAATCGACCACTTCCGTGCTTCGAAGCCAATTAGGATCATTTGTGTTTCAGATCCACAATGAAATGGAAACGATTTTAGAAACCCAATTATTCTAGGTTTCACAATTGGTTCATATTAAAACTCGATACAGTAAGCTAAAATTCCGTGCAAGAGCAAATTCACTGCTTTTTGAACTTGAAAAAGAGCGCGAAATGAGCTTTTGCTTTTGCACGGGGCTTAATACTGTGCTTCGAAGGTTTCTTATCTCTAAAGTTCGGAAGAACATACGGGATGTATGCGATGAGCATTTTTCGCGTCGGAATGGTCGAAATATACGGACCGTAACTGGGGACGTAGATCACTACTGAGGTACTACGTGCGCTTTCATGGATACACTTCGAATGGAGACGAGCGGAAAATGATTAATACGAGGAATATTTGCACCATCGTAGAATATTTGTATGTACAGTACGATCTTTGGACAATGTCCCGGCCTTGGTTTTTAGCCGAGATGAGCACTTTCCGTGCTCTGAATAGTCGCGAAAGAATTTCATTAGAAATCTAGAGATCAAATTATAAATTTCGGACAAATCGTGCGATTTGCCACGCGTGGGAAGAACAACAGCCCTGGCTTAGGGCGGCCTTGTTTTGACAAGTTGGTTGTGAAAAGGCCCTAGAATTATGAGTGAGGCGAAATGCCGCTCGAAAATTGGAGTCGGTTTTGACAGGCGCACAAAAGCTCACGTCGACCGCCAATTTGTGCAAAGCGGGAGTAATTTCGGGAGGTCCTACGTGACGAGAAAGACTTGCACACCGACACGGAAAGCAAATTGGAAGACGGGAATCGCGTTCTGCGCTCTCTTCCGCTTGGACAGCTTTTGCACCGAGAGTTCCCGAGGTCGGAAATCACTTGAGATTGTGAACGGAACGGTCCTTCAAAGTTTTTTTTCAAAGCAATTTGTCAGGGCTACTGTAGGATCCCATAGGAAAACGTCTTTAATTTATATGCTGTCCGAACTTGTTTTGGGTCCACGCGGGAAATTAATGAGGAAAGTCAGCAGACTACTTCTTAGACGTACAGACGTTTCCCCGTGTGGTAAACAGCGAGACAAAACTATAGATGAATAGACCGACTTATCATAGCAGCATATAAATTAAAGACATTTCGATTTATAGACCGGCGTGGTGGCGCAGTGGTGTGAAGCGCCACTCGCTATACAAGGGACCTGAGTTCGATCCCCCGCCGAGGCAGACCAAGCCCTCTATCCCTCCGGGGTCGGTAACTTGGCAGTGACCCAGGTCGCGAAATGTATCGTTCCCTAGAAGCACCTTGGACAGCAGGGATACGTAGTCCAACCAGTAGTCGGCCTCACCGCACTACACCACCTAGCGTAATCGTCTATCGACGACTGTAAAATCGCTTTTTTGAAGTGGCTCAAAAAAAATCATAGCAGCGGCGTCTACACGAGAGTGAGGAAGAGATAACCGACGTATCCAACCTTGCGGCTCTCACGTACTCTCTCTGCTCCGCCTTCCCGCATATGGACGATAAACAAATCAGCGCGTGGCGGCGGAGCAAGGAAGAACATTAGCAGAGGAGACGAGGGCAGAAGTACGGAAGGGAGGATCGAGTATATATCTCCCCTCGTTTGCCATGCTCTCCTTCCCGTCAGACTGAGAGCGTAGTGAATGGACAGGGTGAGCCCGCAAGAATGGAGAAGGGAAGAGAGACAACTATGCAAGCTGCAAAATAGAAGATGGACAGTGATGAGTCTATTCCGAAAATAGTTGCAACGAGTTAAAGGAGGAGTTGACTCGTAATAGTCCCTCTCTCAATTGATTTTTAGTCAGCAAAACAGGTCTATAACTAGGATACAACGATTGACCTCGAAATAAGAAAAAATCATTGAAGAGGAAGTAACCTCGAAATGAACTCTGGGAAGAGTTGAACTGGCGAATCGCGGTGTTAGGCTGGGCGATGATGGGAGGCAGTTAAGGCACGCCAAGTTTCATGCAGTGCGCGCGTTAGTAGCATCTATCTCGCCAACTGAGTCATCTTCAAAGATCCGCCTATTCTGGACACCAAAATATGTTGACTGATTTAGAAGTGCGTAGGGGTGGTTGCTCTCATCAGTGCGCGCCACGGGCCATTGCCCTGATGAAAAAGAATTTTCTGTGACGTTCTTCCGCCTCCCAAAACGAGACTTCCTTATTTCTCCAGACAAGGAGCCAAAATATGCAAGAAAAAATAGCACTGTGATGAATATTCTGGCGGTGGTCCATGGTGATGAGAGAAGTGAAAGGAAATATAATAGCAATGGCACCATCGTGGCCGGTCGGCGGAATCATTTCCGGATAGAGCGGAGTGAGAGCGGATGAGGCAGTCGGTGTGGAATTTTCAACTAGTGGACGCGAAATTCGAAGAAGGGATTTGCTCCCGGAATAGTTGAGTCGTTCTCACGTTTTCGGGCGAAGATTTGGACAGGATTTTATGACTCTCTCTATGCAAAACGCACATTGCTTCTTTAGCTAGAGCGTCAAAAGAGCGCAGGCATGTTGAAGCGCCAGAAAATTAGGACAGCCCGGAGTATTGTGGGAGTTGACTCGAAAAGTGATGTGAGCGCATCAAGTTAGCCATATTTCGGGGGGAGAATGGAAGTGTACTGGCGGTTTTGACGCACTGTGCGAAAGGGCATGACGAGTTGGACAGAGGAAGCTAACAAGGAAGCAAAAATAGGCGAATGGTTTACGCGTTCTGAGTCAGCTGTGTGTTGGGAGGGAATATGGAATGGGCGCTCTTTTGTCTCTGCAAACTAGCAGGCTTCTGCTCAGTGGACAGGAATTGGAAACGCTACTTATGTTTTCTGTTTTTTCGAAGGAATGGTCTGTTGGGAAGACGCTGCGGAAATGAGTTGGAGTATGGTTTCTGATCAGTTCCAACCACCCACTCCCTGATCTCTAATTTTTGAAGCCATAGTGCGAAACGTGGTGCTCGGCCGAAGGCATTTTCCTCCATATCTCTAAGAATGGGTCTCTTGTTGATTAACATACCGAAAAAATACCAGTACTGCGGGGAAATTTGTATGCCTCTACATATCGAAAAAATGGTCGAGGGTCGGATTGCAGCACAATACACGTCAGTGTACATTGCTGTGCCAACATGAGAAATTTATGGTTTGGAGCAGGGGGCCACTAACAACAATAAAGTTAGAATTGATATATGATTTTGTTTTCCGGTCTCGAATCTCGAATCTGGAACTCGAACCGAGTCGAAAAATGCACAAGGAAAGAATAGGCGAATCGGGAAGGAAGGAAAGTCACAGTCGTCCGCAATTTTAGCGCACTTCCCAGGAGGCTAAGTGGACAGAACTGCGCATTGCTAACGAGATCAGAATATATTTGGCTAGATTTTTTCCTAAATCCGGCTCGTCCTTACGCCAAATTCCTTGTCGCTGAATTTAGGTAGACTTGATTTTTGTATTATCGCAACCTCGTTTTTGAGTTTGTAAACAATCCTGGATTACACGAGTTACGTAAAAGAAAGTACCGTACTGTTGTCTGCAGGTTTGCTAGTTGCGTAGGCTTGCAGGTGCGCTGGTAGCTAGTGGGTTTGCTGGTGTGTGCTTGTAAAGAAGCGACGGTGTGGCGAACGTTGAAGTGAAGGGAGGAGTGAGAGAGAGAAGAAGAGTGAACGAGAGGAGGAGGACATCTTCTCAGCCGGGGAATGGAGAATGGGACAAGTGACAGGCACTGGATGCGACGTTGCTATACAAAACATACTTTCCTTCCCTCGGGCCCTCTAGATTCCCCGTGCTATCTCGCCGCTTTTGCAGAGATCAGCAGACTACCTCCCTCACAGACCTATAAATCTCAGGATACGAAAAGTGCCCTCACGGAACCACGAGCTGCGCTTATTTTTGGAGCTGGTACCCGGAAGTGCGCATAATGGGATTAGTTGAGTGCAGAAAGAATACTGTAACATCGCTGCTGTCCACGGGGATGCTAATCAACAGATATCATGAACAATGATGAAAATTATGCTTCGAAAATGGAAAAATCGAATCGAAGGGATCATTCTACCCTTTGTCTTTGCAGGCGCGCCAGGAGCAGCTCGCCGCTCAGCAGGCTGCAATGTCGCAGCAGCTGCAGCTGCAGGCGCAGCAGCCGGGCACGAGTGGTGCGATGGTCGGTGCGCCGGCCGCAGCCGACGAGGACGACGAATACGATACTTAGCCGCACCACGCACGATTCTCTCCCCATTCTCCCTTCCTCCTCCTGCACAATCTCATCCTGTCTCTGTAGTCTTTCAACTGTCTGTCTCCTCTCCTTCTCCTAGTCGTTCATTTTCGCAGCAGACTCCCAAGTGGAAAGTTCGAAAATATTTGCTTTCGCCTGTTATGATCGCTTCCTCGCTCTGATCTGTACACACAATCACAAGATGCTGTTCCGTTCACCCAGTTAATCATACACACTCGCACCTCAACCACCACCCACCACTGAGCTCATGTTTTGATATGATTGCTAACTGATAAAGTATTTGGACGAAATTCAATGATGAAGACGAGAAGTATTTCCCCTATGCTGGAGTTTAATTTAGTAATAATCCGAATTTATCATTTCTATCTGACTGACTATAGGATGAGTAAACTGGAATGACGCTCAAAAGCGTAAATTAAGATTTAGGTATCAAATATGCATTTTTTTTGGCTATTTATTGGTGAACATGAAAGATATTTCACGAATAGTTCAAACAATTTTTAAACAAATTTTGAAGTTTCAAATTTCATCGCGTTGACATTGTGTTTCAGAGCTGTAATATCATTTGGATCACAGCAGGTGAACCAATGTTGTTAGAGTTGATTTTCAATAGACACCTTTTAAAAAATTGTAATTGATTCGAAGATTAATTGAATGAACACATTTCATGCTACAGGTTAGTGTTGCCAAGTCGGAATGCGCCTCATTTTCTTTGCTCTCTCACATCAGACAGAGCAAGAGAGCTTGTTAAATGATACATGCGTGCATCGATTTCTCATACGGCAGCTGTCCAATCCGTTTACCTGTTTGGATAGTTTTTTAAAATTTATAATACGAGACGCCAAACGATAAAAACGTTAGGGTTGGAAATACGGAATCGTCAAGCCTACAGCAGCCTGTCTTTTTGGATTTTCAATTAATTTTGACTACTAAAACACAAACCTCAAGTTAATATTTATTAGGTGATTCATGAGTGATTTTCGGAGTCTGCTACAGGTGCTTTTCGGTCGCAGAGAGAACGGATTACTGATGAGGTCTATGGCATTCGACTACTACGGGCAGAAAGTGAGCATTAGGCTGCTCATCTCGATCTCAATCTCGTCATTTTCTCGCGTTTTCTCAGCAGCACAAGTACGAACAATATGATGAGCGCGCGTCATAATTATGCAATATTATTGAGCGCCGCTTGTCATACAATGGTCCCGAGACGACCATGCCCTCTATCCCCCGTTGCAATGACAAATAGTAAGTCTCTGATATCTCCTGGGGAAGTTCAGCTTGTTTCGCCAAGGAAAACAGCCGAAGTTAGTGCGATCCTGCTCTAAACCTTCGCATCTCTGGTAGTATAGTGGTTAGTATCCGCGCCTGTCACGTGCGAGACCCGGGTTCAATTCCCGGCCAGAGAGAACTTTTTGTTTGTTTTGGTTACTTTCTTGCCGGTCAGACAGGCGTGATAGGACGTAGAATGAAGAGAGTCATTTCTTGTGAAGCTATCCCTAGCACTCGCTACAGAGAGGACGATTTGTCCCGAAGAGTGAGGACAACCTGACGAAGGGTTTAGTGATATTCATTTAGCTATTTATGTATGATAAACAAATCAATTCACCTAAATTCGTATTACCGATAATGGAATACCGTAGCCGCAGTGAAGTGAGGTGTCTACTGCACTCTCCTGATTATTTCGGTGCTTTTACCGGATGAAAAAAAGTAGTATAGTATATTCTTCATTTCTGGTGATTGAATCTTTCATATTAGGAATATTAGGATTCATATTAGGAATCTTTCATATTATTTAGAAAACAGGAACGTGGGTAAATATCTCTAAGTTTTGCTTACAATTGCACGTAAACTTTCCATACTTTACGAGCCTATCATTTTAGATATTTAGCAAAATTGATTTATGTTTCGCACTTTTCATATTATCAAAATAATCAAGGCTATACAATGAAGCAGCAGTGATAATTAAAACATTACTTTAAAGTATTATGCTGGTAAAGTATTTTAAAGTACCTCACGCATAGGTCGCTGATAACTTCAGGACAGAATGAACGCCGAATTGGCGCGGGGGTGGCAAACCAGCCTTGCTTGGATGCCTCAACTTACTATGCTGCAAATGTGGTTCCGGTCGCAGTGGGAAGAGAGATGGAGGCAGTGACATTGACAGCCGAACACTATGAAAAGAAAGTGAGCACTAAAAGATGATCCCTTATCTTACTTAATTATGTATATCTTTGTCAGAAGAGTGAGGAAATGTGGAATGAAATGAACACGTTCATGACCGGTCATCACAATTACATTCAATTTGAAGTAACAGTAAAACACAAATGCGACATTGATATGTGTTGCGCATGGATGAAATGAACAAATCACCTAACTTGGAAATTGTCATTGTAGAGGAACCCATGCTGCGCGAACATGCCTGGTAGTTCTTTAAGAAATATTGGCTCAATTTATGGCAGTTGCATCTGTGACTAACGTTCATTCTACAGAGACATTCACTCTATCCGTGCACGGGCGAATGTATGCTGCACTTGTGGTTGCAGATTCGTTATGAGTTATCTCCGAAGAAACTTTGTTTTTGAAATTTCGGTCTTAGCCGAAAATCCCGAAAATTATGTGTTTAATGATAAGAGTAACCAGCTGGAACACATACGAATCCTGAGCATCATGCTGGATTTTCGTTCTCACTGTTTCACTTGAATAGTTTGCACCACTTTCTGCAATGTACGATTCGCCTATCACTGACATCGCGCTCTCCTCGTTTCACAGGCTCTCTCACCGGTCAGACAGAGCGTAGAGCGTGTGAAACGAGAAGAGCGCGCGCCGATTTGGCATCACTAATGGAAATACTTCAGAAGGGGGGCAAATATTGCAATTGTTAGTTATCATCCTACTAGTGCGTAATAGTGTGCAATCTCTCCATCCCCCTATTCTCACAAACCCAGATGTCTATGTTTCACCAATACTATGACTTAAAGGAGGAGTAAAGTCAAACGCGCGCCCGGTTGAAGTATGTTTCAATTAGAGGGGAACTCTCTTCAAGTCGCGTGCTCTCTCGCTCGTTGCCTGAGCTTTCCCTGATTTGGCTCCCAGCCAACTACCCATAGCTCTGTTCGGAATGGAGATATCAATGTGAAAATTTCGGAGCTTCTTATCGTTGGGGAGATCTAGGCCGTGCATATGAAAGCTTCAAAAATTGAATTTTGACTTTGCTCCTCCTTTAATAGTAACATTATCTAGAAAGGCTTCTGCGGAGAGCGCCTACATCAAATATTTAATAACAATTATAGTCGTGCGATTTATATAATCTTGCCAATTATTACTAATTTGTCAATGAACTACGTCCCGATATTCACGATGCAAGGCCTCGTTCAACGTGCTTTATGAGACAAACGGGCCAAATCCAAAGAGAAAGGTAATAAAGGTGCCCGTTCGCCCGTCGGCCTTCTCTTTATGGCATATTTATGGTAGGCGCATCGGTCTCTTTGTTCTCGATAGCATCTTCAAGTTCCTCGGTTGTGTCCTCATTCTTGTCATCCCCCTTTGCTGGTGCCGATGTAGGCTTGGAAGATGAGGCAGCGGCGTCGGAGGGGATGGGCGGTCGCTCATAAAATATTGTCCAGGGCGAAATGCATGGGGCATACGGTCATCGCGAGGTCACTGCTCGTTAGGACAATGAGGCCACAGACTTGAAAGACACGCGATCCGGGCTCTCGATTTATTCAAACCACCAACATCTATTCTATTTCTCAGTGAGAGGGTTACTTAACGGCTGAATCGCGTCGTTAAAGAGAGGTACAAGTCCGCGTTTCGCAAGCGGAGCGAGCCCTCGCATAAATAGGCTGATGAGAGAGCGCGCACTAACTTCACCGGGCTAGAGTGAGGGCCGAGTAGCGCGTTGCGTGCGTTCAACGTCTGCCGTAACGAGCCGTGGAGGTAGAGGACGAGGGGGATGCGGTAGTCATTTCTAACGAGAAGTAATGCGATTTTGTGGTTTTAAATTTATCTGGCCCAGCTTTCTCGCATTGGTGATAGATACACGAGATGGATAAGCGAGGCATGTGGAATCGAATTCACGCTGGTGGTGTTCCCTCATTCTGCTCCATCGATCACCGCCTCCCTTATTTCTTAGTCCTTCAGCTCGCGCTGGACGAGAATGCAGAGACATGTATCCATCACAAAGTAAATTAGCTACGGAGAAGGGAGAGATACGATATCAATGACTTACGCTAATTCATGTGCTAACACAGGAATTGTAGGTTTTTATAAGCGGGAACAAGACTCCCAATGTTGAACGGTGGACGATTTGGATTAGTGACGTTGGTGAAACTGAACTCACACTATTGATGAAACCCCCGTGTATTCAACTTCTTTTACTTTTTCTTTCAATTGATCACCGCTTGCAGTTACCCGTTGGACCTTCCTTTCGGAGTCTTCATCGTCTGGAGGAAAATGGAAAGGGCATGTGGTCATCACGAGATCCGGTAGGTATCCTATGCGTAGGGAATGCTTAAGACGATTTTATTTTATTTTATTTTTCAAAGAACAGGAACTCGTTCGTTGCTTTGCTGAGCGGAGAAGGACTTGGGTAAGAGGTGCCGGTGAGACACGATTCACACTAGTGGTTCTGTGTTTCGGCCTTTCCTCTCGATCTATTAGGGCATCTGTTCCTTCCTTTATTTAGGGTAGATCCAGAGAGAAGGCAATTAGGAATAATATAAATCGAAAGGAAATATTATAAATAGGAAAATAAAGTTCAAACGATTCAGGTGATGTTTTCAGGACCTAACTCGCACCCAAGTGTTCGTATTGTTTTCGCAAACCACTGATTGGAAAGCTCTCGCTGAGCTGCATATATTGTGACAATTTAAGCTGCGTTTTCACCTACATTTTTGAGAAAAGTGACCCGAAGTGCACCACTGTTGAAAATGGGTTTTATACAAAATGGTTTGGATAGATCGATAGAGCTCCAAAAATGAGTTGGGGGCCACTCAGAGGTCAATTTTGCTCTATCTTTCACCATATCCAAGAAAACTGCTCTCAAAGTGAGAGATGCCGATATCCGACTCTACGTAACGAGCTCCAAAATGAAGTGTGCACTATAAGACTTCAGGGGTCACTCAGGCATGCCTCAGGGAGTCCAAAACCGGTTAGAACTCATTTCACCATTCCCATGCTCAGCTCGATTCTCTCATGAGAGGCGTGATATACCGTAGTATTCCTTTTTCTTTTCAGGACTTGCACGCAACATGTGGCGAGAAGTACAATACTGCGAGCGGACTTGCGATCGAGATCCTCCCAATCATTTGGATGCGGACAGATGACGGTAGTATACAGGGTGCGGAGAAAGTACTTTGACAAAGTTTGAACTCGAATATTTCATCAGTCCTATCAACCTGTTAATGCATGTTATAACACGTTTTAGTATACCACTCGAGGTGTTCAATGCGCACTTCAAATAGTATCCCCTAGTAATGACTCGACCCCACCAGTACCGGAAATCCGTTATTGACCTTTGGACCCTCGGCGTGTCCCCAGCTGGAATTTCGAAGAAACTCCGAGTTTCCCGTCAGACCGTTCACAATACCATCTGCCGCTTCAAGGCGTTGGACACGACTAAGGACCGTACTAGAGTGGGCAGACCTCACACTGCTGTCACTCGGAAGAACAAGAAAATCGTGCAGATGCGAGTTGCACGTGATCCCATCCGATCTATGAGAAAGATGGCCCGTGATCTCGGAATCGACGAGCATTCGGTGCGCAAGATAGTTCACTCTGGTCTCACGTCCCACCCTTACAAGATGCGTAAGGGCCATGGTCTGACTGGAATTCACAAGGAGAAGAGGCTCAAGAGATACAAGAAGCTCCTAGGGAGGATCGCACATGGCGAACATCTCACGACTCTCTACTCGGATGAGAAGGTGTTCACGGTGGAGCAGGTCTTCAACAGCCAGAACACGAGGATCATTGCCAAGTCAAGTCAGCAAGCCAATGCCCGAGGAAGAACTGTCTCACGTGTTTCCCACCCGCAATCGGTGATGATTTGGGCAGGGGTCTGTGCGACTGGCAAGACCCCCTCGTCTTCGTCAAGCCCGGTGTGAAGGAGGACAAGAACTACTACATCAAGGAGATTCTGGAGAAGAACCTCCTCCCTTGGTCTCGTTCCCACTTCGTCATTGGACCTTTCAGCAAGATTCTGCCCCCGCTCATTCCGCAAAACTGACCCAGAACTGGTGCACCACCCATTTGCCCGACTTCATTCCATCCGATGAATGGCCCTCAAACAGTCCGGATCTCTCTCCCACTACCTGCGATCCGTCATCGAGTCAGTCCCTTCTCGTCTCAAGGTTGTCGTCAAGGCCAATGGAGGTCAAAGTAATATCATGCTGTTATCTTCCTACTGTCTCTGATAAATAATGTGTACTGTTTCAAAAAAATTCGATGCCATTGAAGGAAGATACATGGTTAAATCCATGTCAAAGTACTTTCTCCGCACCCTGTATTTAAAGGGGACAGGCGCATAAAAGTAATTTTAAAAATATGAAGTGCAACCGTCATTGATTCACAGGCAATCATAGTGATGTTGTAGAAAAACTGAAGCACGAATTTTCCTGGAATTGATATTCAGCTGATCCAACTAGTGTTGACCTGACAAGAAAAACATGCTTGCTCCCTTTCAATTAATTCTTTATCACCGACTCGATCCGCGAGATCTATCACAGTCCTTTCTTGCGAATGAGATTCTTTTTCAGGGATCACTTTTGAGGGGTCCCCACTCATTTCTCTCTGATTTCGAGAGGTATCCCCTAATACCCCTCGCTTCCTCCTTTGACTCATCAAGAAAGGGATCCCTGTCCAGGACTGCGCCTTGGCAATGCGTGGATGGTAGTAGAGTGTGCAACTCGAAGACATGGATCGGTTCTGCCCGTTGCACAAGGGCACACTGTATCATACAAAGGGGGATGAAAGGCCTCCTTACAAAGGCAGGTAGACTACTAGCTGGTTATGCCGAGTCCCGCGACAAGCCTCTTTCGTCACACTACGCGCAAGGTCGGTACAAGTAAGCAATCCAACATCCTCTCGCAAGCACACCATAAATGACCATCTTGAAATGAGAAGAACGACCTTTTCCCCATTCTTGATCTGCGCCCATAATGCGACAACGGATGAATATTGTATTGTACTTTATTGTATTGTATTTTATTGAAGGATCACTTCGGCAAGTCAAATTGCATTAGTGAAGAACGATGGAGTTGCCACTGTAGCTCGTCATTCATCGTCCTGACAGTAGCCCGTGCATGCTCAAATTGTGTGGTTTAATTTTGTACCCGGAGGAACTGTCAGAAATTAGTGAGAGATAAAAGAGTTGAATAAGCGTGAAATGTGAAACTGAATTCACGCTGGTGGTGTTCACCATTCCTCCTCATCGATCACCGGTCCCCTTTTTCCTTACAGAAGGTATGGCTCTGTACCGTTTGGGGGGACAAGCACTATTTCGGGGGACAAATGTCCACTGTAATTCTGATATGTCCACCGTATTCTGGATGTGTTTCCGCGTCTGATTACCTTCCGTTTCCCTTTAGTTTGTTATCTGAAACGGAAATGCACTATTCTTTCAAATATTAGTCAATTTGTTTACTGCGTCGGCCTGAGGGGAATGGAGGGTCCGATAACTAAGGCGAATGATGAGAAAATAAATCCAAGTGAATCGCACATAGCGGTCGTAGACAAATAACTTAGCTCTCGATTTTCATTGGAACCAAATAGCATTTCCAGGAAATATCCTTCATTCTCTGTAATACGTCGTGTAGTGTAAAAGTTTCATGCTTCGAATGAAGCAAAGGTTGGGAAACAACAAGTAAATGTTAGATATTACTGCATATGTCGACAATATTAGGGATTGCTTCTCCAGAAATGATCTCATTATGCGTTCATTCTCACCGCTCTGATCAACGAGATATAGCGCATAATGAAGAAAGTAATTAATTGCGATGCCATTTCTGGATAAGAATCAAAATGCGGCACTTCTTCGGTTTCTTGCCACCCCCACCCCTTCTCCCCCATCTAACCCACTCATTTCCAGCTTTCCCTCCCTGATTTTCGGCCGCCCAACCAATCAACGATGAACGGGGATGGTAAATGAGAGGGGGGTGGCCAGAAACCGAAGAAGTGCCCAAAATGCCAACACTAGTTGAAGGGATTGCTCCGAAACCTCCACTTGCAGTATGCTGTAATGGGGGACAAGGAAGAACATGATGGAGTTGTCTCGGCCACTCGTCAATCTTCGTCCCGATGCGAGTGTAGACGGCATAGAGTTATCACGAGGTAGAGTAGGATAATCATTACTTACGAAAAGAAATGCTTAGATTTTGTGGTTTTAATTTTTCGACCGGTATAGGTAGAGACCGCAGGATCCGCCCACTTAGGAGGAGAAAGAGGCGCGTCGAAATCTGGTTCTTGAAATGACGCAGCGAATACTTATCCAAAAATTATGGAAAAAATATTTTTGAGTACGTCTGACTAGTGTCTATAAACGACAGGGTACCCGTCATGCATTATCTAATAAGAAATATCTAAAAAGGACCGATTTAGGGTTCATTATAGGGGAATGAAAAGGTTCCGACGATAATTCTTAACACGGGCATGGTGCGATGGATAGTTCCTGATTTTAGGCGTCGATTGACACCGAGAACGCATTTTTTGGATTTTTTTCCGATTAATCATTTCGTTTCAAAGATTCACGAGCGTGCGCTAATTGAACTGCAAAGTGGCGGGCCTTCCTCTCCACTTTCTCGCTTGTCTCTCACCCGGCGTGTGCAGAGAGCGCGCGCTCTTGAGGACCTCTACCTTTTCCTCTCATCCTCGAGCAAGCTCGACGCGAAGCTATGCTCAAACTTTTGGAGAAACAAGGCAGAGCGGGCTCCGCCCACTTCGGTCTCGTCCCGATTTCGACTCCCTTTCCGTTGTGACTCTTTCGAGGTGTTTTTGGGCCATAACTCAACGATACGATATCTCCAAAAGGCAAAAAGTATGGCCTTATTTAGCCTCAAAGGGATACATTAGACCCACAAATGACTATGCCAAAGCAATTCGGTCACCCACCTTGCGGTCTCTAGGTATAGGAATCTGAAATTGATGAGAGATAAACGAGTTGAATAAGTGTGATATGTGAAACCCAATTTATGCTGGTGGTGCTCCATCGATTACCGCTTACCTTATTCTTTACCTGGAACCGACCGGAACTCACGTATCCCAAAATTCATGAAATATTCACCAAAAATTCCGCACGAAATTCTGACCAGGAAATCGCTTTCAAAACTTCCCATAAGATATTAGTAATGTTTTTTTCAAGGTCAAAAATGTGCCTTTCTTATGCGTTTTTGCACTGAAAATTTTCCCCATAAACTCAAAATTTTAAAATAATATATTGGAAGTTTTCAAAGCGATTTCCTGGGCAGAATTTCGCGCTGAATTTTCTGAGAATATTTCATGAATTTTTGGATATATGAGCTCCGGTCAGTTCCATGTTAGCTCTTCAGCTCTCGCTGGACGAGAATGCAGAGACATCTGTTCATCAAGATGTACGGTAACTACGGAGAAGGGATATATACGATATCTTGCACGTAGTGGTATATTCACAAAGGGATTGTGTAAAGTTTTCATTGTGATAGGGGGTGATCAAATTTTCTATTGATGGACGATTTAGATTAGTGATGCCAGTGAAACTCAACTCACGCTATTGGCGTAATCTCCATGTTCCCCAATTCGTGAGACATTTTCAATCGATCGCCTCTTAGTGACCCGTTAAGCCTTCCTCTCAGAGTCTTTATCGTCTCGATGAAAATGGAAAGGGTATGTGGTCAGCACGATGAAAAGTTAGGCGTCCTATGCGTAGGGATGCTCATGTACAATTTTTTTTTGAATTTTCATGTTTTAAAAACAGACAAGCTCACTTGCTTCATTGTTGAGCGGAGAAAGAGTTGGATAAGTGATGTTGGTGAAACTAAATTCGCGCTAGTATTGATTTTTCGCATTTTGTGTATACCTTCGTTGAGCCTTCTTCTCAGAGTTTTCATCGTCTCGATGGTCATCACAAGGTACGATAGACTGTAGAAAAGGAAAACTGCATTTATTTAATATAAATGGTGAAAATATTAAGAGATTTTTCGAAAATCAATTCCCATCACATTGCTTGACGAAGAAGGAGTTGGATAAGTGACGCGAGTGAAACTCAATTCGCACTAGTGGAGAAGTCCCTGTGATTCTCCCTTTCCTCTCGATGAATCACGTCCCCGTACATCCCTTCACTCTGGGTTGATCAAGGAAGAAGGCAATTATGGATTTTATAAATCGAATTCTACCGTAATATTTCTTCCCGTTCAGGACCTGAGTCCGACCTGTGACGAGATACGCACGATGACGAAAATATCCATATTCCGAGTGAAGCCAAGGTTGGAAAACAGCAAGTAAATATTGTATATTTCTAAAAGTTTCGCGAGATACACAGTAAACCCTTGCATGCTTTTTTTGTCAGACAAATTTAGGGATGGATTCGCAAGGAATGATCTCATTCTGGGACCTTTGTCACCAGTCCAATCGGCGAGATATAACGCAGAATTAAGAAAGTCATAACTTGTTAATCCATTTGTGGCTAAGATAATGCATGAGGGATTATATATATTTATCTTCGCTCGGCGGCGCAACGAAAGACGAATAATTACTTAAGTATTATGATACAAGATTATGGACTCTCCTCACACTGAGGAAGAATGCGAAAGGGAAGGGGGAGTGAGGGAGGTGGGGGGTGCAATCGCAAAATGAGATATCTAATCCGCTGGTCTCATCTGTCTTCGTCTGGTCTGCTGGAAGCATTATCGAGGAGGAGGCACTCGATGTAGACCAGGTAGACTCTGCTCCGAGAACCAGCGTCAGAAGATCTCTAGAAGGGGGGGGGGGGCGAAGAGTGGAGGTAAGGGGATTATCGGAAGGGGAGGGATAGTGGAAGGAAGGGATACTATTGGAAAATATATTTACTAAAATCAAATTCTAGAGCTCTCAATCTATTCCTGTAAACATGGACGCTGGGGGCTGACAATACATGGGTAGGAAGGGCGTTCATAATCCTAGCAACTCTACGAGAAAAACAATGATATCGAGGTGTGGATTTGGTTTTTTCGATGTGGATTCCAAAATTGTTGGTCCTTTCTCTGAGGGGAGCAAACAGGAAGAATTTACTTCTATTTACTTCTATCGAGTATGGTCTCTCCATACATTATCCTACGGGCCAGGACTAGATCATAGGTGACTCTCCTCTCAAAAAGCGCTTGAAGACCGAGGAAAGACAGACGTTGAGAATAGGATGGTAGACCAAGAGGATATGAAGGAGACGGAAAGCACCGATAGTATAGAATACGAGTGAATTTTTCTTGGATTTTCTCAAGCTTCTGACTCTGTTTCTTAATATGAGGGTTCCAGAAAGGGCAAGCGAATTCAATGTGAGGGAGAACATATGTTTTGAAGCATTTGATTAGGATGGTGGGATCATTCACGGATACAGCACGAAGCATAATATACATGACAGTGGTGGCCTTCTGGACACGATCGTCAATACTGGCAGAATTATTAAGGGAGGGAAGTACATGTAAGCTCTCTGCGTTTCCCTTGGGATGATGATGATTCAGAGCGGAATGATTAACAGGACACGAAAAGTGGTGATAGATTGGAATGAATGGACGCATTCCACCACGAGTGCGAATGGGGTTTCACCCGCATCACTTATCCAACTCCTGCTTCGCTCAACAATACGAAGGCTGAGAACATTCTTTAAAAAAATACAAATCCGCAAATTCTCTTCATAAGTGCCCTTACGCATCCTTCCAGCCACAACCTATCTCCAACCAACGGTATCTCGCGATAACCGCATGTCGATAGGAGGGCGTAATGGGTAGCTGTAAGCGTTGGTCTATTGACGATTTTTTGGAACGGGGATGTTCAGTTTCACAAGTGTCGCAAATCCAGATCCTCCACCAATATAAACGCTTAATAAAAGAAACAAAACTTCCTTTGTTGATGGACACTTGTATCTGTATTCCCGGCCACAACGAGCTGAAAGACTAACAAGGAAAGGCCGCGAGGGTAAGGTGGAGTTTTTGAACGAGACCTAGCGCGATCGAAAGAGGATCAAATTCTAAGAACTTCTACGTCTTTCATATCTGCTGAGGACCTCTGTGGACGGCTGGGTAGTAGTGGAGTTTCGGAACATAGCCAAAGAAATTGACAGTTTTGTACCTCTCCCCACTATGAGCGCAGACATCCACAACGGCCCTCAGCAGATATGAAAAACATAGAAGTTCTTAGAATTTGATCCTCTTTCAATCTCGCTAGGTCTCGTTCAAAAACTCCACCTTACCCTCGTTACCATTCCTTGTAAGGGATAAGGGAAGCGGTGATCGACGGAGCGGAATGAGGGAACACCACCAGCGTGCATTCCGTTTCACATGCCACACTTAACCAACTCGTTTATCTCTCACCAATTGTATATAGCTGGGACATCCAAAAATTAAAACCACAAAATCGGTGCATTACTTCTCGTTAGAAATGGTATCCCTCTCGTATCATACCGTAACTCGTGTTGACCGTATGTCCCATGCATTTCGGGGGATTGACGGGCGGCCACGACAATTCCATCGTTCTCCTCCTCGTGCTGAATTACTGCAAGTGGAGTTTTCGAAGTAATAGTTACTACCGTATCCAAGCCCTTCCCTGTTCTCTCCGGCGTACCACAAGGATCTGTGCTAGGGCCTATTCTATTCTCTCTTAATATAGCTGATATAACACATGTCATTGCTCCCTTCCCCGATGTGTCTGTAAAAGCTTACGCAGATGACATTAAGATATACGTTTCCTACTCCAGTAAAACTAAAGCCTCTCGCACTACCCAATTACAATATGCCCTGGACGCCATCTTTTCGTGGACTATATCCAATCAATTGTCACTCTCTGAATCTAAATGCACTCAATGTGGAGATGAGTGCATTTAGATTCAGAGAGTGACAATTGATTGGATATAGTCCACGAAAAGATGGCGTCCAGGGCATATTGTAATTGGGTAGTGCGAGAGGCTTTAGTTTTACTGGAGTAGGAAACGTATATCTTAATGTCATCTGCGTAAGCTTTTACAGACACATCGGGGAAGGGAGCAATGACATGTGTTATATCAGCTATATTAAGAGAGAATAGAATAGGCCCTAGCACAGATCCTTGTGGTACGCCGGAGAGAACAGGGAAGGGCTTGGATACGGTAGTAACTATTACTTCGAAAACTCCACTTGCAGTAATTCAGCACGAGGAGGAGAACGATGGAATTGTCGTGGCCGCCCGTCAATCCCCCGAAATGCATGGGACATACGGTCAACACGAGTTACGGTATGATACGAGAGGGATACCATTTCTAACGAGAAGTAATGCACCGATTTTGTGGTTTTAATTTTTGGATGTCCCAGCTATATACAATTGGTGAGAGATAAACGAGTTGGTTAAGTGTGGCATGTGAAACGGAATGCACGCTGGTGGTGTTCCCTCATTCCGCTCCATCGATCACCGCTTCCCTTATCCCTTACAAGGAATGGTAACGAGGGTAAGGTGGAGTTTTTGAACGAGACCTAGCGAGATTGAAAGAGGATCAAATTCTAAGAACTTCTATGTTTTTCATATCTGCTGAGGGCCGTTGTGGATGTCTGCGCTCATAGTGGGGAGAGGTACAAAACTGTCAATTTCTTTGGCTATGTTCCGAAACTCCACTACTACCCAGCCGTCCACAGAGGTCCTCAGCAGATATGAAAGACGTAGAAGTTCTTAGAATTTGATCCTCTTTCGATCGCGCTAGGTCTCGTTCAAAAACTCCACCTTACCCTCGCGGCCTTTCCTTGTTAGTCTTTCAGCTCGTTGTGGCCGGGAATACAGATACAAGTGTCCATCAACAAAGGAAGTTTTGTTTCTTTTATTAAGCGTTTATATTGGTGGAGGATCTGGATTTGCGACACTTGTGAAACTGAACATCCCCGTTCCAAAAAATCGTCAATAGACCAACGCTTACAGCTACCCATTACGCCCTCCTATCGACATGCGGTTATCGCGAGATACCGTTGGTTGGAGATAGGTTGTGGCTGGAAGGATGCGTAAGGGCACTTATGAAGAGAATTTGCGGATTTGTATTTTTTTAAAGAATGTTCTCAGCCTTCGTATTGTTGAGCGAAGCAGGAGTTGGATAAGTGATGCGGGTGAAACCCCATTCGCACTCGTGGTGGAATGCGTCCATTCATTCCAATCTATCACCACTTTTCGTGTCCTGTTAATCATTCCGCTCTGAATCATCATCATCCCAAGGGAAACGCAGAGAGCTTACAGTCATAACGAGGAATGATATTTTCGAGATGGAAGACTTTTAACAGTGCTACATTCATGACCAATTATCTCGAAAATCTATCGAAAGGCGCAGCTGAAATTTCAGGTTCGTATAGTACTTTATGAGAGCTTTAAAATGAGGGGTTTACGGTCTCTGAGAGAGGAGCACAAATACCTCTTTGGTAGCTTTGAAGTTTCGAGTCAATTTGAAGTCGTTTTATTAGTTGCAGACCGCGCGTTTTCTCAGGCGCGACATAGAATGAAGGGGTGATTTCATTTTTCAACTATGTTTCAGCAATTTATGAAATATTATTCAATCAATAATGAATGAAATGTATTTAGGTTACCGTTGAAACACAGTTGAAAAATGAAATCACTCCTTCATTCTACGTCGCGCCTGAGTAAACGCGCGGTCTGCAACTAATAAAACGCCTTCAAATTGACTTGAAACTTCAAAGCTACCAAAGAGGTATTTGTGCTCCTCTCTCAGAGACCGCAAACCCTCATTTTAAAGCTCTCATAAAGTACTATACGAACCTGAAATTTCAGCTGCGCCTTTCGATAGATTTTCGAGATAATTGGCCATGAATGTAACACTGTTAAAAACTATTTTCATGAGTTCTAGTTTGTACACATAGATAGAGCTCTGAAAAGTACTGGGGGTCACTCAGGAAGCAATTGTCACCAAAAGTGCAGGATAACTGAGAAAATCAATGTTAAAGGTGGGTACCAGAACCAACGACCCGGTACCAGGACCTTCAGAATTGGGGTATGGCAATAAGAAGTCGGGATATTGTTTAGGGACACTAGTAGAGCATAAAACCGAAGAAACCTCGGTTTGAGTAATTCTGTCAAATCCGACATTGAGATCAATTCTTAGGTGAATGGCGTGATATGCAGCAACAATTCTACTATTGGTCAACAGTGGAAGATTTGAATTTGTGACACTTGTGAAACTGAACATCCCCGTGTTTCCCAAAAAGTTTTAATAGACTGTCATTTACAGTTAGGCCCTCCTTTCAAAGCCTGAAAAGTGCACATGACATGAGGTAATCACGAGATACGGTAAGTTGGAGATGAAAGGATGCGGGGCGCTTATGAAGAGATTTTGCGGATTTGTATTTTTTAGGAATGTTCTCAGCCTTCGCATTGTTGAGCGAACAAGGAGTTGGATAAGTGATGCGGGTGAAACCCCCATTCATACTCATGGTGAAATGCGTCCATTCGTTTCAATCGATCACCACTTTTCATGTCTTTGGTAATCCTTCCGCTCTGAATCCTCATCGTCCCACGGGAAACGCAGAGAGATTACCGTCATAATGAGGAACGATATTTTTGAGATGGAAGGATACTGTAACCATGTCTTACGATAAGCGTAGTGATGCTGCTGAACAGATTTTTAGGATATTAGTTTCTTTCATCTGCAATACGCTCGCATTGATCAGTGGAAAAAGACTTGGATAAATGATGCGGGTGAAACACGATTTACACTAGTAGGGGGTGAAACACGACTGACACCTCTCGATCTATGACGTCGACTGTTCCTGCCTTTATTCAGGGTAGATCAAATGAAACTCGATATCTATCGTGTTCTTCCTTTTTATGTTCATGACTTTCACGCGACCTTTGGCGAGATGTATAATACTGCGAGTGGACTCGCCCTCGAGATCGTTCCCTTAATTTGGATGCGAGAAGATGACGCAATCTGCTGCTACTGCCGCGGAAGATGCGATATTGGCAAGATATGTAGGTTTTTACAAAAAAAGGTTCGATAGGGTATTTGGAATGTGAGCAGATGCTTCCAAGTAGTGTTGTTTCTAGCTGACAACCGAATCATTATTGATTCACCGACAATCACAGAGATCTTGAAGCAATTCTGAAGCGCGAACCGTGCTGGAAATGCTTTTCAGTAGAGCCAAACAGGCATGGCGTTGATCCCTTCATTCTGTATGATCCAGTAGTAGCATCGAGTAGTAGCGAGTAGCACCGATCGGAATGCAGATCATGTTTACCCTGCTCGTCCTTTTACAGGGGGCGGGCGAAATATGGTAAAGCACAGAGAAAAGATAGCAATATCTTGCGAATTTACATGCTCTCTCGCGATTGGTCTCGCAGCTAATATTTTCTGGAAATTTGCCATAGAATACCGTGCCCTGTTCATCTACCTGCTCTATCAGCGGCCAGACCGATGATAGCAACAATGGACTGACTCATCGTTTATCACTAATATTAGATACAGCGTGAGTGTAAGGCCTTCATCATCCCGTGAGAAATCCCGTATGCGGTCATCACGAGGTACGGTAGGGTAGAGATGGGTGGATACGGTAACCATGGCTCAAGAGTAGGGATGTTTCTGAAAATCTTGTTATTTTGTTTTGCCGACCTCAAATGAGAAATGCATTGAAAAGGGGAATGACTTGGGTAATTAATGCCTTTGAAACACAATTCGCACTAGTTGTAAAATACGCGTATCCTTCCATTCCTCACAATCGATCATCGCTTCCCTGTATCTGCTCGTCCTTTCGCTTAGTGTCGTCATCGTTACGAGCGGAATGCAGAGGGCTTACGGTCATCACTAGGTATGGTAGGGTGGTGTGGAAGGATACGGTATCCGTGTTTGTGGTAATGCTTCTGAATGTACATTGTGATTTACTTTGCTCATTACATGGGTGAGCGGAGAAAAACATGGATAAGTGATGCTGGTGAAACTCAATTCTCAAATAGTAGAGAAATCCCCTGTGTTTCTCTCTTTACTCTCGATCGATCGCATTGAATGTTCCTCCCCTCAATCTGGGTAGATCAAGGGTAGTTATCGATTTTTAAAATATTTCTTTTCCGTTAAGGAACTGCGCGCGACATGCTGCGAGATGTACAAGCTGGATACTGCGCCCGAGCGTGAGATCGCCCTCTTCATTTGAATGTTAGGAGATGACGTCATACTAATGTAACGGAAGATGCGATATTGGCAAGATACGGTAGGTTTTGACAAGCGAGGTTCGGTATGGTATTTGGAATATGTATAGGAACTTGCAAGTAGTGAGTTGTTTTCAAGGAATAACGACCTTATCATTGATTCTCCGGCAATCACAACGATCTCGTAGCCAGCATGAAGCACAAACCTTGCTGGAAATGATTTTCAGAAGAGCCAACCAGGGATGACTTTGCTCTTCTCATTCTGTATGTTATCTCATCAATTGAAATGGAGAGGTTCTTTTCTCTTCAGATAAGAGTAAAATCATGTTCATTCTGTATATATCTGCGTTGTGGCTTTCCTTTTTTACTTCACGAATTGGGGAGTTGCGTACGAGTCTGATAAGCAGTGCTGTCCACGCCGCCGGCGACCTCGAGACCATGAACCCCATGGTTAGACCATGGGTCATGGTTTTTTTGGAAGGTGGTGGGGAAACGTCAGTCGTTGAAGATAAACCTAAGGTACCATAACCGTCGTCATGTACATCGACACGACTGGTATTTGTCGGCTACCGTAACCCGCACTACCGTAAAAGGGGGGGGGCTCACCATCGTATAGTGGGTCATGGTCGAAAAATCGATGGTAGGTCATGGGTAGGTCAAGATTAAGTACTGTACCAATCAATAGTACAGTACTTCCTGATACCGTATATAGCTACCGTAACCCTGATTACCGCGAACTGATCTTTTTCAAAAATTGAAATTACCGTACCCTAATTAAAAAATCAAAGTACCGTGACCAATCGATAGTACAGTACCACCAGATACCGTATCCCACTAATGTAACCCCGACAATCGCGAACTAACTTTATTTTTAAGATGTCCTGGTGACGTGCACAATCGGTCTGGTGTCGTGAACAATCGATTGTACAGTACCCAAATGACTACCGTAACCCAGTTCCTTGGGTCAGATCTAGTTCCTTTGGTCAAACATTTTTCTAAAAATCCAAAACCATTTTATAAAAATCCTAAATCTATCATAAATTGGTTCTACACTAATTAGAGTTACGGTGGGATACTTCAAAATAATTTTATTATATATTTTGGATTTTTAGAAAAATGTTTGACCCAAGGAACTAGATCTGACCCACGGAACTGGGGTACGGTAGTCATTTGGGTACTGTACAATCGATTGTTCACGACACCAGACCGATTGTGCACGTCACCAGGACATCTTAAAAATAAAGTTAGTTCGCGATTGTCGGGGTTACGGTAGTGGGATACGGTATCTGGTGGTACTGTACTATCGATTGGTTACGGTACTTTGATTTTTTAATTAGGGTTCGGTATTTTCAATTTTTGAAAAAAATCAGTTCGCGGCAATCAGCGTATCAGGAAGTACTGTACTATTGATTGGTACAGTACCTAATCTTGACCTACCCATGACCTACCATCGATTTTTCGACCATGACCCACTATACGATGGTGAGCACCCCCTTTTGGGGGGGGGGGGGGTCTCAACCATGAAGGGGTTCATGGAAATTTCAAAAAAAATTAAGTCAGTTCACGATTGCTAGCTATGGTACTGTACTTGGGTTACTGTAACTAGATTACGGTATGCCGGACGAGCCTTCCTGATCCGTCTAAGGTATGTTTTACCACATCGTGGTGTGCCCACAGCACTCAGGTTACGGTAGTGCGGGTTACGGTAGCCGACAAATACCAGCCGTGTCGATGTACATGACGACGGTTATGGTACCCTAGGTTTATCTTCAACGACTGAGGTTTCCCCACCACCTGCCAAAAAACCATGACCCAGGGATCATGGTCTCGAGGTCGCCGCCACTGCTGGACAGCTATGCTGATAAGTGACGCAGGTGAAACTAACATCACACATTTGGTGAAATGTTCGTACCTTCCTCTCAAATTTCAAATTGGTAACCGCGTCACCGCAATTCAACTCAGAAGAAAGGTTCATTTGCGTGGTAGAGCAATTTTCGGATCGATAGCGCCCTCTCACTGTGGCTACGACTGCGTTGCCGATCGTCCGAGATCGATGAGTTGCGAACGAGTTGGATAAGTGACGCGGTGAAACTGAAATCACATGTGTGCTGAAACCTTCGTGTCTGCCAATTTTTATCACATTGCCCATTGATGGCCGCTTTCCATGCGTCGTTAATCCTTCTTCTCTTATATTTGATCATCCCGAGAGGAATGCAAAGGAAATGCGGACATCACGAGGTATGGTAGATTGTGGATGGAATGATACGGTTGCAATATCCAATGCATTCGGATTTTTATTTTTTAATGAGCCTGACTTCCCTGTCACATTGATGAGCGGACAAGAAATTGGGTAAGTGAAGGGAGTGAAACTTCATACGCACTGGTGTTGAAATTACACATTCACTTCAATCAGTCACCGCTTCCCGCTTCGTGTTAATCTTTACGTTCAGAGATGTCATCGTCCAGGGAAACGAAGAGAGCTTACTGTCATACCGAGGAACGATATCTTGGAGATGGAAGGATACGGTAACCATGTCTTACGGTAAGCGCAGTGATGCTTCTGTATAGATTTTGAGGATTTTATTTTTTAAGCTTTCACAACACTCTTTTATCGATGGGCGGAGAAGGACTTGGCGGAAGATGCGATTTTTACACTGTACTGTGATTTCTGAAAATGAACGGTAGGTTTTGACAAGCTTCAGAAGTCTATTTGTGATGTGAACATGCGTTTCTAGTAGTAAGGTGTTTTCTTTTGGAAAACGATGAAATCACAATTGCATAACTTACCATAAACTGAAAGCTTTTTTGACTGGCGCGTTCGTTTCGAATGTGATTTTGATAGTTTCTGTGCAATCGAAATACAAGGTCATTACACTAAAAAGAAATCTGAAATTTCCAGAAGAAAAAAATTTTACGACCCCAAATATGGTGTTGCTTTGTCTGTAAGTCTGTGTACCGTAACCTGGGAGTGGCGTTGGAGCAGATGTTGTGTCAGACTCATGATTTCATCAGAGGATTGAAGGAAAACTTCAATAGCGTAAATGTCAATACTTCTACCGTATTCGAAAGCTACAGTAGCCCAGTGCGCTGGGTCAGACGCTGGGTCAGATTCATGATTTCGTCTGCGGATGTATGCAAAACATCAATATCGTTCTTCTAACTTCAAACGAACGTACAGTAGTCCGTGGCGCTGTGTCAGATGATGGGTCAGATTCATGATTTCGATGGTCAATTAATGAAAAACCTCGATACCTTTGCCTATTTTGTTACATCTAGCATTGGGACAAACGCGGAGTGAAAACCATGATTTTGCCGACATCATTAGGGGGATTATCTTCTAAATATTCCAGCAACTTATAATTTTAAAAGAGGCGTATTTGCCCACTAGTTGCTACACAGAAAATTACGCTAATCTTATGTGAAGAACGAACATTGCTGTCAATTAATTTCCGTAGAACCAACTAGGGTTGGGTTCGTAAGAAAAGACCGTAATCAATCTCTTACCTACCAGAAAGGGTATTTTCTCTTCACATAAGGGGAAAGATTATGTGCATTATACTTGCTCTTAATTAATAGTAGATTTGATTTTGATAGTTTGTTAAAGTGAAGGCATTGATTATCTCAGCATCTGCAGAAGAATAAATAATATAAGGCGTGCTTGTAATTCATTTCCATATTTAACAACTAGCTCTGCAAAAATCTTAGTTTCGTTCAATTTTTACACAATTTTTTTAAAAATTCATAACAGTTCAATACAAAAATTAAATTATCTTTTACGACTGGTATGGGTTTCTATTGGCTTTCATTGACCTATTTAAGTCGCAATAGCTGCTCTCTCATTTTTTCTTGAATTGTTATGAATTTTTAAAAATTTGTGTAAAAATTGAACGAAGCGAAGATTTTTGTAAAACGCGCAACGTAGTTGTTAAATGTGGTAATGAGTTACAAGCACGCCTTATATTCTTGTTGTGAGCCGTATACAACTTCCGTGCGGATGATTGAAATATCGAAATTTCGGATATGATAATGGCACGTTGAAGCGCAAAGGCGGCTAGTGATTTTTTTATGTCGTTTCAAGATAGTAATCGTTGCTTTTCCGATAATTTTTTTATAATTTTTAACAGCTAGGTAGATATCCATTCCATTTCGTACGTTGTACTCTGTTCTCTCTTCCAGATTTGAGAGAGAGAGAGAGAGAGAGAGAGAGAGAGAGAGAGAGAGAGAGAGAGAGAGAGAGTTTCGCACATCTTCTTATCTTCGTAGCGTCGGAAGCACACTCAGTGAGCGATTACAGAGAATCGTCTATTTAACAATAGATCGTGAAATTCAGATTTGCTGTTTTGATTCAAATACATTTCATGCCGTATGTTTTGAAATTGAGCTCACTGAACAGTAAATAACTTTTCTTCAGACCACACGACAGGACGAATTTTGGACGTGGCGAAGCACTGAGGCGAATCATTATGTTTACATTTATTTGCAAGCTAACCACTGACAGTAATCAATTGTCTTATGAGTTTGCGATTTCTTTCGAGTACGAAGTGACTTGTATTTTCGCTAACTTTTGAAAATTAACAGCATAGAAAGATAGTTCTTTATAGTCTCGCACTATTCCTCCCTTCTGATATAGATGGACAATATACTACAGCCGAGATGCGTAGTCATCGAGGAAGGAAAAGCTTGATTTGCAAGGGAAAGAAGGGAGTGAATTATTATCACATGTTGAAAATCGTTTAACAAAGCAACGGGTGCAAGTTCGAGACGTTCGAGAAAAAAGTTCAATCACTTGTCGCCTTGGCGCTGCAACGATTGATCATCTTCTCAGAAATTTCGAAATTGCAATCAGTCACGCTTACGAGTGCAACAATTATTTAACTCACAACAAGTAGTATTTTTCTGCGGATTTGAGGTAGATTCGAAGGCCGATATGAGTGAGGAGAAGGAATGAGAACAGATTAGAGGTGGATTGAGAACAGAGATGGTGTTGGCCACTGAAAGCAATGTTTTTATCTCGCTCCCTTTCGCTCCTTTTTTGCGAACTCTCTCGACTCTTTGATGTTGCAGCTTCCTCTTTTGTAAACTTGCATGTAATTGGATCTTCGTTGCACGCATATTAAAGAAGGAGTAACACGAAAAATTAGTTTAATTATCCGCTATGCGTGAGTAATAGAATCTGGCAGCCCGATCATGATTCACTTTATCCGAAGTTTCACAAACAGCTCTGAGGCTATTTACATACGCGCAAAGTTCATTGACAGCGCAGGGTCTTGGCTGCTTCGTTTATGTTTCACTTGCTCTACATAATTTTCGCATCTTTCTTGGGGTAATTTGGCTACAGTTTCCCATTGCGAGCGCAATATCTTCGTGGTGGGACTACCTAGCACTCATTCGTGTTACCCCTTCTTTAAGAGTCGGTCCGCGAGAAAACATAATAACTGGCCGGATGAGTTTTTTGCACTTAAGTAGAAATCAGAGTAGAAATGTATTTTTCCGGGACGGAATTTTCGAATAGAAAAGTAAGAAAACCTCTTCCTTAGATGTAAGGGGGATCGAAGCTAAAAAAAGCTGCATCCAGCGGACCGTGATTAATTAACGACGAAACCTGTGGAATTATTTCATCAATTTCGACAAGTTCCGAAAATAATATCGGCATTCCGAAATTAATTTCGCGCGCGAGTTGGAGGATAGAGCGATCTGCCGAAAATGAGATGGACCTCGATTGACACATTCCGGCATTTCCGAAATCGAGGAAATGTAGATTCCTAACTCGTTTTTTCCTAACTCGATAAGTTGTAAAAGTAATAATGCCTAACTCGATAAGTTGTAAAAGCAATAATGGCCTTTCCATTATAACCAGACCCAGTGACAAAAATTGTGTACTGATTATGCACTAACTTTAGCTTTACATATTTTTAATATATAGTCCGAATTTTGAGAAAAAAAAAATAAAATGTGAGTGAGAAACCGCGATCTCACATGTCGTACCTGATATTGTCCGACTGCACGATGGCATCTCGAGACTCCTCCTCGATCGCCACTTTCTCAGGACGGTTGGCACATGACCTACAGAAAAGCGCATTTCAATGCGCTGGAGCACTTGGCAACTTTGAGTTGCAGCTTTTCAATATCAGAAGAGAGGAAACCGGAGAGATTATGAGGTCCTAGTTCTCGGGTAAATAAATAATAAATTAATCGATGAAACTATCCGTCACTTCATCAATATCCTTTTTTCAAGTTACTATTTAAAAAAAAATAACTGCAAGCGACACATCAGAAGCGACACATATGCCTAATGATCGTGTAGTGATTTTCGATCTAAAATGCCCACATCTATCCTCCATCGACTGCAATAAATTGTACTGCATGCATCGCATCCTCTCCGACAGCATAATCTGCAGTGATGGTGAGGGAGAACTAGTTTTGCTAAAGATGTCGTTCGCGTAATTATTGAGGAAAAGTAATTGTAGCTGGCATGCAATTAAACAACTTTCCAATTTGTCGGCGCCCTGCCAATTTTAAGATGCGCACTTTGCTTTTCATTTGATGATAACATAGTAAAACAATACCACCAGAACGAGGAAGAATTAAATAATGGCGCCAGTTGTGCCACAAATCAAACCAACAGCTAGAACGCACTCTGAAGCGGTTATATGATGGCACTGCTTTATAAACGATCTTTGGCTATTCTATCTCTGGAGTCAGGGAATAGAAAAAGCGAGAAAGTAACCAAATCTATTCCTGAAAAACCGCACAGAAGGTACGGCCTCGTGGAGAGGCTTGGCTGCAGCAGGAGCCTCAATCGATGATCTAGCGCAGCTTTACTGACTTTGATTTTTGATCTTTATCAACTCAGCCGACAACAATTGAATTACCCTAGTAAAAGAAGATTTTGTTGACTCACCTGGTGACTTTGAGATAGATCATTCTCCTATCATATGAAAGGAACAAAATGATGCAGTAGAGGTCTCGTTCTTGACAGTAAACATATTTCGAGGGGAGCTGGATAAACTGCAAAAATTTGTTTATTTGTTTTGTCGACGTGTAAGATAATTTGCACTTACATTAAGTGCTTATTAGAAGAAGGCGAATGAGACAGAAACTTTCATACACTTGATGTTATAATCAAAACTTATTCAATGCATCTAGCGGTGTTTGTGCCGCATATTGCATTCGAGAGCACGACCACAACCAGAAATTATTTTTGTTTTCTCGTTTGTTCACAATTTATTTAGTAATAATTTATATGTCTCTTCACCGTCACAATTCTCTCCTCTTAGCTTCATCCTCATCGGAAAAACCAAACAACGACCAGAGGATGAACGAGAGGATGAGGTGATTGAGAGATAGAGCGCTGAAATGTTCCGATTTTTTTGCTTGCCATCAATATTATCCCTTTGTTGGGCATATCATCAAAACGATCTTGAAAAATTCAAAATCATGATAGATATATGTTTCACTGTCAATGCATAAATTCTCGCTCCACAGGACTTTTAATTATCATGTTCCTGTCTTTCTAAACAATGCACTCCTAGATCAGCGCGGAACTGTTCCGAGTATTTCCGACTACAAAAAGGAAGATGGGCGATGGCGAGTCGTGACTCCTCCTCGATCTCTACAGGGTGTTTCAAAATTATTGAGACTCGAATTTTCCAACAGCTCTCTTTCAAAACGAACATCTAGGCCCTCATGTTTCTACATTATGTAGACCAGCACTAGAGCTATTAATTATAAAAATAATTTTGACTGGCATCACTAGTTATTTTTGTTATAGTTATTCAAAGCAGGCTATTTCGGATATCGGATCGCCGCAGAATTTTTCGACTTTGTTTTTTTGTTATTTTTCGACTTTGCCATCTGTGGAACTTCGGATAAAGTGATCCATAATCGGACTATTGACTTGTATTACATAGGCATAGTGGATAATTAAACTATTTTTTTGTGTTACTCCTTCTTTAACGGAACTACATAATAATATAGTTAATGTTGGTGTGAGATTCCAAAGCACGGAGAACCAAGCCTATTTCTCAAACACTGAATATTCCATTTTCACCGAGATTTTGAAATTTTCGACTTTGTAATGTGTTATCTTTCTCTCATGCCTAAGTCGAATTCCTTTGTTGGGTGGTTAGCCACATATACTCAAGTACTTTACAATTTTGCAGTTGAAATGGAGCGAATGGATGTAAATTTTTAGGGAGGACTAATAAAGTCGCCAGATCGAAGTCTTTCATAGTTATTCCAAAATCAAGATTTGATGACCGGTTCTTGATTAGGCAACCAGTCCCTAATGAACATAAACTATTATTAAATATTATAATTACAAAATTTGGTTGCCGGCTATGCATATTTTGAACGGCTGATTTTTGACCCTGAAGAAGTTGAAACCGCGGCCCTGCTAATTGCCTCCACTGAATGAATCAATCGTATTCCGTCCAACCTTTACCAAACTGTCTCTAATTTTAAGATGGTGATGCATTGAAGTAGATGATTATTATTCCAAAGTGTCAATGATCTGACATGTGTTGCAGAGCTTTTGAATCGGTTGAAAGATCTGTCAGATGCACAACTAATTGCAACTCTTTCCGACGTTCTCATGAGCCACATAAAAGAGAGAGCCGCTAGTCCTGTATCTACCTAATAGCACTGGACATGGATATCCTAAATACGTTGTTACTTGATTGGTAGCCTTGCTTAATTCAAGAAATCAGGCCAAACACTAATGTCCCACATTTATGAGACATCTCGGAATCGGCTATTATTATTTTTCGGGGATACAATTATGCCACTAGTAGGCCGATTGGCACGAAACTTCTACTGTAGTGAGGGTACTAGTCCTTCGTAAGAATACTCGTATTAGATGTATCAACTATCACTCTAAAGTTCTAAGCTATGCAAAACACGAGAGTCTCAATAATTTTGAAACACCCTGTAATTTCTCATTCGTGGCATATGAATGATCTGCAGAAGAGCGGAAACTGGATGTGATGATGATGTGATTATGGCTCAATCGAAATCTGTTAAACGTTTCTAATAGCACTGTTTGGACCACACATTGCATTCGAAAAGAGAAACGCATAGAGATACCGATCGTTGATTGGGTTATATTTGAACAAACGAAAATACCTCGACTCGTATTCAAATTGCTCGTTTTTTCAGTGCTCAAGATCCAGGAATTGTTGAGAATAATGTAAATTTAAGATGATTTTGACCAAATTAGTTGATTATCGTTTTTTTGATCTAGTAGTAGATCGTCCTTTATGAGCACTGCGAAGATTGCGACTGCGCGCGTCTTCGTGCTCGCAATCGGCTGGTTCTTCTATAAATACTGTTCCTAAATTATCTTATTCATAATGTGCATCTATATTTCGAAAAAAATATTACCCTCTCTTTTCTGTTTCACTATTATTACTTACTGCCAAGTACCTTCCTTACTCAATGAATTCGTTTTTTCCGGTATGAAATATCAAAACTACTTTTTGAGATATGTTGCCAGCTGACGCAATTGCACTTCTAGAGTGTAATTTCTTAATACTCATCACACACGCACTCCTCTGGTGCGCTCCTCAGTTTTGCTTCTATCTGCACACATTGAGATTCCGGGAGAAGGATGCACATGAAAATTACACAATAGGAGGAGAATTAGTGACGGAGAAACGACGCATCATATGTCAATGATCGGCTCAACATGATGATTCTGTTTCACTATTTTTATTACTTCCTAATTTCACAGTCATGTTCTAATTTCATGTTCGAGTGTGTGATTTCTCACATTAAAAAGTAGTAAAATACTATCTAGTGAAGTGATCATTCCACTATGAGCGAGACAGTGAGGAAGAGTGTAGTTCCACTGCTCACCGTCTCGTGCTCGAATGCCACGTAGTAAAAGGGATTAACGGAGCTACAACATCGTTCCTTCGCCAGTGCGATATAGCAGCAGCAAAGTACACGTCCGTACATGAATGTGGGGTGCCTCTGCAAAAATGAATTCGAATAATATATCAACTGAGCTAAATTGTGTAGAAATTTCGCATCACCTACCAGGAGCATTTTCACTTCACTGACTGCTATAGAATTATAATTTTTAGGCTCACGCATTCATCCCTTTCATTGGTCGTTCAAAAACATAACACACTCACAGTTATCACGGCTCTCCTGTAAAAACGTAGGAAAATGAGAAAGTTTTGGCGACAAAAGTAATTTTTGGTCACCCGTTTCGCTGTAACTAGTTCACCAAAAAGGGTAAGCGGAGAACGACTTTCAGGTTCGTTTTTCAAAATTTGCATAGTGAAGCGTAGTATTGTAATGACCTCCCGCTTAAAGTGCTAAGTCAAGAGATAGCTCTCTTTTGAGAAAAGTGATAAGTTTAACGTACACCAAAAATCTAAATTTTAGCCATATTGACCTATTTTCAACAATAAACAGATGACTATTCATTCTCAGTGATTCGATATCCACATTTCGAATCCAACATTCCGATGTCTATGGGTGTGAATACCCTCCATGGAGAAATAATTAGAATTTTCCGTAACTGCTCCTCATTCGAACATTTCTTAGATAGAGTGCATCAACTATCAAGATATTTCATAACAATTAAATATCCAAAAGACATAGTTTTCTCTAGAATTTACAAAACTCTGAATAATAATCCAACCATCGCTTTGAAATACGCACTACCGAATAATGAAATATGTCTTCAAATAATTAACGGAATCTAACCAATTATCCGATGAAATTATAGTAATTTTACCAACAAACGAGAGAGTCAATAACCCTACGCTCTTTGTTTCACCCTCCCCTTCCCCTTCCCCGTCTCCCAGGGAGAGAGACAGCTGACCGTTCGCCTTGATCTACCTCCTGTCTTGCCAGACAACTGACCTTTGGCCTTTATCTACCCCCTGTCTTCCCTCCTCCTCTCGCATCGATTGATATCACCCTCTTCCCTTCTCACTCCACTCATTCGTTCACCTTGTTCTCATCGGAGTTTACTATATTTATTATTTTCACATTCGCATTCTGTCGTGAATCGTTTTCTGTCGCGTTTTTGTTGTTTGTTGAATCCCTTATCTCTCTAATTATATTATATTTATACTTTTACTACCCTTTTATTCTTTCTACTCGTTCCTTTTGGTAAACTACTCGTAGTGGGCATCGCACTGATGAGGTCCCCCCATTGCGAGGCGGGTCGGGTGTATGCGACTCAGGACCGAAACACCCACCCGCTCTTTTCTAGGAAGTAATACTCTGCTCTATTATCTTTCTAAGGCAATTATCTCTACTTTTCATGCCATTTCGATTTCACTTTAATTTCATCTGTATGTCATTATTCGCAATCAGTAAGGGTCTTCGTACACTTTCTTGCGCACTTTACTCCAGTCCTGTCAAGACAGTTAGCGAGGTACAGCAGTGAGACAAAGTTGTAGTGAGATCAGGATTATAAAGCAATTTCATGCACCAGGCCTTCTTGAAAAATATGAATTATGTCTATTTAGTATGATATGCAAAAATTATTATATATGGGCATAATTTTGAACCACTCACAGATAATGACAATCGAAAAGTGTTCTCGAAATTTAGACGAGTTTTTTTAAAAGTGGATGCTAGATGACGGTCCGAAACAAATTTTTGAAAGCCGAGTTGTCTTCTCAATAAATCTGGAGATCCAAATAGTTGTGGAGTATAATTCACCAAAAGTGGTCAGTATACATTTACAGTTTGGGGTTGATCGGGGTCTGTTGAGATATGTGGCTCCAGAAAGAACGATGTTACGTATATCAAACTACTGAAATGTGCACTTTGTTATAATTCCTACCTCACCTCACACACATGTTCAATATCGGATTTATTGTGACCATCCGAACCAACAACCCTTCCCTTACTGAATTCGAAACTCACAAACCTGCATTTTTGCGCGCCTGCCCAAATTAAATTGTTGAAAATTGCAAATTTCAAATTGCAAGTAGAGTATTATTTGCTTGTTTAATGATAAATTATATCCCCATGCGTAGTAATTGGAACGCACTTATGTTAGGCCCAGATGATATCATTCTGGGTTCGGGAGAGTTGCTCAAGTTTACTATGAATCATCGGCTGAAATAAGATTAAGTGAACTATATCTTTTTTCCGCTCAACATAGCACCGTATCTGACATATATTTGGAAAGCGCATTCAAGGGGCATATCACCACGCTATAGGAGTTTGGTTCATTATTCGTCTCTTCGAACTAGCACCCGGTCAAACAAATTAATGAAATAAAGTAGAATGAGAAGAGTGCGGAATGAGGTTACAATTACAATTATGATGTACGGTTTCTCTGAGAATAGCATGAAGAAGTAAAGAAACAAAAAAAAGTTTTTTACGCGATGATTATTTTTAGCACTACGAATCGGATACGGAATCAATTAATTTGAAAACGTCCACTTTTGTAGAAATGACAAAGCAGGAAAACACCTAGGAAAATATGCAGCAGGAGTTATGATCACAGTGGCAAGAGAGATTCCAATTCAATGACGAAGGAAGACACGATGTTAACCCTAGTATTCCTGCGCAGAGAAGGTGAACATTAGAAAAAGGTCTCGCTTTCTTCCTATTCTCTCTGTCTCATGATTATGAGAAAACGCTTAACGAAAAGAACTGGGTAATAACTATTACGCCTTTTTGTGCTGTATTATTAGGCTGGAAAGAAAGTAACGCTCGATTTGAAACATAAATTTTGAACCCTCGTAAAATCCTTTTCGTTAAGGATCTTAAGGTACCTCCATAGCATGTAATAGGGGATTACTTGGCCATTGCATACAGGGCCATTGTATGTTCGATTCACCTCTTGCTTTTTTGGAATCAAGGAAATGTAAGTTTTATCAAATGTGAAATGTTCACACTTTCATACAAATATTTTCTGCTTCTCGTATTTTGGGGGATAAAATAACCGTACATTTGGATATAGAGGATTGAGAAGTACATAGGGAGTTCTTACGAATAATACGTCTGAGATCATGTTTGGATCAATATAGCAGGATGTGCACAACTTTGAAATCGAGCCTTTCCATTTAAGCACTTCTCAAGCGATACTATTTCTTGTTTAGAGTATCATTCAGATTGACTTCTAAATAATCGCGTTTTCATTATACGCAATGGTACTACATACTATGGGAAACATTTGAACTCAACTTTTAGAAAACATAAATTTATCTCTACAGTGATACAGTGAAGTTTGTACTTTCCCGGTTTTCAATATTGAAATTGATAGATCCAGAAAGGCTGCCTCGTAGAGGTTGGTGTTTGTTTGTTCAAGTGTGAGCGAATGATGGTACATGTCGGTGGTCATTCGTATAAAATAATTTGCTTTCTCGGAGATGTGAAAGAGATCATCAATATATCTGAAGGTTCTGTTCAGTGAATAGGATAAAGAATGCCCAACTTTTATTTGATTTTGGATATACTGAAATTCCATGACTGCCAATGTAAGATCAGCAATCTGTGGAGATGCATTATTACCTTGCGGAATACCTTTATTTTGTTGGCACAGATGTTCTCCATAATATGCGTAGGAATTTTTGAGGATGAAATCGATAATACCTTTTATGTCTACTTTGTGATATGATCTACCAGAACTACTGGAATTATTTCTATCATATCGAAAGCAATTTCCTTGTACTACGAGGTATTCGGAGCCAGCATTTTTAAATAGGAGATCTATAAGATAGTAGAGTTTTTCTCTAACCACGTCATGGGGAAGATTCGTGAAGAGCGAGGAAAAATCCGCACAAAATATTTTGGAATTTGGAACTGTACTCAGTTGTTGAACCACCTTGAATGTATTTTGAATAGAAAATAATCTATTTATCCTGTCGTGACTAGTTATATTTTCACAATATCTTCTGAAGTGATTATGAAGAAATTTAAGTATTTTTTGTAATTCTATCGATAATGGTTTTAAAGTACTGTCATGGGCACCGGTTATGAATCGGAAGTTGATAGGGTTTTTATGCATTTTTGGAATGCCATAGATTTTAGGTAGATTACCATCTGTGAGTGGTTTAATTCCAAAACTTCTTGTGAATCGTTCATGATTAGTTTTTATATCTATGGGGAGTATATGGGATTTCAACTCATAAGTTATGTTTCCGTCGCTTGTAGTATTTAGTTCTTTTTCCATGAATTTGAGGTATAATTTCTTAAAAAGTAAAGGCGTAGTTACCAGATGCTTTATCAACCATTGTCACTACGAAGTCTTTATGAAGTTGAGAAACTTTGTAGGAGAAAATTTTATGATTTCTAATTTCATTTTGTTTGAAGTTTAATTTGTTGTTAATCTTATCGGAAATTAGTTTATGGAATTTATCTTTGATTTTACTTATTTTGTCTTTATGAGTTCGATGCTTGCGTATCAGCCCGGTCAATAGAATCTCGCATGATTTCCGAATTGAATCTATTAGTTTGAGGATCAGTATATGTTTGTATTCTGAATTTTGTTCCTTTCTCGAAAATGTTTCGAAGATCCGGATCCCGTACAATATTCGTGTTTCCAGAGCATACGTGTTGGTAGTTTGAATCGACGAATTCTGGATATTGAATACAATTACATGGCGAGTTTAGAATCCTTGCTATGCCATTACTGTCGAGACTTCTAAGGAATTTACCATAATTACAAAGATATTGTGATGTCGACGCTCCTAAGGAATATGTAATTTGAACGCGAGGAATGGTCATTGGGTCATCGGTCATTTCTTTGTAGAGCTTTTTAATGTTTTCCGAATTGAGAATCTTAGAAAGTTTTATTCTCTCCATGAATTTACCAAAGTAATGCAGCTTCAAAAGTGCTTTTGGCTGATCATTTATTGTTTCATTTGTCTTGTATTCCCAAAAATGCGGGCAGATAATTGAGAATATTTTGTATTTCATTTCATGGGTCAATAAGTTGAAATCTGAAGAAGCAGTAAATGATTCTATTTTTACCATTTCATGATGGGCAAGTGATCGACCGTAAATATAAAGCTCTCTGGTTTCCATACTATATATCTTGTCAACAATTTTCATTATAGTTTTTGTACACTTGGCTGCAGATTTTCTTCTGGTTCGCTTTCTCTTTCCTCTTCGGTTTTTAGGGAGGTCTGCAATTGGTAATGTTTGGTATGGATGTGTAGATTTTTCGAGGGGGTTTATTCCCTCGGATATATATCCAAAGTTTTTTATGGAGTCATTCAGACCGAAAGGGTATGCAGTATTCAGTGCTTTTATCCAGAGAAGTTCTTTTTGCAGGAGTTCAGTTTTGTCCTTTCCATGATCTAGAATATCAACAGTGAATGAATTACGATCATGCAAAGCTTCCTAAAAATGTTTACTGAGGAAGGTATGAAGGTGATTCTTCTCGAATGAGTAGCTATGTTGGGAAATTCTGCTTTTTAGCGTTTGTGTGGTCTCGCCGACATATTGCTTTCCACATACAGTACACGTTATTAAATACACCACATTTTTTGTCATGCAGTGATCCTCTGCTTTTTTATTCGTTAGGAACACATCATTAGTTATATTGCTAGTTACGCCAATTTTGAAATTAGATTTTGGACAAATTCGACAACGTGGCTTTCCACAGGAACGACCAGGATGGATTGAGTGTTCTCCAAGAGTTATGAGATTGCTCCCACACTCTCGCCTAACAAATGTAGATGAACGAATTAATTTAGACGCGTTTTTTGTGTTTTTAGAGGGCTGTATGAGGGATGCCCATCCCTTACTATGAGGTCGATCGACGGACATTCGGCAGGACTCCTGCCATGGCATGACCCCTCTATGGTGGGAGAACCATATGTATCTGGCTTGACTGCTCTGTCATCCCCTCTCCGCCGACCTATGGGTCAGAAGAGACGACAATCGCTGCAGACGTAGCGAAGAAGGATTTCTGGATTTGAAATGAGAGTATGGGATAAAGCCAGTTGAATCTGTATGATTACGAATCTAGAAATTAAGGATTTAGGGGAATTTGAAGTATTAAGTGAAAGAATATAATGGGCGAAATAGTTGCAGAAGTAATTGATGATGTAATGGGATATATAAGAAAGAGGCACAAAAAGCCTATGCGCTGGTTTTAGAATTGAAATGTAGAAGCAAGAGGAGGTGGTTGCGGGAATTCTTTCCCGGATAGAGAAATGAGAGAGTGGGAGAAAAGGAAGAAGGCATATACCACCGGCCTATTGCAGTTTTATTAACAAATTGGGTGTGGTTTGTCGATTTTTGTTGTAAATATTTGAAAAAGAGAACGCGCAGAGAATGCATGCAGATTATGAGAATTGAGAATAAGATATTAAGAATTCAAATGAATTTGAGAATTTCTAATCATTCCTCCCCCACAGTTGGCGGGGGGCACGGTGCGTATCTGATCACCGCGCCACACGACGCCCTGCAGGAATGAGGAAGAGGGAAGTTGTAAATTATAAGTAGATAGAAGAGTTTTGAAGTTAAAAATAGAGAAATTGAATTGAAAGAATTGAATATTTATGTTGTTTGTTGTTCAAAGAACAACTACCCACCCTCCTTAAACGCAATTCGACCACAAGGGCCCTTGATACTGCGAGGAGGGGGGTCCAGATAGGTTTAGGGTTGGCCTTAATGCGTAGATAAACTCCAATCGCCAAACCCTTGGGTGTCACAAAAGTGAACGGAAAGAGTAAAAAAGAAAGAAGTGGAAGTGGGAAAAGATATGAAAATGAACAGGCAGAAGGTAGAGAGAATAAGGGAAAGCGTTTAGAATGACTAAAGGATAAAGAAAACAAGAATAGGGAATGCAACTGAAACCCTGCTCACACTGGAGAGGAGCCAAGCTCTCACCTGCACAGAGCGAAACAGGGTAAGCGAAATTAAAGTGAAATCGAAATGGCATGAAAAGTAGAGATAATTGCCTTAGAAATATAATAGAGCAGAGTATTACTTCCTAGAAAAGAGCGGGTGGGTGTTTCGGTCCTGAGTCGCATACACCCGACCCGCCTCGCAATGGGGGGACCTCATCAGTGCGATGCCCACTACGAGTAGTTTACCAAAAGGAACGAGTAGAAAGAATAAAAGGGTAGTAAAAGTATAGATATAATATAATTAGAGAGATAAGGGATTCAACAAACAACAAAAACGCGACAGAAAACGATTCACGACAGAATGCGAATGTGAAAATAATAAATATAGTAAACTCCGATGAGAACAAGGTGAACGAATGAGTGGAGTGAGAAGGGAAGAGGGTGATATCAATCGATGCGAGAGGAGGAGGGAAGACAGGGGGTAGATAAAGGCCAAAGGTCAGTTGTCTGGCAAGACAGGAGGTAGATCAAGGCGAACGGTCAGCTGTCTCTCTCCCTGGGAGACGGGGAAGGGGAAGGGGAGGGTGAAACAAAGAGCGTAGGGTTATTGACTCTCTCGTTTGTTGGTAAAATTACTATAATTTCATCGGATAATTGGTTAGATTCCGTTAATTATTTGAAGACATATTTCATTATTCGGTAGTGCGTATTTCAAAGCGATGGTTGGATTATTATTCAGAGTTTTGTAAATTCTAGAGAAAACTATGTCTTTTGGATATTTAATTGTTATGAAATATCTTGATAGTTGATGCACTCTATCTAAGAAATGTTCGAATGAGGAGCAGTTACGGAAAATTCTAATTATTTCTCCATGGAGGGTATTCACACCCATAGACATCGGAATGTTGGATTCGAAATGTGGATATCGAATCACTGAGAATGAATAGTCATATGTTTTGTTATACAGTGAAGTTTGTACTTTCCCGGTTTTCAATACTGAAATTGATAGATCCAGAAAGGCTGCCTCGTAGAGGTTGGTGTTTGTTTGTTCAAGTGTGAGCGACTGATGGTACATGTCGGTGGTCATCATCGGGTCCGTCGAAAAGAGGTGTCCCATAAAATGAATTTGGAAAAGAGGGGTCCCAAAAAGATAGGGACCCCTCAAAAAGAGAGGTTCCATAAATTGAGTATTGAAAAGAGGGGTCCCAACTTCCATGAAAAGTGGGGTCCCTGATTTAGTCGGCAGTGCTCTGTGCCTGAATGTTTTTGTTATGACTTCTGAAACATTTGACAGCATAATTTTAGCCTAATATTTCGAAAATAAAATTAATATATTTCAGGTTGCAATGTTAAAATATATAAAAGAGAGGACGCGACAAAACGTATGCATCAACCTGATAGTTGAGTTACTAAAAATTAGGAATAACGTGAGCCAAAATCTAGCACGACCAATCAGGCGATTTGTATCTTCAGCAATGATTATATAATTAAAATTGCTTGATTGATTGTTTGAGAGACTTTTTTATTCAGTGATTGATTTCGTAATGCCGAAATTAAGAACCACCACGTTCAGGTTTTACCAATACATACTCACCTCACAGTTCTCCAGAGGCACAATGGATCAGCGACGGCTACGTGTAACCCAAAATATTTAAAAAAATCAAAATGATGATATATTCAGAATCATTTTAACCGTTCCCCTAGTACTCGTTGTCACTAGCACCTCGTAGACAGATCAAATTCGAGATCTTAGATCTGCTACCAAACTTCGCACCAAAATGCTTGGCTGATACAGACCTACTCCCCTCCCATTATCATCATTAAACTCTCCACTCTACCGTATCTCTTATATTCTGGTGATCCTGAGAAAATTACAAACTGCACAGTAACATCGAAGCACGGCGTATTACAGGGTGAGGGCTAGAGATGAAATAACACAGGGAAAGAGAGCAATCTCTCGCGAATTTACATGCTCTCTCCGATTGGTCTCGATGCGAATATTTTCCCGAAATTTGCCAATAATGCCGGGCGAAGCTCTGGGATTTTTTTCTGTAATCTTTTTTTTTATGAGAGATTAGATTTTTTTATTCAGAACGATTTTAAAATCGAATCGGAAAACGGTTGGACTATTCCTAGAGCAATAACACAAGTCGCACTAGAGATAAATCATTAACAAGTTCTGGAGGAATCATTCTAATGCATCTGCTTCCGTATTCCGTCATCGGTACTATAATACATAATATATTCAATGTATGACATATAATTAGCTTAATCAATAACATCCATATCTTCATCAGTAGTAGCCACTCTTCGAAACGCGTCGTCTTCTCCGGGGTGCACACCATTCTTAGGTCACCATCCACAGCTCTATCACGGAACCAATGGACACGGCAAGTAAGTAAATGCACGGCAAACAAGATACTCAGAACTTCTGAGTCAGAAGTACAGGAAATCGAAGATCATAGGTATTTTCTAAAATTTTACTCAGTAGAACAGTTTCGAAACCACCAAGTGACTTTTCGCTGCTCTGTCCCAGTTGGTGGGTCCCAAAACTTGGGACCCCTCTAAAAGAGTGGTCCGTCGAGAAGAGGGGCCCCAATATGTTTGGGACCCCTCTCAAAGAGGGGTCCCATATTATGGGTTTAAAAAAGAGGGGTCCCAAAAAAGAGGGGTCCCATATTATGGGTTTAAAAAAGAAGGGTCCCAAAAAGTTAGGGACCCCTCTAAAAGAGAGGTCCCATAAAAAGAGGGGTCCCTTAAATTTAGAAATTGAGTTTGAACAAGAAGGGTCCGTGTTTTTTTCGGAACTACTTGTTAGCTGAGATTTTCAAATTGTCGTTATTAGTTGTTATCCTTTTTCATCTTATCTAAAAAAATGATATCTAGATAAACAGGGTCTATTCTAAGGATACATTAGTATAATTGGATGTCGACCATTAGCATGCAAGTATAAGATAGATGACAATTACGTGATTATTTGTTCATTTGGCTCTGTACGGATATGGGGGAACATTGAGATTATGGGGGACTAATGACTTTTTCTGTACGGACATGGGGGCCAATACGATTATTGGGGAATAATGATACCATATTCCGATACGTTTCTTTGTATTCGACTTGCACTACATCACCGTGCATTACATCACCATTACATCACCATCATCATGAAGAGGATGTTGACCAGCACATCGAGGATCAACATCAAGATGAACACACTGAGCAAGTGGTAGCTCATGAGGACCCTTCCGGAGGTAATCGCAATGAGAGGAGGAGATGAAGAAAATCAGCAGTTGATCAATTTTAATCCTCATTATCGAGATCATCATCAACCGGAGCAGTTGGATCCATTGGAGGAAGATGAGTGATCTAAAAGACAACCGGTGTCACGTGACGCCGGGGAGCGTTACGTCATCCAACTGATAGAAGATTCGTCAGAAGAGAGCCTTAGGCACACGTGACGTAATGCAAGTCGAATACAAAGAAATGTATCGGAACATTAGTCCCCAATAATCTTATTAGTCCCCCATACCCGTACAGCAAAAAGACATTAGTCCCCCATAATCTCACTGGTCCCCAACATCCGTACAGAAAAATTCATTGGTCCCCATAATCTCACTGGTCCCCCATATCCGTACAGAAAAAGTCATTAGTCCCCCACAATCTCAATGTTCCCCCATGTCCTTACAGAGCGGTTCATTTTATGCTATTATTTTGAGAAAATAATTTTAAGAAAGATTTATTTAAGGCAGTATACGTTTTACATAATCAGTGGATTGCATCGTTAATTTAATTTGCATATTTTTCATCCATATCGTTTCTTCCCGCCTCCATTTCCTCCGATCGTTATCTTCGTTCCGCCTCCAGTTCCTCCACTTGTCTTGGTGTCTCCACCAGTTCTATTTTTCGTGATTCCATTGTATGCTTCCAACCATCATGCATCTAGGGTCTAAACGAATAATCAATGATACTCGTGGTCATGATTTGTTATCCTATCGATTTTATCGTTTTGAACGAAAAGCGTTATCACGGACACACTGTTAGATGTTTTGAGTCAAAGTCAAAGTCATAACATATTTTTCAATGATACGCAAAAGGACCTTCGCTCTTCGATTATCCACAATTTCCATTGCAACCTGAAATATATTAATTTTATTTTCGAAATATTAGGCTAAAATTATGCTGTCAAATGTTTCAGAAGTCATAACAAAAACATTCAGGCACAGAGCACTGCCGACTAAATCAGGGACCCCACTTTTCATGGAAGTTGGGACCCCTCTTTTCAATACTCAATTTATGGAACCTCTCTTTTTGAGGGGTCCCTATCTTTTTGGGACCCCTCTTTTCCAAATTCATTTTATGGGACACCTCTTTTCGACGGACCCCTCTTTTCCAAATTCAGTTTATGGGACCCCTCTTTTCGACGGACCCCTCTTTTAGAGGGGTCCCAAGTTTTGGGACCCACCAACTGGGACAGATCCCTTTTCGCTCTACGGATTCATATAAAGATTCCGCTTTCAAACTAAATTGTTACAGCTACGATTTGCTCTTTACAAAATCTAAAATTCAAATAATTATTCTACTCATCAAATATCGGAACGTTTTTGAACAATTGCAAAATCTTACGGAATAGTCAGTCAGAGCGAGAGAATGCATAGTGAGTGCTTTCCATTTTATTCGCTTTGCTATTAATAACAACCCTCGAATATGATTAGATTTACCAATTATGATGTGACTGCCTCATTAAAGGCAGCAAAAAGTTCGTAATTGAAGAGTATCGGAAATGTCTCTATTCAAACACGAATTCGAATATATGACGCCGGTTGTGTAAGAAACGAGCAAGGTCTGGCACATCGAATTTTCGAAAACTCGTGGAATGGGGTTCTCAAGGGAGCTGATCATGATGACCAACTTCAGTTTGCACAATCTCGACCGGTAAAGCCAGGCTTCATGTGGGCTGCATGTACATTTATGTCAATAACTCCGAACCCCATTGAGGTATCACCTTCAAATTTGTACAGTGGTACTATGAGCTACCTCTGAGCCCGTCGAAGCAAAATTTGCAAATTTCTAAATATGAATTTTAGGAAATTTTGGATCTCGAATATAAGGCGCCAGATACAGACACCAATTAGATGGGAAGATGCGCCTTGTTCAGGGGATCATTTTTCGTATGCTATGTGTGGCAAACAAGTTTGACATATTGTTGCTACGCGCCTTTAAATAGGGCGATTTGCTCATGTTTTGCTGGGACACCGCGCACTGTGTGCAGAGGGAGAGGAATTAATTGCAATTGTCATCGATCTCAATTTAAAGAAGGAGTAACACGACAAATTAGTTCAATTAGCCGCTATTTGTATGCAATAGAAGCCGGTAGCCCGATCATGAATCACTTTATCTGAAGTTTCACAGACCACTCTGCAGCTATTTGCATACGCGCAAAGTTCATTAACAGCGCAGGGTTGTGGTTAGTTCGTTTATTTTTCACTCGTTCTACATAATTTTTGCCTCGTTCTTGGGGTAATTTGGCTACAGTTTCCCATTGCGAGCGCAATATCTTCGTGGTGGGACTCCCTAGCATCCATTCGTGTTACCCCTTCTTTAATTTCTCACCCTCTGCGCGGACTGTGCGGTGTCCCAGCACAAAAATTAGCAAATCGCCCTATTTAAATGCGCGTAGCAAAAATATGTCAAACTTGTTTGCCACACATAGCACACGAAAAATGATCCCCTGAACAAGGCGCATCTTCACATCTAATTGGTGTTTGTATCTGGCGCCTTATATTCGAGATCCAAAATTTCCTAAAATTAGCATATTTCGAAATTTGCAAATTTTGCTTCGACGAGCTCAGAGGTAGCTCATAGTACCACTGTACAAATTTGAAGGTGATACCTCAATGGGTTCGGAGTTATTGATATAAATGTACATGCAGCCCACATGAAGCCTGGCTTTACCGGTCGAGATTGTGCAAAATGAAGTTGGTCATCATGATCAGCTCCCTTGAGAACCCCATTCCACGAGTTTTCGAAAATTCGATGTGCCAGACCTTGCTCGTTTCTTACACAACCGGCGTCATATATTCGAATTCGTGTTTGAATAGAGACATTTCCGATACTCTTCAATTACGAACTTTTTGCTGCCTTTAATGATGCAGTCACATCATAATTGGTAAATCTAATCATATTCGAGGGTTGTTATTAATAGCAAAGCGAATAAAATGGAAAGCACTCACTATGCATTCTCTCGCTCTGACTGACTATTCCGTAAGATTTTGCAATTGTTCAAAAACGTTCCGATATTTGATGAGTAGAATAATTATTTGAATTTTAGATTTTGTAAAGAGCAAATCGTAGCTGTAACAATTTAGTTTGAAAGCGGAATCTTTATATGAATCCGTAGAGCGAAAAGGGCTCTGTCCCAGTTGGTGGGTCCCAAAACTTGGGACCCCTCTAAAAGAGGGGTCCGTCGAAAAGAGGGGTCCCATAAACTGAATTTGGAAAAGAGGGGTCCGTCGAAAAGAGGTGTCCCATAAAATGAATTTGGAAAAGAGGGGTCCCAAAAAGATAGAACCCTATTCCCCTTGAGAACCCTATTCCTCGAGTTTTCGAAAATTCGATGTGCCAAAGTCTTCATGAGTTTGCTCGATTCTTACGCAACCGGCGTCATATGAAGAAACATTAAGATATTGGGATTACATGTTGCACTAACTACCAGATGTCCACCTCATCGGTTCCCTTAGAATTATGATTTATTCGTAACCAAGTTCCCCATTTGCATCGTTGTTTCAAAACATCACCCTCGCATGCTCCTCTTGTGCGCTTTCCACCCAATACAGATATGAGAGACTTTTTGACTCAGTGAACATGTGCTTGGCACTAGACCAAAAATCGAAATCTTTCTAAATTTGCATACATGTAGTACTCGGTGAGTGTAGCTCAGGCATGGCGTATTTAAATCGGGGGATTCAGTGGGCACACAACCAGTCAATCCAAGAGCTTTATCATCGACTGATAGATATGAGAAGAGAGAGAGAAGAGAGAGACGAGGAGTGATAGATATCTATCGGCTCTCGCCGATACACTGGGGGGGGGGGAGGCGACAAAAGTGGAATGGGCGACGAATTCCCAAGTTACTCGCCTTCTCGGGCGCCACTCCGAGGGTTAGAGCAATATCGTATCGTAACCGTGGCTGAGCAGAAATGGGAATCGAAGAAAAACGGTGGTCAGTTACGAGGCGATGAACGTAGACTAATGAGGAACAAAGACTCAGGAGGGGGTCAAAGAATACATAGAGGGTCGAAAAGGATCGAAGACCGACGACTAATTGGGGAGGAAGCGGTAGCTGGAGACGGAGATGGTAGTGGAAATATAAATAGTGGTTTACAAAAAAAACTAAAGTTACAACAAAAACAACAAAGCGAATAGTCGTTGCTTCCGTCGAGGGTCCTGATGTGGGGAATAAACTGCAAATAAAATTAGCCCCTTGAGGCAGACAGACGAGGTAGAGTAGAAGATCAAATAATATAGAGTTATTTCTTGTGTCGATCCCTCGATCGATTTCGGATTCGAGGAGTATCTCGAACAGAATCATCTCTCGGAGAGATATTTTGACATACATTATTTGACCTCCCAGAGAAATGTGATCATTGTCGTTATCTGATCACCGAGAGAGCGAATGATAGCAGAATATCCAGATGAATCAGACCTTGATCTATGATCTGGCAATCGAGATCAGAAACGAGAAGAAAGAAGAGAAAGACCAGTGACTTTAGAATGAAGACCTTCACATCGATATGCGCTAATATCAAAGACGTGTAGAAAGTCGAGTGGGTCACGTGAGAAAATTATTGTTAGACTCAGACGTCATGTTACAATGACAATAGTCACTGCCTCGTATGCTAATCTCTCCTATTTTTCCGAACATAATTTCGAGACATTTGAGAGCGGTGATTCGATGTATCCCTGTCACTGCGAGTGTGCAAGTGATCACTATCATTTCTTCTACGCCCTGATGAATTCCGTGAACTATCAGAGTCGCTTCTTTCATTGCGACAGTTTGCGCGGTCAGAATTATTTATTTCCCTGTGGCCATTTTCCCGGTCAGAGTGTCTTTTCTCATTCCGTCTGTTATCAGATCGCTCATATAATAATAATAATTCTTTATCATGCGACGGTGCAGAGGTATAAAATAGATGTTACAGGGAAAATTAGAATCATGATAATTACGATGTCATATCTAGATGACAAAGGGAGTATAGCCGTCAGTTACAAGCGAGAGTGAATTAGAGATAATGAGAATAATCAATACTATTTATAGCTCTAGCTCTGAGCGAGAACAGTTCACTATTTCTAGAGATTACAATATTATTAGGGATACGGTTCCATAAGGGCACAACTCTATTTGTGAGAAATGTGTGGTAAAAAGCAGATATGGAACGATGTTTACGTAACTGGAAGAGATTGGGGCGCCTAGGTCGAGGGGGGCTAGGAGGAGAAAGGAAAGGCAGCCTATGTCTACATCTTCGTGAAAAACTTTATATACGAATGCTAAGTCAATAATTGTACGACGATACTCTAAAGGTTCTAAATGGAAATAACGTAGGCGATCAGGATAAGACCTGTTAGGCACGCGACATTTAAGGAGTACAGATTTGGTGTATTTGCGCTGGACACGCTCGATGCTATTAGACAAATCCCTACTTTGAGGTGACCAAAGTTCAGAACAATATTCGAGGATGGGGCGGACGTATGTGACAAAAAGTCGAGAATAAAGCTGAGGATTTTTTGATACGAAGGTGCGCAAGATGTATGAGCAACGAGAACGGGCCTTTGAGATCTTACTAGATATGTGAGCACTAAATTCTAGTTTATTAGAGTATGTAATTCCTAAGTCGGTGAATTGGGATACGGTAGGAAGAGAAATACCATTAAAAGTAAAGATAGAGGGAGGATGTGACCTTCCTATAAGCATTGTCTCGGTCTTAGTGAGGGATACGGTAAGGCCCCAATCAGAGGACCACTTAAAAAGGATATCAAGAGAGGATTGGAGAGAGGCAGGATCAGAGTAAGACCAGAGTTTGGCATCATCGGCATAAAGAATACAGCGAACATTTGGAGGAAGTAGGGAGGGTAGGTCACTGATGTAGAGGGAGAAGAGAAGAGGCCCTAAGACAGAGCCTTGAGGCACGCCTGAGTGGGCAGGGAAAGAGGGGGAGGAAGAGGTATTGACTGATACTGATTGTGATCTACCGAGTAAGAACGAACGAATCCAAGATAAGAGGGATCCACAAATGCCTAGAAGTGAGCATTTGTGGATGAGTAAGTTGATCGGGATAGAGTCAAAGGCACGCGAGAAATCGATAAATGCAACAGAAATGTAGTAACCATCGTTAAGTGCAGAGTGCCATTGAGAGAAAGAGTTAAGAAGTGCAGAGGTGCACGATCTACGTGGGCGGAAACCGTGTTGGTAAGGGGAGATGAGATTGTTCTCGGAAAGGTACTTCCAGAGAGTCTCGCCTACGATTTTCTTTTTGCAGTATGTTTAAGGAAGATGTAAGGGATGTGATCGGGAGAAGTGGATGAGCGGGGTGGGAGACGAGAGAGAAACTTAGCTACGAGGAGAGGGGAAATGTCGACGTAATCAATAGATGTGGGGGAAGAAAGAGTGCAAGAGATAGGGACAGGAGGGGAGGTGCTATTGTACGAAGCAGTGAAATGACGAGCTAGTTCACATGCTTTTGATGTGTCAGAAACGCAGAGAGAACCGTCGGGAGAGACTAGTGAGGGGATAGTATCGGATTGATCTTTTATTCGCGTACTTGCATAAGAGAAGAAAGCTTTGAAGTTATTCGATTTTGCCAGACGGTTTTCCCTATTCCTAGCGGTGTGCTTAATAGATTGTTTAAGTGAACGGCATGCAGAGAAATAGTCAGTGATGGATCGCCTCATATATGACTTCCTACATTTACGTAATAGGCGAATGGAGCGAGAGGAGAAACGGATACGCTTTCGATTGAATGAGCGAAGTGGTACGAAGTTGTCTATGATAGAGTGAACTATTTCGAGGAAACTAGAGTAGAGAAAATCGGGGTCGGAAGAGGAGGATAACAGAGAGGTCCAGTCGACAGCGTCAATCTGAGAGCAGACTGCGCACCAATCGACTCGACTGTGGTCTCTACGGGGTGCGTGGGAATGGAGAGGAAGAGATATGGAAAGAGAGAATCGGAGTCATCCCTCTCCCTATGAGAAGGAATAGAGCGGCGAACATCTCTCTCAGATGAAGAAGCACGATTAGACGTGTTTCGAGAATAATATCGAGAAGAAGGATGACGGTGACGAGTAGGAGAATCGCGACGAGAATAGCGAGAATGAGAATTACTTCTAGACGTAGACACAGATCTGTCCTTTCCAAGTAGATTGGGGCAGATGAATCTGCCATGATAGTTATGCTTAGGACAACGAGAACATGCGCTGAATGAGCTCTCATCAGCAAAGTGACCCTTCTGACCACAGTTGAAACATCTATTCAATCTGCTGAGCCGGTCTTTTCGGTCCTCGAGACTTCGATATCTTTTGCAATAGAACGAGCGATGGTTAGACTTATGACTATCACAAAAGACACAATGGAGATCGAAAGAAGACTTAGAATAAGCCGAACGCTCCTTTCCCGTTCTTTCGTATCGATTGGAAGGGGGAGAACAATTTACGGCACTCACAGACAAATCAAAATCTGAATTCGTAGAAGACTGCTCTTTTACACGCTCTCTTAGATTTTCCTGCACTGCCACATGTTTTTCAGCGAATGCCATCAAGCGCGAAACAGACCATTTTTCCTGCTTTTCATCGCTAATCATTGCAATTGATTTTTCCTTCTGAAGAGCTATGGTTAATTTTTCAGAGAGTGTCTTCAAGACAGTGGGATTCGTAGTCTCATCGTAATCATCAAGCAATTCATCCTAGAAAAATTTCTTGCAAAAATGCCTCGAAAGTGCTCAGTTGGTACCGATCACATTCCCTCTATTCTCCATAAAGAGTGTACACTTCCCTCGCATTCCCCCTCTCCCTAATTTTTGAATCCTCTCTCCTTACCGGCTCCGTTCCTTCCCAATGGGCAGAGGCAGTTGTTTCCCTCTGTTCAAAAAGGGAGGCAAGCGTGAGAACGCGTCCGATTATAGGCCCATTTCACTCACTAGTAATGTCTCCAAACTTTTTGAGAGAGTTGTCAAAAGCACTCTCTCATACTTCCTCAATTCTAATAATCTCCTCACTTCAAATCAATATGGCTTCCGTAAGGGTAGGACTACAACCCATCAATTAGTTTCCTTCCTCTCCCAACTCATTACTAAGCATTGTTCTAAATCTTCTACTGATGTTGCCTACGTCGATTTCTCAAAGGCCTTCGATGTTGTATCTCATAGAAAATTATTAGTTAAACTTTCATCATATGGTGTTTCGGGAAATCTCCATAGATGGATTGAATCGTGGCTTTGCTCACGATCTCAAAAAGTCCGTGTTGATTCTTATCTATCATTCCCTTCTCTTGTCACCTCTGGGGTTCCCCAGGGGAGTGTACTTGGTCCATTACTATTTCTAATTTACGTTAACGACATTGTCGATTCGTGTCCTGTCGATTCCTTTTTCTTCGCTGACGATCTTAAGCTCGTATTCCCATTTAATCATAAATCGCCTCCTTCCCATTCTCCCCTACAATCATCTCTAGATTTAATCTATGACTGGTGTTTGGCATGGCAAATGTCTGTCAACCCAGGTAAATCGCATATTCTCTATGTAGGTAAATCCAATCCTAGAATAGCTTACTCGTTCAATGCTTCTATAATTTCATCTACTGATATTGTCAAAGATCTAGGAGTTCTCACCTCCAAAAATCTTTCCTTCCGCCCCCACATTGTTGATATAGTTAAAAGGCTTCTAAGCGTGTCAACTTCATGTTCGTTGCCATTAAATCTGCAAATCCTCTCGTACTTGTCCATGCCTATAAAACTTATGTTCGTTCCATTCTCGAGTATTGTTCAGTAGTTTATTCTCGTCACATTCTCAAGGATAGAAAACTCCTTGAAAAAGTTCAATACATTTTCCTTCGTAAATTACATTTTCGCTGTAAAATTCCTTTCATCTCTTATTCTATCTCTTGCGAGAAGTTTAATTTGGAACCTCTCGACCATCGTCGCAATTTATCTTCCTTCAAATTTGTTCATTCATTATTCTGCCCACAATCAACTGTTTCCCCTTCATTAATATTTGATTTCAGAGAATCTCGCACTCGAGGTTCGTCTCGCAAATTATTCCCCCGTTTTAGAGCTTCTGATAATTTATCTAAACAATTTATCTCTCATCGCACCTATTCCACTATTAATTCTTTACCTCAAGGAACCCTTTCCCTCTCTTCCAAATTGTTCACCAAACGTATTTCCCCTAAATTACCCGTTTCATACTTGTTTTAACTATCTCTATTTCTTCTTATTTTCTCGAATTTTCAATACTACATTCGGGTCGTCGAAACGCGGCGACTACTACACTTCACTTCAACTACCACACCGTCATTTTAAATTGTTCCTGCCAGTTCCTAGCTACTGGTTTTATGTATTCGTGCATTAACTTGCTGCGATAAAGATATATTCAAAGTGATGATGCCTTGCATTTTGTCTACAGTATCACGCAAAAACACAATGTTTTCTTTAGACTTGGGCAGATCAGAAAGCTCATTCACTAGCTTCAACTTAACAATGTCAGACTTTCCAAACCGAGACTTCAAGTGTTCGTATGCCTTCATGTAATCGCACGATCGAAACTTATCAATAGCTTGTCGAGCGCGCCCCGATAGAGCCTGTTGTAGAAGAATCACTTTCTCCTGATCCCTTCTTTACACTCTTTCGTCTCGATATTTGATGTCGCGTCCGCAATTTTTCGGCCGAAATGTGTCTGTACCCAGCTGTCAGCGTCAGATAGAGGCTGGCAAAAGACGCTGGGCGGCAGCGGCAGTCGAACCCGCGATAGCGAGTCAACCTCACTAACCAGTCGGCCACGATGACACATATGGAGCTCTCTCACTTTTGCGGTTAAGTAGAGCCGAGAGGGGTGCGCGCGAGTTCAGCCGGGGGAGGGAGAGCGGGGAGGAAGGAAGGGAAGGTGGTGGGTGCTCGGGTGGAGGGGGACTGAGGGGAGGTGAGCGAGTGAACGGAGGTGATAGTGCAAAAGTGAAACAACGTTATAAGGGAATGTCGGGTAGCGTAATATCATTTCGAATAAACTTAGTAATCCGAAGGCGAGTGAGAGGGAAAGCGGAGGTGAAATGGATAGCGGAGGAGAGAGGGGAGGGGATGAGAGTGAGGGAGGGGAGGTGGGAGAGCGGAGGTGAGATAATCTAATGAGGGAATGACGGGTAGCGTATCAAGTCGAACAGCTTAGTAATCCGAAGGCAAGTGAGAGGGAGCGGAGGTGAAATGGATAACGGAAGAGAGAGGGGAGGGGAGGTGGGGGAGCGGAGGTGAGATAATCTAATGAGGGAATGACGGGCAGCGTATCAATTCGAACAGCTTAGCAATCCGAAAGCAAGTGAGAGGGAGAGCGGAGGTGAAATTGATAGCGGAGGAGAGACGGGAGGGGAGGAGAGTGAGGGAGGGGAGGTGGGAGAGCGGAGGTGAGATAATCTAATGAGGGAATGACGGGTAGCGTATCAATTCGAACAACTTGGTAATCCGAAGGCAAGTGAAACGGAGAACAGAGGTGAGAGCATCGAAGTTGAAAGGTATTTTCAGAACAACTTAGTCCCGGCTCGCCGCGCAGCGGCGAGCCCTGACTGAACTTGGTTCAAAGGCGAACTCCCGCCGAAGGCGGGAGTGAGCGTCGGGGTTACGAGAACGGTTTGACGGGTTTTCTGGTAGTCGAATAAGCTTGGCTATATCAGGATTTAGTGAAAATGGTAGATCGTTTTTTACGTTGACTGGTGCGGAGGAGGGACTGTTTTAAGAGGGAATAACGAGTAGCGTATTATTCTGAACAACTTGATTAATGTATTGTTCAGAATTTAAAATCTTTTTACTTGGTCGATTTTAAAGGCGGTGAACTTAGTTAACTAGTCAGGCATCTCTCTATGATGGACAGAAATGTCGTAGACATCAATGAAACGATCCCATGACAATGGATTACCATAAAATGTGGGCAGGGAAACCTTGGGAAATTTAGCCAAGGAAGAAGGAGGAGCACTATTATTATGCGTGCTAGTGCTTTTCTCATGACCAGACGAAATGCCATTGCGCTCATTAGTCATAGACGCCTGATTCATATGCAAAACAACCTCAGACGGAGACACTCGATTAGAGTAACGAGTATAAGAATCAGACTGAGTGAAATGATTGTTTTCCGGATTCAGAATCGTGTTATGCGTTGTCGAAATTGGAGGAAAGCTAGGACTGTGCATCACTGGTGCATGCATCGGATTCGGTAACAGATAATCATTCGTTGCATGGTAAGGATCATAGAGAGCGTGATGAGGTGGAGGGCATGGGGGGAATATTGATGGCCAGACCACATACCCATTGGGTGTCCATACAATGTTCCAAAACGCGACTGCATCATGGAAGGGGCGACACGAGAAGAAGAAATTGGACGGCCAGTGTACGTAACTCCAGTACCTTGACCCGGAAGAGAATCGCGACTAGATACAACGGCAATCGAGGAGGAAACAGTCGTGCTCGTCTGCGTTGTAATAGAGACAGATTGAATATGCGGGATACCAGCCGCATTTTGCATTATCGATAGAGGAAGACTAGCTGAATTTTGCACAGCAGATGCACTGTTTTTGCGAGAAACAGACTGAGACCCAGAATGAGAATTACTTGTGGAGGGAGGATGAGAATGCGTTTCAATACTGTACTGCATGACTGAGATTTCGCCACGTCTATTCTGCAGTAGAGGGATTACAACAGACTGAGCGCGTACAATCGTCTCTTCTACCTTATTCTCATTAAGGTAGCCATGAATATTCTCATAGAATGGAGCATATTCTGCCGCGTGAAGATAAGCATGCATTACTGCGTTTTTGGCAATTACTTTGGCTGTAAGTTCAGCGATTTTGCGATCGATATCAGAAAGAAGGTCAGACATAGACTTAGCATACTGAGTCTGCTCGTTTACATCCTCAGGAAACTCGAAAGGAGTGGAGAAATCAGACGCGGCTTTATCAAGAAGAGGATTTAGCTGGTTCAGATAGCGAGACAGAACTTGTTTTACAGAGACTATCGGGGTCGGAGTAGAAAGAGGAGTGGAATCTTCAGACATTTTTGATGTATTGATAGGAGCGAAGGGTGTGTATGAACAATGCGGAGTATAGTTGACAGGAAATGAGAATAATATAGCAGGATAAAATGTACGTTATTGTAAGATAAAATGGAGGTATAAATAAGGTTATTGTGAGAGAGAGAGGAGGGCAAGTATCGAGCAGCGGGCTCGATCAATCAACGAGCGGCGGTGCTCGGCAAGAAGGGAACGTCAACACGAGTAGCACAACTCGGCAAAGGGGAACACAAACACGAGCAGCGGTGCTCGGCAACTGCGACAAAACAATTGGTTCAAAAGGCCAGATGCACCATAAATCGGGGGATTCAGTGGGCACACAACCAGTCAATCCAAGAGCTTTATCATCGACTGATAGATATGAGAAGAGAGAGAGAAGAGAGAGACGAGGAGTGATAGATATCTATCGGCTCTCGCCGATACAGTATTTAGTGTTCTAGATCTTTCTCTGAGGAATGAAATGCACTTTAGTCCGAAAATTTAAATTTTCGAATTTTGCCATTTCTCAAGCGATCGGATTGACTGATGTCTCTAAAAATGCACAATATTCAGTTGATTGCATCTACAAATTTTTAAATTAATTGACATGAAACTGTTTCAGAAAAAAACAAAATTTGAATTATATGATATTTAGCACGCTCGGTTGGGTAGGTATATACCTTTTTTATTTGCTTGGTTTGTAGCGCTCACTGATTACTATTTATATAAAAATTATGAGCGAAAACAATTGGGACATGTTTATTGAAATTGTCGAAAAACCGAAATAAGGCAGTTCGTGATACAGTTTCAGGCTACCGTATCCTGACATGAGAAAACCTCGAAGATTCGTGAACGTTGATGAATTTTTGAATCGTTTGGGATTAGAACGTTTCAGTATAGAATATATCTGGCACCAGACAGGGAACAATTGGAATCGTTCTGTAATGTGCTGAAATCGAAGGTAGGTTGAAACTTGTGTAATGGTGAATTGCCAAAATTGACCACTGTCGCTTTATATGAGTTGAAATCGTATTATCGTATCATGTTGTTGCGATTTATATGAAATTTCATGGAAAAACTAGTGGGCAAATATTTCAGGCAATTTAGAAAATACACCAGTTTACACTTTTCAGAAACTCTCGCAATTTCAGCACATTAGCGAACGATTTCAATTGTTCCCAGTCAGGAGCCAGATATCTTCTATACTGAAACGTTCAAATCCCAAACGATTCAAAAATTCATCAACGTTCACGAATGGACCGAGGCCTATCCAGAATAAAAATTTGAAGTTGCTGCTCGGTCGCACATTGGATGCAGCCTTGATGCAAAATTGATGTTTAAAATTAAGATATCGGCTCCTAGTCAAGCTAGAGACTGTTTCAAGGCATCGAAACGATCGTCATAATGAGTCCAGATGATTCTGAGAATATGAAAAGAATATCTCAATATTTGCCCTCAGGGCATGAAAAAATCACTTTTTCACATGACCACTTTTTGGAGATTCATAACTTTTCGGGAATTCTGTTTAAAAATCTGATTTTTGCTTGAACATGTTCAAAATGTCTTATATATCTGTGCCCAGGATACTGTAGAATGAATGCACTGTGAATGGGACCGTAGATAAATCAATAATTTATTACTACAGTGAGACGGGGAGAAGGGGAAGAAGGGAGAGGGGTACGGTAGGATGGGAGACTGGGGTGAGATCCAAGGTGAGGATCAGTGAGGATGACTGAGAACCAAGTGAGGTTCGAATGGGGAGGACTGTGGTCCTTGGCTGGAGTGAGATCCTAGTGAGGATCGGATGGGGGTGGACGTGACGGTTTAAGACTGGATGAGATCCAAGTGTGGATCAGACTGAGTGACTCGTGGTCAGCTCGAGGAGAGGTTCAGTGTAACTCTGAGGTGAGAGGGAGAGGAAGGGTTTATATAGGCGGTCTAGTCGACGTGTCCTAACCCATGCAAATGGAGAGAGAGGGGGGAGAGAGTGAGAGTCGCGAGACTCAACGGAATCGGATTAACATGCTAATTGAATTGGGCTGCACTCATCAACAGAGACGAGACTGAGACTGGATATGATAATGGAGTTGCAGTGAGTGCACTTTGATTGATGGGAATGGAATGAAGTGATGAGAGAAAAGGTAGTGACGTGTGAGTCGCTACAGGATAAAATGGGGATGGGAGAAAAATTCAGAGTTGGGATTATCATGAATTTAGGGTGCTCTAGGGATGTAACTTCGACCCCCAAAGCAGAAAAACCATAACTTCATTCTTGGCTCCATGGCACCGGGTCGGTCGTTCTGGCACCTATCTTTGATCGCGTTTATCTCTCTTCTGGTACGTTTTAGAGAAAAATCCTCTGAGGATGGTCACCACTTATTTTTCACGCTCTATCGAACTGTGCAAACCAGATCGTATAATTTTGACTCGGAACAGCGCTGCATTCAAAGGTACTTTTCTAAAAACTATAGGTAAATTTTCCGTTAAGCCTTGAACAATGAATCGAGCTCGTCATGCTCTTTAAAATGAGTGGCTTGCGGTTAAAATATCTTACGACTGGGGTGAGTTATGCCCCTCAAAGTGTTCGAGATGATTTGAAGTCCATTTAATTCATTATTTCCACCACTCTATTTTCTTTGCTCAGCGTGGAATGAAATTGAGTGAGAATTGAAATGAGTTTCACGAAATACTTAATTGAACAAGATCTGATTTTTTATATGAACCCAGTGAAACTCATTTCATTTCCGCACCCTCCCTCTCTCAATTTCATTCCACGCTTCTCACAGAAAATAGAGTGGTTGAAAAGGGAATTAAACGGACTTCAAATCATCTCGAACACTTCGAGGGGCATAACTCTCCCCAGTCGTAAGATATTTTAACCGCAAGCCACTCATTTTAAACAGCATGCCGAGCTCTATTCATTGTTCAGGGCTTAACAGAACCTTTACCTATACTTTTTAGCAAAATTCCTTTGAATGTAGCGCTGTTCCGAGTCAAAATTATACGATCTGGTTTGCACAGTTCGATAGAGCGTGAAAAAATAAGTGGGGGCCATCCTCAGAGGATTTTTCTCTAAAACGCACCAGAAGAGATATAAACGCGATCAAAGATAGGTACCAGAACGACCGACCCGGTGCCATGGAGCCAAGAATGAAGTTATGGTTTTTCTGCTTTGGGGGTCGAAGTTACATCCCTAGAGCACTCTAAATTCATGATAATCCCAACTCTGACTTTTTCTCCCATCCCCGCGGTCAGCTCGATTCTCTCGTGATAGGCGTGATATATGATTCCCAATTTGTTAGAGTGTTTGGATATCTTTCCTACCCGCGGCGATTGGTTTTCAGAGGCACTTTCGAGTCCACGACCCGCTATTTTCGTCTGCACTCTCTCTACAGCTGTGCCCAAAGTTATTAAAACATTTCAAAAAGTTGGGAATCGGTTCTTCAGAACATGTTGGACATGCACACATAATAACAATTGATTTCCTTAACTTTCCCACAAACTTGTTTCCGAAGGGTCATGCATTCAGGACCACGGCGCACCTCCGAAAGCCTATCGCATAGGGCAGGAAAGATATTCAAACACTCTAAAAAGTTGGGAATCATATATATAAGACATTTTGAACATGTTCAAGCAAAATCAGATTTTTAAACAGATTTCCCGAAAAGTTATGAATCTCCAAAAAGTGGTCATGTGAAAAAGTGATTTTTAAATGCCCTGAGGGCAAATATTGAGTTATTGTTTTCATATTCTCAGGATCATGTGGACTCATGAGGACGATCATTTTCATGCCTTGAAACAGTCTATAGCTTGACTAGGAGCAGATATCTTAATTTTTGACATCAATTTTGCAGCAAGGCTGCAGCCAATGTGCGACCGAGCAGCAACTTCAAATTTTTATTCTGGATAGGCCTCGGTCCTATCTCAAACGTCAGAATTTTTGGCAAGCTGGAAAAATTCTGTATAAGAATAACGCCTGTTTGAAAAAGTGAAATTCGATTGCGTCATCACTACGCAATCCGTTATGGTGTACTTGATGACGCAATATGTGCGTCGCATTCCTCGATCGAATTGGCGTATAGTACCACAACATCCAAATTGCTAAGTCAACTGCAGAAAAAGTTATATGAAAAAATCAAATCGTATGAATACTTTCCGGCGCTACTGTACTTACCCAACCGAGTGTGCTAAAAATCATATAATTCGAATTTTGGTTTTTTCTCAAACAGTTTCATGTCATTTCATCTAAAAATTTTGTAGATACAGTTAACTGAATATTGCGCATTTTTAGAGACATCAGTCATTCCGATCGCTTGCGAAATGGCAAAATTCGAAAATTGAAATTTTGGTACTAAAGTACATTGCATTCCTCAGAGATGGATCTAGAACACTAAATACGCCATGCCTGAGCTCAACGAGTACTACATGTATGCACATTTAGAAGGATTTCGATTTTTTGGCCTAGTGCCAAGGTTATCTACAAATATGTTCACTAAGCCAAATAGTCTCTCATATATTTTACGCTAAACTCAAAAATTGATAGCAATCAAATTAACTGACCTCAATAATTTTAACATTGCACAAATACGACTTTTATATTCAAATGTATGGGAGCGAAACGAGCATTCACCTTCTAGTTTCACCAGACATTCCGTACCCCTCGTTAATTGTATGCTTCATCGTTACTTCTTCGTGGTAAGTATCCTCTCTGTTTAATCGAACCCAATCACCTTGTTGCTTGTAAACAAAAACAATATTTTTCGCGAGAAGTTGTAAACACAGCGGTCTTGGACGCTCCCTCATGCACTCGATGGACAGGAAATCAATAGCAATAGTTTCCCAGAGATTTTAATGTCTCGTTTTATCTTATCTCAACAACCACTGTCACATTGATCCTCATATGTTTCTTTAATCATAAATAATATCTGAAACATATTTCTACGTGCACTCTTAAAATTTGAAAAGTCATGATAATTTTTTTTCTAAATGAGGAGCGTGTGAGAACTGGAGGATAAGAATAGGCAAGCACATTTCGCTAGCCATCTTTGATTATTTGATAATGAAATTGAATGTCACACAGTCATTCCAGGAAGCGCAGCACTCAAGCTAAATGAAACAGTCACAGCGCGAAACCAGCAGGGTGGTTACAACAAATAGATTCTTCACTTTTCGGTATGTATCTCACGTAGGGATTATGCAAATTTGCAAAGTAGGACTAATCGATAGCTCTAGAGCATGTATTCAAGAATGACTAAGAAGACCAAGATGCCAAAGTTGCCCGTTTTCTAGATACTGCGTACAAACGAATTTAGTAGAACACCGTGGAAGATGAGAGGACTCGCTCCACTGTAAATCGGTGATAGAGCTTTTCACGCCATTTCTCGAAAACGGGTAACTTTGTCATCTTGGTCCTCTTAGTCATGCTCAAAGAACTGCTCTAGAGCGATCGATTAGTTGTTCTACTTTGCAAATTTGCATAATCCGTAAGTGAGATACACGCCGGAAAGTGTTTCATTCCAAAAATTGCGCAATGTTCAGATTATCCCTACTGAGTGGCGATATGATAAGCCCCGTGTTGTGATGAATGAACTAAGTACATACCCTAATTCTGGGGTGGGGAATCCAAACCTAAGATGAAAATCGAGAGTTTTTCATCATGAAAGGTAGATCACGACAGTAAAATAAAGGTTTTTTGAGGAAAATAATGTGAATACGTAATTTCTGCGCTTAGCACAAGATAACTTATTTGTAGGGTACCTGAATGAGCATCGATTGGAAAAAATGCGGTAGCTATTGGTCAAAAATTGACGGAGATACTTCCTTTCAAAGTGGTAGGTCAAAATATGCAAATTTTGAAAAACGAAGTTGATAGGCGTGTTCGCCATACTCACTTTGGTCAGTCCTTAGTTTTTCAGCGAAATCCATGACCCAAAATATTTTTCTGTCGCATCCATTCCTGCATTCTTACAGGAGATCCGTGATACACCAAGAGGAGTCGAGGGATGAATAAGCAGAGTATGAGAACTGGGGACGTAGTGGATAAGGACGGGGACGAACACATTGTTCATTAATTTTACATTCATGAATTTATACCGTAGTGAGAAGATTCAACGTCATTCCACGTAGTTCTGCTCGCAATCCATATAAGAGAGGAATCGCGAGAGAATCGACCACGGCGCGGAGGTAAGAAAAAAATGTGTCCTATCTGGCGAAAAATTCAGTTATAAGTATTTCAAATTATGCTCTTTCAAACTGCGTCGTCAGAATTTTGATATTGGTCGTCATCTTCGAGATTCAGAAGGCCAAACTTGGTACTATGACTTTTCGATATTCAAATCGGGACCACTTAAATGATCATAACTTCGTTTAAAATGAAGATAGAAGGTCGTCCTTTGTTTAGAATTAAAGCTACCATCATGCTCTACAACATTATCTGGACGGCATCATTCGTGGTCTTCATCATGGTGAAGGGCGGTCGGGCGGACCAAAAATGACTTATATTTTGAAATCGGAAAAACTATCTGGGTTTTCATGTTTAAGTTTAAGTAAAATTAGGGAAATCGGGGTATAGACAAAAAAAGGTCTCACTTTTGTGCGGCGACCCCAAAATAAGTTCTGGAAAAGAGTACTTCCGTATCTTCAATTGGCCTGATTTGGGCTCAAAATCATTCAAAAACATCCAAAACAACATTCTAAGTATCTACCCCCATGTTATAGCTCTTCCATTGGTCATAAATGGTCACCTGACCGAAAATTTGAAATTCCGTATTTTGACCTATTTAAACATGCGGGATAGGCCCAAATGCACTAAATGGGTTTCAAATAATGTAAATACATCCCTCCAAACAGCTCAAAGAAAAAGGGCTACTGAAAAGAGGTTTTCATGTTTAAGTTTAAGTTCATGCATGGAACTAACTTCTCGCCAAAAATTAGGGAAAGCGGGGTATAGACAAAAAAAAGGTCTCACGTTTGTGCGGCGACCCCAAAATGAGTTCTGGAAAAGAGTACTTCCGTATCTTCAATTGGCCTGATTTGGGCTCAAAATCATTCAAAAACATCCAAAACAACATTCTAAGTATCCACCCACCATACTATAGCTCTTCCATTGGTCATAAATGGTCACCTGACCGAAAATTTGAAATTCCGTATTTTGACCTATTTAAACATGCGGGAAAGGCCCAAATGCACTAAATGGGTTTCAAATAATGTAAATACATCCCTCGAAACAGCTCAAAGAAAAAGGGCTACTGAAAAGAGAAAATTTCACTTTGAATCCAAGGAAACACGCAAAACTATGACCGCGGTTAAAATAGTCATAGAGACTAGTCTAATGGATAGAAATGAAGAGCACGATGAGCTAAACATTTCATCTGTTGGAAGTGAGTCTCTATCTTTTCGTTGAAGCGCGCTACAGATCCTGGAAGTTGGCGAATTGCACAGTTGTGCGTGTTTCCTTGGATTCTTCAGGTGAAATTTCCTCTTTTCAGTAGCCCTTTTTCTTTGAGCTGTCTCGAGGGATGTATTTACATTATTTTGAAACCCATTTAGTGCATTTGGGCCCATCCCGCATGTTGAAATTGGTCAAAATACGGAATTTCAAATTTTCGGTCAGGTGACCATTTATGGCCAATGGAAGAGCTATAACATGGGGGTTAGATACTTAGAATGTTGTTTTGGGAGTTTTTGAACGATTTTGAGCCCAAATCAGGCCAATTGAAGATACGGAAGTATTGTTTTCCAGAACTCATTTTGGGGTCGCCGCACAAAAGTGAGACCTTTTTTTGTCTATTAGGTTGGTAAGAAAGTTCTGTCGCGTACTATTTTTCCATTTTTTCTTGACCGAATAAATTGTCTGGAAATTCAATTTAACATAAGGTGAAGTGATGTAACTAGTATACGTCAACAGGTTTAAGTCGATTCTATTACGCATACAAAGCGAGTAAATAAATAAAATCTAAAAAATTCTGAAAATGACGATTCATGGTGTAATTTTTTGAACTCGGCCGTTTGAATAAGAGCTAAAAATCGATTCTACTGCTTGGAAGGGTGATAACACTAGAGTTGTACATCCATAATATCACATAACATCCGGCATTCGATATGTGTGGGAAACTGCAGATTGCAAAAAAGCTGATTTCAAAGAACAATTTTCGGTTTCATCATTTGAAAAAATGTAGCTTACGAACAGTTATGTGCACCACTTTCCCATTTAAGGTAAAAACTAAACATGCCGAGTACTTCACTACTCACTACATTTGAGCTTACTGGGTCAATCGCTAAATCTTCAGGGATGAGAAATGCTTGTCAACAAAATTAGGCTCGATCATCTCGTTGAAAGATTGATCATCGAGTCTGGAGGATTCGAGCAGAGAAGATTCTAGAACACGCAAGGATTCGTTTACGACCTATAGTGAGATTCTACCTATGCTATGCAATCCAACATCCTCTCACAAGCACACCGCAAATGACCATCTTGAAATGAGAAGAACGACCTTTTCTGGCCCCACATCTTGATCTGCGCCCAGAAAGCGACAACAGATAAATATTGTATTGTATTGTAAGTTTGCAGAGAATGTTCTCAGCTTTCATTCTAAGCAGAGAACGACCTTCTATCTTTATTTTAAACGAAGTTATGATAATTTAAGTGGTCCCGATTTGACTGTCGAAAAGAGATTGTACCAAGTTTGGCCTTCTGAATCTCGAAGATGACGACCGATATCAAAATTCTGACGTCGCAGTTTGAAAGAGCATCATTTGAAATACTTATAAGAGAATTTGTTGCCAGATAGGATACATTTTTTTCCTATCGCCGCCCACCCCCCTCAAATGGTCGATTCTCTCGCGATTCCTCTCATAATAAAGCAGGAGCACAAAACAAGCATATTTTAAATTTTCATTAAGAAGAGCAATCGAATTAATGTTTCACTATTACAACTTCTTGCCGTGCTCGTGCATTTTTCGATTAATTGAGTGCATATACAATAATTACATGAAAAATAAAACAATGATTCAAGAAAGCGAAGACAACTTTTCAAGAACAATAGTCGGAGCAAGGAACCAGCAGGTCACTAATCTCATACGGTTCCGTAAAGAGCACTTCAGATTAGTCTGCACAACATATCAGTGTAGTCCATCTATCAATAACTGAATTCAATAAGTCAAAGACTCTGCTACGACAGCCGCAGGGCCTGCATCCGCTTGCTTGTGCTCGGCGATAGTGAATGCCTCTGCAGATTGAATATTAGATGCAGATGCAACTGCGAGAAATTACGTCATGGTATAACAAGAACTGCCAGGGACATTACTGCAGCATGAATTATTCTAGAAACATTAGTTTTTTTGTCAGCCGATTGATCTGTATCGCGATTTCGAAAAATTATCACGCACGTTTCCGTTTCGCTAATATTACTTACGCGCTCGACTCAATAAATGCTAATTTGTTTTGTGAATAATGCATACCATACGTCCAGAGACATGCGGCTTACGTCCATCTTCAAGTTTAGAATGTTTCAGAGCTTATCTTCAGAGTTGACACTGGCATAGTAGTGTACTGCCGCGTGCCCAATCTCGAAGACGGGAAGTACCATTACCTTTACCCATTGTACGGAAGATCACAGCGACACATGTCGAACACCACACCGCTACGACTAGGATCGCGTCCACAAATCGTCTTCCTGATCTCAGGCACTTACATCAATTCGATGATAGGAAGCCTCTAGTAAGGTCACAAGAGGCAGCACTCGCACGTAGTTGTGATATGTGGGTACGGAAAAATAGCGTCCAGTTAAGGAACTTAATTTTGCTTAGCGATTAACCAGGATTCATCAGTTCGAGAAAATATTGAGTATGACAAGAGATTTTTGCAACACCGATCCACTAGTTCAGAAAATCCGTAAAATTTAAACAAACCATATCTATTAAATTTTCCAAATAAATACTCACCAACAGTGATATCTTATGGTGCAGTATCATCTCAGCACACAAATTCATAACATCCGAAAAGGACGAAGACGATGAGAAGTCTAGAGCTTGAAGAGGCGAGCACACAAACCGATGATATCTAGGATAAGCTTGGGACGAACTCATTATTTTCCACAATGTGTATTTGATGCATTTGAATATGGGTATTCAAGCAAGAGTCTGTGACATTACGGGAAGCGTTGTCCGCGAACCTACGTACAATATTTAGAGCACGAAACCAACAGGCCAGCTAAAAATATTTTTTTTCTGGAATGAATTGGGAACTCTACTGAGAGAATAGGACATAAAACCATGAGTAAAAGCGATGTTTCCGAAGACATTCGCCGCTCGCCGCTTTATTGACTTCTTAGAGACCGTATCTAAAACCGCAGAGCCACATCACAATACTCACTTCTGTACTCTTCTCATTGAATCTTCGACTCTTCCTGCAGACAGAGACGAGATACATATTATGTAAAATTGTAAACAGCATTCATGTGACTATTACAACTCAACAAGACTACTTACTCATGCTGACGCACTGCTCATCCATAAATGTAGGCGCTGCACTATCCCTGCACTATCCCACTGCAAATAGAAAATGGATAATGGATAAGATGTTCAAGAACTATCAGTCACGTTCTTGCAACTTGGATACTTCTAGAATTCTATTTTTCAAGCTGGAGAATTTGTTCATTTTCATCGTTGCACTCAACAAATATAATTGGCGCATTTCTGTTTCATTGTTTCTTCTTCACTACATTTGTCCTGTGTATTCAATAATCGGATAATAATTAGGTCGTATGCAAAACTTATAAAATAAAAACGTGATGAATTGAGAAGGCCCATTTCTTTTCATTCGACATTCAATTGCGCTGCTTAAAAAATGAGAAAAACAAATAAGTGACCGAAGGGATAATTATCGTCTACTGTTAAAGGAGGAGTAAACGCAAACGCGCACCCGGTTGGAATATGTTTCACCTAGGGACGCACTCTCATCAAGTCGCGTGCTATCTCGCCCCCTTCCCTGAGCTTTCCCTGCTCACAGCCAACTAGCTATAACTCTGTTCGGAATTGAGATATCAATGTGAAAATTTCGGAGCTTCTTATCGTTATGGAGCTCTAAGCAGTGCATATGATAGCTTAAAAAATTGAATTTTGAGTTTACTCCTCCTTTAAAGGGGTGCTCCGGGGGATGAATGTTAGGGAGTCCCACCACGACAATTCTGCGCTCTCAATGGGAAACTGTAGCGAAAATACCCCGAGAAAGAGGCGAGAAATAAGAAGAGCAATTGAAACATAAATGAACAAGCCACTACCATGCGCTGTCATTGAACTTTGCGAGTATGTAAATAGCCTCAGAGTCGTCTGTGGAACTTCGTATAAAGTGATTTCTGATCGGGTGAGAAGCCTCGTCAATATCCACACTATCACTATGGGTGGCTGAACATTCCCCGGAGCACTCCTTTAACCTTCCCTCCGTAGTGCTCGACTGCCACGGTCACTGCCTGCCTCTCTCTTACAAGATCTCCCACTGCGACCGGAGCCGCACGTGCGGCAAAATGGGGATTTGCTCAATATATAAAATTTTAAATTAAAATAAAATTTTAAAATTTTTTTAAAAATTAAACACAATTGCGAGATCGCTGCTGCACCACTGGCTTGTCTTGATTACTGTCACTCTCCAGAAGCTTGATGTTGCAGGACGAGTACGGTCGCAGGTACAGAAATCTTATTCGAATCATAAAACTTTAGAACCTGCCAACGAATTATACAAATCGATGAGACGCAATCTTGACTCATTTGTGTTTGCTAGATGATCCGAACCCATCACCTCACCCAATTTTTCTGATTAGATATGAGAATAATGAAACTTAAAATTGTCAGTGGCATCATTAAATTTGGCAACTCATTCACTCACGTAATTCAGGTGCTACCGATCGAGCAACAACGACGTGCCAATATAGCAGTGCGACCTCGGTCAATATGCGGAATGTGCTTAGGAAACGGTAGATTAGAATTTAGAAAGAAAGAAAATAACTCGAGTGCTACGGTATTCTTCCCGAAAGTCAGCGAGATTAAGGGAGGAAGAGAGGCGCAAGGAGTCGTGGAGCAAAACAAGTGAGCCCTTCTCCGATTGATCTACTAAGAATGAAGGAATAAACAGTGATCGATCGAGAGGAGAAGGAGCAACGCCGGAGATTTTTCGACCAATGCGAATTGAGTTTCATCCGCATCTCTTATGCAATTACTTTTTTTCACCAAATGCGAGTATAATTTTCGGCCAAAGTTTAAAATTACACGATAATAAAAAACACAATGCGTAAGATCAGGCTAACGTACCCCTTCTCATTCACTACAGTATCTTGTGATAACCGTAAGCCCTCTGCATTCTGCTCGTAATGACGACCCTAAGCGGAAGGATGAAAAGATCATGGGAAGCGATGATCGATTGTGAGGAATTTAAGGATACGCGTATCTTACAACATGTGAAAGCTGTGCATGTGAAAGCTTAAAGTAGTTAAAGTATTGAATTGTGACTTTGCTCCTCCTTTAATTCATCCTCTCAAGGCATTTATCGTCCTGATGGCAAAGCAGGTGGACATACGGTCATCATAAGGTGGGCATACAGTAACGTGGAAATGGAAGGATACGGGCACCGTGTTTATGGAACACTAATGATCCTGAATATATTGTGTGATGTATTTTTTTCCGATAAAAGTGCTAATCGCATTGGCTGGGGGAGAAGGAGTTGGATAAGCAATGCTGGTGAAACCCCATTCCCTCTAGTGGAGTATTTCCCGTTGATTCTCCCTTTCCTCTCGATCGATCATGTCGATTGTTTCTCCCTTCACTCTGGGTAGATCATGAGAGAAGGCAATTATGGATTTTATAAATCGAAATCTACCGTAACATTCCTTTTTTTTCATTCAGGGCCTGCTCTCGTCATGTGACGAGATGTGCAAGACGACGAAAATATACATGTTCCGAGTGAAGCAAAGGTTGGGAAACAGCAAGTAAATATATTATATTTCTAAAAGTTTGGCGAGATACACAGTAAATCCTTGCATGTCTTATTTTTGACAGACAAGATTATGGATGAATTCGGAATAAATGATCACATTCTGGGTTCTTTTTCCAATCAGCTAGATATATCGCCGAATGAAGAAATTCATTTCTTGCGAAAACATTTCCGGATAAGAGTGTGTTTGAGGTATGCCCATGAAAAATCTAATTGGAATAGTGGAGAACGATTGAGTGATCACACTTGCTCCTCGTCCCTCCTCCCGAGGCGACTGCAGAGGGCATACGGACATCACGAGGTGCGATAGGGTAGAGACGGAGAGGGATACGTTAGCCATTTCTTACGAGGAGCAATGCACATAGTTTATGCTATTAATTTATAGAATAGAAAGAAGTCTCACATTGGTGAATGATGAACGAGTTGGATAAGTGAGGCATGTGAAACCGAATTCACGCTGGTGGTGTTCCCCCATAACGGTCCATTGATCACCCCCCCCCCCCCCCTTATTCCTTAGCCTCCGTGTTCCCCAATTCCTCAGGCATGTTCTTTTAGTCGATCACTGCTTATAGCTACCGTTAGTCCTTCCTCTCATATTCTTCGTCTCTCCGTGATAAATTCAGAATGTGGCCATCACGAGGTACGGTAGGGTAGAGATGAGTGGATACGGTAACCATGACTCAAGTGTAGTGATGTTTCTGAATAGATCTTTTTATTTTGTTTTGCCGACTGCACAAGATAAATGCATTGAAAAGCGGGGAAGGACTTGGATAAGTGATGCCTTTGAAACAAAATTCGCGCTAGTTGTAAAATACACGTATCCTTCCATTCCTCACTATCGATCATCGCTTCCCTGTATCCGCCCTTCCTTCCGCTTAGGGTCGTAATCGTTACGAGCGGAATGCAGAGGGCTTACGGTCATCAATAGGTATGGTAGGGAGGTATGGTACGATAACAGTGTTTATGGTACAGTAATGCTTTAGAATTAATATTGTGATTTACTTTTTTTCGAAAAATAAGTGCTTGCATTGGTGAGCGGAGAAGCACATGGATAAGTAATGCTGGTGAAACTCAATTCTCAATAGTGGACAAATCCCCTGTGTTCCTTTCGATCGATCTCATTGAATGTTCCTCCCCTCAATCTGGGAACATCAAGGGTAACTATCGATGTTTCGCCCTCTTGAGATGAGATCGCCCTCTTCATTTGAATGTTAGCAGATGACGTCATACTGATGTAACGGAAGATGCGATATTGGCAAGATACGGTAGGTTTTGACAAGCAAGGTTCGGCGTGGTATTTGAAATATGAATAGGAACTTCCAATCAGTGTGTTGTTTTGAAGGAATATCTACCTTATCATTGATTCACCGGCAATCACAACGATCTCGTAGCCAGTATGAAGCACGAACCTTGCAGGAAATGATTTTCAGAAGAGCCAACCAGGGATGGCTTTGCTCTTCTCATTATGTATGTTCTCTCATCAATTGAAATGGAGAGGTTCTTTTCTCTTCAGATAAGAGTAAAATCATGTTCATTCTATATATATCTGCGTTGTGGCTTTCCCCTTTTTACTTCACGAATTGGGGAGTTGCGTACGAGTCTGATAAGTGACGCAGTTGAAACTAACATCACACATTTGGTGAAATGTTCGAACCTTCCTCTCAAATTTAAAATTGGTAACCGCGTTACCGCAATTCAACTCAGAAGAAAGGTTCATTTGCGTGGTAGAGCAATTTTCGGATCGATAGCGCCCTCTCACTGTGGCTACGACTGCGTTGCCGATCGTCCGAGATCGATGAGTTGCGAACGAGTTGGATAAGTGACGCGGGTGAAACTGAAATCACACGTGTGCTGAAACCTTCGTATCTGCCAATTTGTATCACATTGTCCATTGATGGCCGCTTTCCATGATTCGTTAATCCTTTTTCTCTGAAATTTCATCATCCCGAGAGGAATGTAGAGGAAATTCGGTCAGCACGAGGTATGGTAGGTTGTGGATGGAATGATACGGTTGCAATATCCAATGCTTTCGGATTTTTATTTTTGAGCCTGACTTCCCTGTCACATTGATGAGCGGACAAGGAATTGGGTAAGTGAAGGGAGTGAAACTTCATACGCACTGGTGTTGAAATTACACATTCACCTCAATCAGTCACCGCTTCCCGCTTCGTGTTAATCTTTACGTTCAGAGATGTCATCGTCCAGGGAAACGAAGAGAGCTTACTGTCATACCGAGGAACGATATCTTGGAGATGGAAGGATACGGTAACCATGTCTTACGGTAAGCGTAATGATACTTCTGAATATATTTTGAGGATTTATTTTTTTTCTTCCGCAATATGCTCGCTTTAATGAGTGGAAAAGGACTTGTATACACGATGCGGGTGAAACACGATTCGCACTAGTGGTACTCTGAGTTTGCTTTCCTCTCGATCTATTACGTCGACTGTTTCTTCCTTTACTCAGAGTTGATCAAGGGAAACGGCAATTATGAACATTCTAGATCGTAATCTATCGTAATGTTCCATGTTTCTGATTAGGGCTTGTACACGACCTGTGGCGATATGTGATGAGTGGGCTCATCCTCGAGATCCTCCCCTTCATTTGGATGCGAAAAGATAACACCAAGCGGCTGCAGCGGCGGAAGATGCGATTTTTACAATGTACTGGGATTTCTGAAAATGAACGGTAGGTTTTGACAAGCGTCAGAAGTCTATTTGTGATGTAAACATGCGTTTCTAGTAATAAGGTGTTTTCTTTTGGAAAACGATGAAATCACAATTGCTATACAGAAAATTACGCTAATCTTATATGTAGAACGAACATTGCTGTCAATGAATTTCCGTAGAACCAACTAGGGTTGGGTTCGTAAGAAAAGACCGTAATCAATCTCTTACCTACCAGAAAGGGTATTTTCTCTTCACATAAGGGGAAAGATTATGTGCATTCTACCTGCTCTTAATTAATTAGAAGATTTGATTTTGATAGTTTGTTAAAGTGAAGGCATAAATTATTTCAACATCAGCAGAAGAATAAATAATATAAGGCGTACTTGTAATTCATTTCCATATTTAACAACTAGTTAGCGCGTTTTGCAAAAATCTTAGTTTCGTTCAATTTTTACACATTTTTTTAAAAATTCATAGCAGTTCAATAAAAAAATTAAATTATCGTTTACGACTGGCATGGGTTTCTATTGGCTTTCATTGACCTATTTAAGTCGCAATAGCTGCTCTCTCATTTTTTCTTGAATTGTTATGAATTTTAAAAATTTGTGTAAAAATTGAACGAAGCGAAGATTTTTGTAAAACGCGCAACCTAGTTGTTAATTGTGGAAATGAGTTACAAGCATGCCTTATATTATTTTTGTGAGCCGTATACAACTTCCGTGCGGATGTTTGAAATCTCGAAATTTCGGATATGATAATGGCACGTTGAAGCGCAAAGGCGGCTAGTGACTTTTTTTATCAGTCTTTCAAGATAGCAATCGTTGCTTTACCGAACTAATTTTTAACAGCTAGGTAGATATCCATTCCATTTCGTACGTTGTACTCTTTTCTCACTTCCCGATTTGCCTAATCGAGAGAGAGAGAGAGAGAGAGAGAGAGAGAGAGAGAGAGAGAGAGAGAGAGAGAGAGAGAGAGAAGAGAGAGAGAGTCAGTTTCGCACATCTTCTTATCTTCTTAGCGTCGGAAGCACACTCAGTGAGCGATTACAGAGAATCGTCTATTTAACTCGACAATCCATCCCGCAATTGGAAAATGCCGCTGCAATTAGAGCATCCATATCCACCTTTGAATTAATTTTTATATCCTTAACAACCTCACATAAACGGAAATGTTCATAGACTTACAAGAAGAACCTGCTGTGAAACACAAATTTCATCTGTTATCGAACTATTTACGCAAAAAGAGCATTTTAAATTTCAAAAATATCCTAAAAACTTGCTATCCATCAGTGTTGGAATACCGTGGGAAAATGATAATTTAGTCATCAACGTGTTTTGGTAGTCCGGAGTTGTGATCGTAGTGACAAGAAGAAGTGAGTGAGGGGGGAAGTGGCTTCATATGTTGTAATTCCCTTACCTCGCTCTTCAGCAAGTATCTAAACGAGAAAAAGGGCATGTCGCTAGAACGCTGATGTTAAACAAACTACCGTAATCTCTCGAAAAATTTAACATCAGCGCTCTGGCGCGCGCGGATGGGAATCGAAATTCTGTTGATGTTGGTCGATTAGCCTAATCGAGTACTGCGTGTAGGATGCCTCTAAAACATTTTCCCTCACGTTCGATTTGGGCACTGTGGGTACTGTATCACCACATTTTTGCAAATTTCTCGCAAGATGGTATTTTAATTTTTTTATAATTTTTCAGTAAATAGGTATCAACTTGCCCAATTCAAATTTGAAATAAAAACGGTTAATACCTTAGCATCTGAAAGAGCTAAAATTTAAATTCAAAATTTAATTTTTTTACCGGCGATGAATTTGAATCCGTTTGAGATGAAACTTAATGAGGGTCAGATAATGAGCAGGCTACGGCGCGTCTTTCTAGATATGCGCCGTTCCAATCAAAAGCTAAAGAGAAAAAAGTGAATACCGTAATCCTTCAGAGAAAGTTGACCTAGATCACTAAATATGCCGCCACTGTGCTACACTCACCGAGTACTACATGTGGGCACAATTTGGAGGAATTCGATTTTTGACCTAATGCCAAGCATATGTTCACTGACTGAAAAAGTCTCTCATATATATATCTAGGCCTGTCCAATCAGTGAGAGCGCATATTGAATGGCGAAAGTCTTGGAGATCTACTCTTCTATCTTTACTTGACGACATTCTCGAACAGACTCTCTTGGCTTCTCAATGTAATCGTGAGGTAGGCCTGAATGTCAACGGTAGTATCACTTACTTAGCCGTATCTGACAAGAACATATCACAACGAGAATATACATTTGGGCGAATCATTATCCCAATTTTTCCATTTTTTTTCGCCAATGAAAGATTGTTTGACATCGAATTGGTAGACGATGAAAGCGTATTTGACGAATTACTGGAGCACGAAATTGGCGGGGTTTAAGTTTGGAAATTTCACTTTTAAAATGACTTTGAAGCGCTATCAGATTGTAGATAAAAAAGCAGTAGTTGCCATCTAAGGTAACTGGGTGTATGTTATTTTATTGATTGAGGTATGAAGGCAGTTGAGAAGTAGTTCATGTCAAGTTGATGGAGCGATGGTTATCACAACTGATGACGCAATAAGCAAAAAGTCGCTTTTAAACCCACATTTTAAAAATAGTATATTTCAATGAGAGAACATATTCCAAATTTCATACACATACCACATACGCATGAGCACGAGTACTATGTTTGTAAGTGTTGAAATCATGTATTTCTATGGAGCAATCATAAATTGATGAAAAATGTTTACTTTTGGTAGCACACATTTTCCTAAAAAATGTATATTACACTCGTTCATGAGAATTGTAGGGACTGCGATGACCATCTCTTACAGTTGAGAAGAGAACATATTGAGATTGGTCGTAATGCTATTTGAAACGATCTCTCCGAAAATAAGGAGAAGAAAACTTAGATAATGTCCAAAAATCCTTGAAATTCATGATTCGGAGTTGATTTAAAATTCTCATAGGCGTTTACCGATCGAGATATCCAGGCAATTTTATTGTGCATAAACCCCTTTTCATCCACAGTAATGTTCATAATTATCCAACGAAAACTGGATGTATCACATAATATTTAATGAAATACAAAAACCTGTCTTTTTCGACTCACAAAAGTGATGAAATCAATTGAGCAACCAGAATGGTGATGCAATTCCTGACTAATTAGCATTAATCCATTCCTCACTATATTGTTTACAAATATAGTTGTGAAATCCAGCATATTGATTGTGCTTTGCAGTTTTGCATGGCCATTCTTAAAAATTTCTGGACACCCTAATACTAGCAGGGTTTGTGCCACACATTACATTCAAGAGCACGACAGCAATCAGAAACCAATCAGGGTGTTGGTTCGAGTTCAAAATATATTTTATCTTTAGCATTCTCTCCTCTCAGCTGCGTCCTGATCGGAAAGACCAAAAAGCGACCAGAGGATGAAGGCGAGGATGATGTGATTGAGAGGTGCGATGAAATGTTGTAAAATTTTTGCTTGCCCACCCTATTTTCGCTTTCGTTGAGAATATCATAAAAACCGGCCTTGACAAAAATGTCAAAAACTCAAAAACTTCATGGCAGATATTTGTTTAACTGCCCTAAAAATACGTTCTCGGTGTCAATCGACGCCTAAAATCAGGAACTATTCATCACACCATGCCCGTGCTAAGAATTGAGGTCGGAACCTTTACATTTCCCCATCATGAACCCTAAATCGGTATTTTTTAGATATTTCTGATTCGATAATGCATGACGGACACCCTATAGGAGAAACTTTTTGAGTAAGTGAACATATTTGTGAAGACCCTTGGCAAAGTGCGAAAAAATGAAATGGCCCATAATGTGCCTACATGTAGTACTCGACGAGCATAGCTCGGGTGCCCCATCCCGAGTGTTCTAGATCACTCTCTGCGAAATGAGACACATTTAAATCTTAATATTGAAATTTCGAATTTCGCCATTTCGAAACCGATTTGAATGGTTGATGTCACAAAAAATTGCTAATATTCCATGGATTATATGCAACAAATTCTAGAATGATTGGGCATCAACTCGTGAAGAAACATCGAAAAAAAAATATTTTTTTTTATTTTTATCTTTTTTCAGATGGGTTGGTAGCCACCATTTTTATTGATTCATTATCTCGAGCTTTATGCATACTATTAGTAGAAAAATTTTGAAAAAAATAAAAAAATACGGTTTTCAAGATATTGAAATATAATCATTTCGTGATCACTTCAAACTACCGTACTCGAGTGATGAGAGAGTGTGCAGAATGAAGAGACGATTACACCAATTTAGTTCACGATTTTCAGGGTACGGTATAAGGATTACTGTACGTTGCATAAATTCATGCCAACCTGTCCGGCGTCTATTGTGCCACTATGGCTTGATTGGCACAATTTGGTGTTTCTACAATATTAGTGTTTCTACAATATTCAGTAGTTCAGACTACGGTAGCCGACAGATGATAACTGACACAGTCTGTATGATGTGCCTCATGTAACCTTAGGAAAATCCAGCATCACGCTCCACCTCAATGCAATTCGTGTAATCGTCTCTTCATTCTGCAAACTCTCTCATCACTCGAGTACGGTAGTTTGACTTGATCACGAAATGATTATATTTCAATATCTCAAAAACAGTATTTTTTTTTTTCAAAATTTTTCTACTAATAGTGTGCATAAAGCTCGAGATAATGAATCAATAAAAATGGTGGCTACCAACCCATCTGAAAAAAATAAAAATAAAAAATAATTTTTTTTCGATGTTTCTTCACGAGTTGATTCCCAATCATTCTAGAATTTGTTTCATATAATCTATGGAATATTAGCAATTTTTTGAGACATCAACCATTCAAATCGGTTTCGAAATAGCGAAATTCGAAATTTCACTGTTAAGATTTAAATGTGTCCCATTTCGCAGAGAGTGATCTAGAACACTCGGGATGGGGCACCCGAGCTATGCTCGTCGAGTACTACAAGGCGGCACATTATGAGCGATTTCGATTTTTCGCACTTTGTCAAGCACATACTCTCTGACACAAAAAGTCTCTCATAGACACTAGTTAGACGTACCCAAAAATATTTTTTCCATATTTTTTGGATACAGTCGCGCCGGAAATTCACCGTACGCTTTTTGAATTTGTAGTATCGTTTTGCTCAGGAAATGCATCATTCTGGCACTCAGGTATGATGTACCAATTCCATCGGAGATTATGATCATTGTATTATGGTATGACGTCATCGCATAGTTATTGCGTAGTGATGACGCAATCAATCTGCACTTTTTCAAAACGGCATTATTCTTACATAGATTTTTTCCTGTTCGAAATACATTCTATGATATGACCGAGGCCTACCCAGAATAAATTTTTGAAGGTGCTGCTCGGTCGCAAATTTGCTGCAGCGAAGCTGCAACAACAGGATCTGAAAATCGGAACTCGGCTTCTAGAGTAGCTAGAGACCCTTTCAATGCATCAAAATGATCAACATCATGAGTACATATGATCCTGAGAATATGAATACGATGTCTCATAATTTGCCATCGGGGCATGAAAAAATCACTTTTTTGCATGACCATTTTTTGGACATCCATAACTTTACGGAAAAGTTTAGTAAAAATATGATTTTTATCTGGTAATGTTCAAAGTGCATTGAAGATCTGAATTCCAACTTTTTAGAGCGTTTGGATATCTTTCAAGCCCGCGGCGTGCGTTTTCCGGAGGTATACTAGGGTCGGAAAACACCCTGTTTACGCACTCTCGTCGTCTGCACTCTCTCGCCCATAGGGGTTGGAATTCGGTTCTTCAATACATTTTGAACATCCAGATAAAAATCAGATTTTTACTAAACTTTTCCGTAAAGTTATGGATGTCCAAAAAATGGTCATGCAAAAAAGTGATTTTTTCATGCCCTGAGGCAAATTATGAGCTATCGTATTCATATTAGGGATGCCCATTCAATTCCAATTCCCAAGTACTTGGGGGTCGGAGCAAGAGAGACGCCGCTCTCTCGCTGAGAATTGACTCAGAATGGAAATGAGAGAGCGAAAGACCAAGTACTTGAGAGAGCAATCAATTCCTCCCAATTCCTGGCTGGGTCTATTATCTAAAGGTTTGAAACGATTTTTGGCACGCCCTCTTCTTATATATTTATAGAGTGGTGATTAATATCCTATTTGAATATGTAAAGGCAGCCATGCTTGAAAAATGTATGCAAAATGGACCCAAGTACTTGACTTTCTGCTCAATTCCACCCAATTCATTTCCCTCTCAAGTACTTGGTCGGTTTGCATCACCAATCAACCCGCTCGCTCGGAATTGAGTGAGAGGGAAATGAGAGGCGGGTGAGAGAGAGGGGAATTGGGAATTGAATGGACATCCCTAATTCATATCACGCCATTCACGAGAGAATCAAGCTAAAATCGCCAATCCTGGGAATGGATCTGAAATCGTGAAATGGGTTCTAACCGGTTTTGGGTACCCTGAGGTATGTCTGAGTGACCCCCGAAATCTTTTTGTGCATACCTCATTTCAGAGCTCCCTAGGTAGGGTCGGATATTGGCATCACCCACTTTGAGAACACTTTTCTTGGATACGGTGTAAGATAGAGCAAAATTGACCTCTGAGTGACCCCCACTCATTTTTTGAGCTCTATCGATCCATACAAACCAATTTCTCTAAAACCGATTTTTAAGTGGTACACTGTAGGTCAATTTTCTCAAAAATGTAGGTAAAGCAGCAGCTGAAATTTTCACAGTAGATGCAGCTCAGCTAGAGCTTTCCAATAAGTGGTTTACGAAAAAAAATACCTGGCGGCTGGTGAGAGTTTCGCCCTTTTAACTTCGCCGGGATCGTTTGAACTTTATTTTCAACAGGCGAATTAATTTCACGCCGCTCTTTTCGGAGCGATCGGCCGAAAATGATCGATTTCCCATCGATATCCCTGTTGAAAATAAAGTTCAAACGATCCAGGCGAAGTTAAAAGGGCGAAACTCTCACCAGCCGCCACGTATTTTTTTCGCAAACCACTTATTGGAAAGCTCTAGCTGAGCTGCATCTACTGTGAAAATTTCAGCTGCTGCTTTACCTACATTTTTGAGAAAATTGACCTACAGTGTACAACTCTTAAAAATGGGTTTTAGAGAATTTGGTTTGTATAGATCGATAGAGCTCATAAAATGAGTGGGAGACACTCAGAGGTCAATTTTGCTCTATCGTACACCGTATCCAAGAAAACAGCTCTCAAAGTGGGTGATGCCGATATCCGACCCTAGCTAGGGAGCTCCAAAATGAAGTATGCACAAAAAGATTTCGGGTGTCACTCAGACATGCCTCAGGGTGCCCAAAACCGGTTAGAACTCATTTCGCCATTACCATGCTCAGCTCGCTTCTCTCATGAGAGGCGTGATATTATCAGGATCATGTGTACTCATGATGGCTATCATTTTGATGCTTTGAACGGGTCTCTAGCTACTCTAGAAGCCGAGTTCCGAATTTTAGATCCTGTTTTTGCAGCTTCGCTGCAGCAAATGTGCGACCGAGCAGCACCTTCAAAAATTTATTCTGGGTAGGCCTCGGTCATATCTCCAATCATAGAATGTATGGCGAACAGTAAAAAATCTATGTAAGAATAATGCCGTTTTGAAAATGTGCAGATTGATTGCGTCATCACTACGCAATAAATATGCGATGACGTCATACCATAATACCATGACCATAATCTCCGATGGATTTGGTACATCATACCTGAGTGCCATCATGATGCATTTCCTGGGCCAAAAGATACAACAAATTCAAAAAGTGTACGGTGACTTTCCGGCGCGACTGTAGGTATTCGAAGCGTCATTTTGAGATCCAGATTTCGACGCGCCTCTTTCTCCTCCTAAGTGGTCGGTGCCTGCGGTCTCTATTTTTAATTGTTCAGTCTAGATATTAAAAAAAAATATTTTGGCGATGCGTGAGTATTGATGAAATTATCGCTTAGTACATTTAGACCTCAAATGCCCACTTCTATCCACTGCATACACTCCAATCGATTCATCCGCATGCTCACTCTCCGATTGCAACATCATCAGTAATGAAGAGCGAGGGCGAGTCACCGCTCTATCAGATAGCGAACTTTTCGGAGGAAAGTAATTGCTATTTATCTGTGGAAGAGTTTTTATCAACGCACTGGCACTTTTGCGATACGCACTGTGCATATGAGAAGAGGGGTATAGAGTTGGACAATATCATTAGGAAGTTCGGTTTAAAAGATTATCGGTGAGGGGAGTGAGACTTAGGTAGCGTAATTGTCCGTACTCATCTACCGTAATCTTGCCCTAACACCGTGCCTACCTATTCTGCACATCCACTTGATGGTGAACAGCAGCAAGCGACTGAAGTGAGGAGGACTGAGAGAAGAGTTCGCAGCGAGTGCAACCCTAGAAAGGAAATTGTTAGAATTCCGATGAACAGTGATTTTATTTTAGATTGAACACATTTAGTCTTCATTAAGCAACTGTATCCCACTGTAGCAATAGTAACCACCAAACTTCCTGTTGTATTTTTAGTATTCAGCAAGGAAACTGAATATTTATTTCCATCGGTGTATTTTGCCCAATAATATCACAACTTTCGATCTAGTTGATGGTGAACTTACGTTTCACAATTCATATTTCTCCACAAGCGCACCCGTGAAACTAATACCGATATGGCGGAATAGCTACTATATCATGAAAGAACTTGCACACCCCAACTATTCACACACTGTTCGATTTAATGTGCATTCATATCTTGATCTACCAAAAGTGATGAAAAAGTTAACTCTTCGGGCTCTATCTGACGTCAACCTTGATGGATTCTGGTTTCCTTTTTAGTTTCTAACATAACTTTTTATGCTCTTTCGAATGCGCTATATCGTGCCATCGAAATCTGAAATTTGAAAAATCGATTTCGGTAGATCAAAAATCGATATTTCTGGTCACGCTTCCGGTTGAAAAGTTCTTTGCCCGAGGGGTCATGTTCCCAAAGTATGAGCTCTGGGTGCCCATTTTGGCAGAGTTGTGCCATCCTACCTTCATTCCTACAGAGAACGGGTTTTAAATATTGAAACAACCACGCAATCGACCATGCAATCTATTTTTCCATTATTTTAAACCATAACAAATATAAAAAATAGCTGTCAAACTTCATAAAAAACTTGATAAACGAATCATAACGTATACATCGATGTATGGTACCTGAAATGGATGGCGATTTAAGTAATCTATGAAGCAGTCGAGAGATTCAGAACTAGTTTGATTGTAAAAGTGCGTGATCACACGAAGAACACTGGTAGGGAGAGGCACTTCATTCATTAGTTTTATCACGTGTCTTCTGAGAGATTGCATGGAATCGAGACACCACCTTTACAAAATGTTCAAAATGCTTTAATCTCAAAGCCACTATGGTGGCAGATGCCACTAAGGTCACATAACTTTATGTGAAGACAGAATTCCGGAAATCTCAAAACTGCCTAAAATGCGGCTCCGGCCATTTTGAAAATTTAAAAATTTGTAATTTCTTTAAAAGTTGAGTAAAAAGGTCGTTCAAAAAAGCAAAATGTTCGGCTCGTCGAGCCCAACAACTTTGATGTTGTTGACCACTTTTACGAACGAAAAAGTCAAATATATGAAAATTAAAAAAATCGAAAAAATAATGTTTTTTGACATGATAATTGAAGGCCCTGAAAAAAAATGTTCCATATCCTGTTGAGATCTCTACGGATTCTGAATCTGCGTACCTTTTTACCCAAATGAAATCATTTTCAGGAAATTTCATGATGGTATATTTGCTTTTTTATCGCTTCAAACATACGGAATCTCATGTTTTTAAGCAAAATCGAAAATTTCACTTTCTTATATTTAAGTGATTATCGCTCGGTGATATAATTTCTATCAGTTTTCAATGTCTACTGACCCCTTTTTACAAATTTCCATTGAAAAATCCGAAGATTTCAATACTTCACAAAATCATAAAATTTGAGAAATTTGGTGAAAAATGTGATTTTGTGAAGTATTGAAATCTTCGGATTTTCAATGGAAATTTGTAAAAATAGGTCAGTATACATTGAGAACTGAAAGAAATTATATCCCCGAGCGATAATCACTTAAATAGAAGACCATGAAATTTTCGATTTTTCTTGAAAACACGAGTTTCAGCATGTTTGAGGCGATAAAAAAGCAAATATGCCATCATACAATTTCCTGAAAATAAGATCATTAGGGTGAGAAGGTACGTAGATTCAGAATCCGTAGAGATCTCAACAGGATGTGGAACATTATTTTCCAGGAAATTCAATTTTCAGGTCAAAAATATTTTTTTTTCTATTTTTCGCATTTTCATATATTAGCCTTTTTCGGCCGTAAAAGTGATCAACAAGAAAGTTGTTGGTCTCGACAAGATAAAGAAATTACGAATTTTTCAATTTTAAAAATGGCCGGAGCCGCATTTTTTTTTTTTTTTTTTTTTGAGATTTCCGGAATTCCGTCTTCACAAAAAGTTATGTGACCTTAGGGGCATCTACCACCAAAGTGGCTTTGAGATTAAAGCATTTTGAACAATTTGTAAAAGGCCACCTGCGATCTCTCAGAAGACACGTGTTATTGTAGTCGACTAGCAGCCAGGATTGAATATTACCTACTCGCAGGTAAACAATGAGTTCGTGAAACTCAACACTTCCTTTGAACATTTTCCATGAACATTTTCTTTTTCTTTTCAAATAATTTCAAGGGTGCTAGGTAATTTTTAAGATCAACGAAAATATAAAAGTCGATGAGTCTGGGCTTGCGGAAGACTGCTACACTGCTATCGACGGACATCTGAACGAATTAAAAGTCACTGCATTATAACCCGACAGAAAAGGGAGCTGAATCGAACTGCAACCAGGAAACGAGAAATCCTACTGAAAAAAATAAACCTCCCTCCGCGATTCTCCCTATCTATGAGCGGATCTAGCCAGGCGGATTTATGTTGCACTCACCATGTGAGACGGAAATGTTCTCGGATTGATCAATTTGTTTTATGTTGCACTGTATTTTCAATAATCGAAGCGCTTTCAAACATCATATTCCCGCGTTTTGCAGTCGGGATTTTAGCGGGAATAATTAAAATTTTAATACCTTTGCATGCACCTTTCTGGAGAGAACATTGGGGGTCAGAACGCTGAGAAGTGTAATGATCATAATTTGAGCTAGAACGTATTGCACAAAGATAGAACATCTGAAGGTTTACACGAACAGGGAAAATCACTTCTCTGGGAACATCGAAGATCAGTGTCCGTGCCGCATGCGGTTCCACAACAACTAATGTGACAGAGCCGAAGGAAATACCGTGGTGCAGGAGCTTAACTGCAGCTGCTGCATCCTTGGTTCGAGCAGTCTTCCAAGCAACGGCTCTCGCTAAATCACATAAATATTAAGCGATGCCTAAATTAAAAACCTAAAATTCCAGAAATATACGTTTTAACGTTTCCGATGTATTGACGACTCTGGCGAATTCGAGATGTACCATTCCCATACCATTTGAGAGGAAAGATACGAAATAATTACTCTCCCTACTCTCGCAAAAATATAAATGAATTGATCTCAGCTACCGTACTCTACGGCTACCGTACTCTACGGAAGCGAAGATTGGGCGCTGAGGGCGAGTGAGAAAGAGCGGCTGAGTGTTACCCAAAGAAAGATGGAGAGGAAGATGTTGGGAGTCACGCTGAAAGATCGCTGGAGAAATGAACGCGTGCGTGGGATCACGAAGCTGAGGGATTGGATCGAGGAAGGACTGAAAAGGAAAGCGCGCTGGGCCCTCAAGGTCAGGAGAATGGGACTGGAGCAGTGGAGCCGTGCCACTACGGTGTGGACGCCATACAATAGGAAGCGCCCCCCTGGGAAGCCTCACATACGATGGAGAGATGATTTGACCCGAGCTATTGGCAAACACTGGTGGAATGCAACTTATGAAGAGTACCGCCCCATCCTCATCTGAGCACTTATTGCCTGACATGATAAATTGATTGATTGATTGATTGATTGATCTCATTTATCATCACTTCCCTAAAGCCGATGGTATAATAAGTTTTATTGTTTTAAGCATTTCTTCACTTCAAAACGAACCACAAAAAAGTAATTGAATCTGTGCAGTTCATGTTACACAATAACTATAAGTGCCATCTTCAAATTCAGAAACGATCGAGGAACCACGGGTATCCAAAAACAATATTTCTAAGAAACATCAGTCCTACCGTACCACTTAGGCATCACCGTCTTACCTGATGTAGCTCTAACTGCATGCACATCATTTGATTAGAATGCTAGAAGGCGAAGATCATGCCTTGCAGTCAAACATTACTGAATGAATCTATTATACATACCAGCACAGTTAGTGCCACACAACTCATTCGACAGCTAGATGAGAGTCTGAAAGCAATCGTTGACCTGCATCGAGTTCAAAATAAGAAGAAATAAACGACTCACCGGGTTCTTCCTCGCAGCCTCCATAAGTCCCTCTTCAGTGCAGTGCCCTCATAAAAGTGATGCTAGTCACGTCGTGGTTCACTAATTCGTTGGTTTCAGTAGCAGCTGCTGCTGACGATGTCGTGTAGCCTCACTGGTAGTGATTTATGCTTGACCGGAAACTTCTGGAACGGCGACACTTGAATTACATGTTTCAATGTCTTAGCCCTGGCAACATTGAGATGCACATTACTCTTAACATATCAGAGAAATGTGACGTTCAATAAAATTGATCCTTCTCCTTCTCATGACAATTCAACTTGAATTGAGACGAATCGTAGGTCGAAGACGCCGAGAAGTTCTGCCGGTGAATCAGCGCTTCTTGCGATAACCGAAACAGCGAAAAAATACCCAAGGTAATGAGAACATGTCACCCGTGGCTAATATATTTAACATATTTTTGAAATAGGTTAGTCACTCAAATAAGCAAAATAATTATTTTAGGTTTTTCTGTTAATTTTCTTCTGATTAAGCACCTCATCTATCTCTTCACTCCTCATGTTTCCCTTCCTTCCATATTACTCATATCAGCCGATGACTTCGAACAGATCAATAACGTTTTTCAACTCAGTGTGTCATCAATTTTACGTCGTATTTCGTGAACACTTTCGAAAAAAAGTGAGAAAACCGATTTCTTGGCAAATGCATGCCACCTTTAAGCTATATTTTCAAGAGTAAAGCCCTCGTAGACACGGCATTCTAATTATTAATAACATGTCCATGGACAAAAGTGCACGATGAAAGCACAATTATAATACAATCCTATCGTATTCACGCGTGCACTAACTCTCGTATCACGTTCTCCTTCTCCTCCCGTGACAATTCGACATCAATGGATGCAATACGCAGCTGCACAGCGCATAACGAATTATCTCGGTGCGTCAGACAAGGATAATCGAAGATCTTAATTAAGACTCACGACTTTGCGTACTGGTTACCCGTATCTATTAAATTAAGCGGGTAATTGTGAATCCCACATTTCGTGACCGTGATCACATGATGCAAAATTCAATAGTATACAGGCAGAATTTTAAGACAAATCAGCAAATCCCACCTTGCACACATTCAGAGTAATGTCCGGTTCCACGCCTCAATAAGAATTGAACTTCTGAAATATGAATGCCGGCACAGGACAAATAATGTATCCTTCAAGCAATATGAGTTTTAAATTAGTCAAGTCGCTTAAATAAACCGATTACTTATTTTCAGTGCATCGGTAAATTGTATGTTGATTCTCCATCTCTCATCTGTTCTCCTTCCTTCTCCTTACTCATCTCACTCGATGCCTTCGAATAGATCAAGATGATCTCAACCTCCGCTGAACAATAGATACAGTAGTTTTTGTGAATGATGATATTTGTTCAAGGCAAAGAATGTCCTATTGCAACTTTTAGAATTGGGAATAGAAGATCTAGCGATGAAACGCAAGGCGGCTAGTGATTGAACTATTCTAACACGCGTCTTCTGAGAGAATGCATGACCACCAGGAACTAGGAGCCGAAAGTTTGAGCAATATCTTCAATATAATTATGCCAGAGTATGTTGGGGACGAGAAACCTTTTGGCGTTGGCCGTTTTTTTGGAACCGGCTTTTAGGCATTTTCCGGTTCTGCACCCGGCTCTACCAAATATCAGTTCCCAGATAAGCTACCAGGCTGGTAAAGCGCTCAAAATGTGCGGAAAAGTATTTAAAACAACTTTTATGTTGACACCAATTAGATACGACCTTATCGTCATTGTGAAAAAAATCGAAAAGTGTGTCCAAAAGTACAAAAAAATCTACTGGATCTGGAACCCCCTGTTTACCACTTTTTTATTACATATATGAAATCTACAGTATCGACATAGTCTAGGAAAATATTGACCCGATAGCTGTAGGGGTGTGGTAAGCTTTTATGAGGCATCGAAGTGCCGAAAATCCGATTTTTTTGCATTTTTTTGCTTTTTTTGTTCTATCCAAATATTAACATATTTCGGTATTTCTTTACCGTATGTGCACATTTATCTTTTTTTTTTACCTTTGCATTGCTGTTTAATGTTGCACGAGCTTACAATTGTCACATTTTGTTTATTGGATACACTCCGAATTAATTTATCCGGATTATTTAAAATACCATCTGCCAGAAATCGAAAAATGACTCGGATGGTCAAAATTCGAAAAAAAAATCTCGAACTTTTTTCCTGAAGTATCCTTCAAGAATGTTGCGGTGCCGACTTATGGCGGAGTTCAGAAGATATATTTCAGTGAGGAGAACCACCCTATTATAAAAAAAATCGAAAGAACAATCTTGATCCGTGTCCACGTCGACCATCTAAATGTCTCAGCAGCTGCAGCAATGATGGTCGGCTTGATCGCCAACTTCTCGAAGGATGACAAATTTTCTACTCCTAATATTAATATTGTAATTTATGGAAATCTTTGCAATTTGACGTTGCACACTGTACCAGAATAATGGAAATGAGCTAAGCAATTGAGTTGCGGTTTTCTCTATAAGAAACTAACAATTAAGTTTTCTTTTTACTAACACTGCTTACGCCTTGCATTTGTATGCTGGAATTCACAGATAAATATTAAAGTCAATGGGTTTCACTCTGCATGCAAATTATTTTTATAGAAGGAGTAACACGAAAAATCGATTTAATTAGCCATTATACGGGTGTAATGGAAGCCAACAGCCCGGTCATGATTCACTTTATCCGAAGTTTCACAGACAGGTCTGAGGCTATTTACAAACGCGCAAAGTTCATTGATAGCGCAGGGTAGTGGCTAGTTCGTTTATGTTTCACTCGTTCCACATATGTTTTGCCTCTTTCTAGTGGTAAATTCACTACAGTTTCCCATTGCGAGCGCAATATCTTCGTGGTGGGACTCCCTGGCATTCATTCATGTTACCCCTTCTTTAAATAATGGCTTTGCGTATCTGCCTGAACGCATCCATCATTCTCTCTAAATAAGATGCCGGCACGGTGAAAAATGATGAAATATCATAAATAGGGTTTACCATTCTCTGCCTCTTCAGTTCGATCAGTGAATTCGATTACTGATACCCACTTTCGGTTTAATTGCCAAACCCGTGAGTTGGTCCCGCAAGCTGACCTAGGTGCTCACGTTTTGAAAGTTCGCCGCCTCCACGGTGCACAGTAGTGATGACAAAACGGACGTCGGCACCTTGTCGGAAAAGACTCGATTTATACCCCTTGCCGGCAAGACGGCCCTTTCAAGCCGGCGCGCTTGCCGGCGACCCCTCCCTCCCCATCCTCAATCCGGCAAGGAGTTGTCGACGCGCCGATAAGAGACGGCCTGCCGGTAGATCAAAGCCGCCGGCCAGTGAACAAAGAACCATTTCGAGCGCAGTATTCAAAGAAGGGTGGGTATTTGGTAAGAACTAATTGAACTAATGTGAAAACAACATATTTCATCATCATTACGTAATATTGCGTCATCCTTACGTAATATGACGTTTTCAGCCAACAAAACTCTTTAAACTTGATCAAAATAATGGCATGAGAAGTCATTTGATAAGCGGCGTTTTCGCCTTCAATCATTTTTATCTATTTCGTCATCACTATGTAATATTACGTCATTCTAATGCACCGAACTTTACTCTGGGAACTGCACCGAACTCTATCCGAAAAATTATGGTATCCAATATTTCCTCTTTCGCTATCGATCGGAACTGGGCATATCTAGAGAGATGCGCCATAGCCTGTTGATTATCCGCCCCAATTATCATCTCAAACTGATTCAAAGCCGTCGACAATTTTGAATTTTAACCTTTTCAGGTGCAAAGCTAGTAACCGTTTTTATTGCAAATTTACATTGGGCAAGCTGCTACCTATTTTCTGAAAATCATCAGAACGTCAGCGCGCCGGCGCGCGCAGATGGGAATCGACATACTATTGATGCGGGTGGAATAATCATCGCCTGCTTCGTGTAGGATAAGTCTAGAAAATGTTTGCTAATTATCTATTGGGGTACGGTAGGCCAGTATTCCACTTTTTTTTAATTTATCGCAAGATGGTATTTTAATTTTTAAATAATTTTACTGAAAAAAGGTAGCAGCTTGGCCAATGATTGATTACTCTCGACGAGAGGACGAATGGTCTCGCGAGACCCTCTCATTCATTCCTCAAGATTGGTTGCAATGTGAGTGGTCGGGGAGTAAAAAACAGAAAACTAAAAATGTGTTGATTGTCATGAACGCCTACTGATTATCCTTATTGCGACTAGTCGAGATTAACTGCCTTGGGGGGCAAGCCTAAGTCAAAGTGAGCAAAAATTAATCAAGAGTCTTTTTGCAAAAATATTGAATTCGAACCAACGGCTCACTGCGCGTAAATCTGACCCGTTACCCACTCTGCCAGATCGACTTTTGAGAATGGGCACCAAAGATAAACTAGTAAAACTGTAATAACTGAGCGAAGAGCCATGATCTGCGCCAACCACTCCCGTGCTCAATAATAGGAAGAAATGAATGAGTTTCGCGAGACCACTCGCCCTCTCGCCGAGAATAACTAATTTGGCTTTCTCGCGAGAGCTCTCGTCGAGAGTGACGCTCTCTTTTAAATTCATTCCGAAAGTTGACCGTTCAACCAGAGCAGTTTTTCACGAATGATCTCGACGAGAGCCTCTCACCTCTCATTTAGCAAAATCTACCGTCGACGGCTTTGAAACCGTTTGAGATGAAACTTTGGGCGGATAATAAGCAGGCTATGGCGCATGTCTCTAGATATACGCAGTTTCGATCTATAGCGAAAGATTAAAAATTGGATACCGTAATTTTTCGGAAGAGTTCGGTGCAGTTCTCAGAGTAAAGTTCGGCGCATTAGAATGACGTAATATTACATAGTGATGACGAAATAGATAAAAAAATGATTGAAGGCGAAAACAAAAACTTTACCGATCATTTTAGTTGAGAGTGCCATGAATTATGAGTGAAATGGATGAAATTGCATAAGAATGACGTCATATTTCATTTTAATGACGAAATCGATATATACGATTGACGGCGAGATCGCCCCGCATCAAATGACTTCTCATGCCATTATTTTCATCAAGGTTAAAGAGTTTTGTTGGCTGAAAACGTCATATTACGTAAGGATGACGTAATATTACGTAATGATGATGAAATAGGTTGTTTTGACATTAGTCCAATTAGTTCTTACCAAATACCCACCCTTCTTTGAATACTGCGCTCGAAATGGTTCTTTGTTTACTGGCCGGCGGCCTTGATCTACCGGCCGGCCGTCTCTTATCGGCGCGCCGACAACTCTCCCGTTGAAAGGTCATCCTTGACGGCAAGAGCGCTTCCCTCCCCCTCCTCAAGAGCCACAAATTGCCTGTCTCGCCGGCAACTCGCCGACTTCTGTTCCGTTTTGTCATCCCTAGTGCACAGTTCTAGTATGGGTACTGCATCTACACCAGTTACCCAGATACTGTAAGTATGCAGCTTTTTTGTTAAACATCCCACATTTGCTACCTCCTCTCCTCTCACATTCTTGTTCTCGTTGGCCACCTCCTCCTTCACAACGGGCTTTTTCTTCTGCTGCAAACATTGTGAAAAAATGGATCAAAGCTGCTGCTATCTCTATTCGTGAGATTCTCTCTTTTCCCAGAAAAAAAACTAGAATGGAACAATTGTCAAGGCTGATTTTGGCTGCATCAATAATACATCAGCAAATTATTTTCCCCACTATAATTTCATCCGTTCATGGAGCACGAAACATAGTGAAAATTTAAAAGTGTATCGTACATGTCAGCGAAATCAGAACGGCCACCGAGAGGCACCGAGAAATTGTCGATCTCTGGCTCTCTGCGAATACGCAATTTTAAAAGTCGTGGTTGTGTTCATATTTTTTATCATGGTCGATTTTCCGGAATCGACCCGAACATGACCGGTCACTTATGGCTAGAAATCGATTAATCGAAAGCGAACAATTATGAGGCAATTACGGTATTTTGGAAAGCTCACCAATGTCGGTGAGCTTACCAAAATACCGTAATCCCACCAAAATGTTGTGTGATCCATGCAGTCATACAATTATGAGACAAAACGGACACAAAAGTTACAAATGTTAAAGCTTCACCCTCGGCAGTATTAAGGAAACCTACAACTTGTTTCATGGGATCGGTGAAACCAAGAATTGTAATGTCAAAAAATTTCAAGGAATCAATCAGTGAACAAATATATTGTTAAACGCCTATCAATAGAGGTGATTTAAGCGAAACTATGCATCTTGTAAACGTGACCAAATTGAATAAAGAATTTGTTAGCGGGTTTTGTGTCACGAACCGTATTCAAGAGCTAGAATGACCGGAGAAACCAATTTAAAACGCGTTCTCTGTAAGAATGTAACGAAAAGGCCCGGGGGTGGCACAGTTTTTTCAAAATTGTTTCCCAGCATCCATACTTTAGGTCTGGAGTCACCAAGAGTGGACTACACTTCAGCCGGAAAATGTTTCAAAAATTTTAACTTTTTGGCGCGAAATTTAGGAAAAAAATATTTTCGATTTCAGAGACAAGCTATTCACCATTTGAAAGAGCGTGAAAAGTTTTGCCAAAATATAAGATAGTTTTCAAATTTATCAAAATTTGACTGAGCAATGTCGAAAAAACAAAAAAAATTGATGACCAGCTGTGATCATCATCTCACTGCTCGTCTGAAACTCAAAACTAGATCCTGAATTTTTGATATGTGGCGCTCTGTTGCATGCAGATTCTGAATCTGCAATGAAAATTTGGAATTTCGTGGACCGAACACGCTTTTCGATTGATTTCCTAGAGCGCAATCGCTGACCAGGGTTCGATCCCATCCGGCGCATATATTTTGCAAAGTGTTTTGCTTGCTTTCAGTCATTACTCCGGTAGGGGGAAGTGGTCGGCGACCAAATTCTAAGACTTTTTTACTTCGAGGACTTTTTCGATCTTTTTCGATCTCGTCTGAAACTCAAAAGTCAATCCTGAATTTTTGATGTTATGCAATTTTGCATGGAGATTCTCATTCTGCGCTGAAAATTTGGAATTTCATGGACAGTACATGCTTTTCGATTGATTTTCTAGAGCGCGATCGTCGACCAGGGTTCGATCCCCGCCGGTGCATATATTTTGCAAAATGTTTTACTTGCTTTCAATCTTTGCGGCGGTAAGGGCGATGCGTTGGCGGGTTAATTTAAAGACTTTTTCACTTCGGGAGTTTTTCGATAACATGCGATCTACGGCCGGAAATCGATCTTTTCATTTTTGACGATTACGGTATAAAGCTACCGTAATCGTCAAAAAAGTTTTTAGGCGATTTCACTGCGGCGGTGGGGGGAATGATTCGGGGATCAAATTCTAAGGTTTTTTTACTTCGGGGAGTTTTTCGATCAGATGCGATCTACGGCCGGAAATCGATATTGTATTCATGTAGAAAACAAAAATGAAAATATCGATTTCCGGCCGTAGATCGAATTTGATCGAAAAACTCACCGAAGTAAAAAGGTTTTAGAATCTGATCGCCGACGCATCGCCCCTAACGCGGCAATGATTTAAAGCAAGCAAAACACTTTGCAAAAGATATGTGCCGGCGGGGATCGAACCCTGGTCGGCGATTGCGCTCTAGGAAATCAATCGAAGCGTGTTCGGTCCAAGAAATTCCAAATTTTCATTGCAGATTCAGAATCTGCATGCAACAGAGCGCCACATATCAAAAATTCAGGATCTAGTTTTGAGTTTCAGACGAGCAGTGAGATGATGATCACAGCTGGTCATCAATTTTTTTTGATTTTTCGACATTGCTCAGTCAAATTTTGATAAATTTGAAAACTATCTTATATTTTGGCATTACTTTTCACGCTCTTTCAAATGGTGTATAGCTTGTCTCTGAAATCGAAAATATTTTTTTCTTAAATTTCGCGCCAAAAAGTTAAAATTTTTGAAACATTTTCCGGCTGAAGTGTAGTCCACTCTTGGTGACTCCATACCTAAAGTATGGCTGCTGGGAGATCATTTTGAAAAACCTGTGCCACCCCCCTCCCGTTCTAAAGGATAACGCGTTTTAAAGTTGGTCTCTTATCGAAAATCAATTTATAAAAAATGGATTACCATTCTCTGCCTCTTCAGTTCGACGAGGTGCTCCTCTCAGCAGATTAAGCATTGGCAAGATCAAATAACTACATATAGATGAAAGGAAAAAGTCGATTGTGCGTGCTATCACTTTCGTTTTAACATTATCATAATGGTATTTCCAAAAAATTGAGAATATTTGTTTCACTTTCACTACAACTGCATTATCTCGATCTCAGAATGTTTAGTCAGATCAAGTAAGCAAAATCAAAAAAAATCCTAGACGACTTTTTGTCTTTATAGATCATGTCTTTATTGTCTTTGTCTTTTTTTGTCTTTATAGATATATAATTCCGACAAGAAACGGATCCTCTCGCTTACTCTATTCCATGAACAACTCGTGAAACACAATCATACACTTTTACAATTTCCCTCACTTTTCAATGAAAAAAAATGTCGCACTCACAATTTCCCACACTTTTCTACGATAAATACGCAGCTACTTATCTTCCTAACGAGCTCAAAGAGGAGTTATATTGCGGACTCAAAAAAGAGCCGAATATGAAACATCATTGCCATAGATGAAAATTGCCTCACAAACGTTTGCGGCGTCTGGAGTTTGGCAGAGGAACAGCAACAACTTATTGCCAGTGATGTGATTACAATTAATTATCGCACTTGCTTAGAAACATTATTTCCAACTTTAATTCAATTGAAAATATTATCGCTTCAACACAATTTTCAAAAATTTCAAAATGACTGAAAATCTTGTGACAATTTCGTGTTTCACTGACAGCACAATATAACCAACTTTACGTAATCCCCAGCGTGACGATGGTCTCATTAGTTAAATATTCAATCCGTATGAAAAAAACCGAATATTTTAAAGACACATAATTTAGATCGATACATACAAAAGGTTGCAGTGAATGTGGATCTATATTCACATCATTCCTTCATCCACTGCAATCGATTTAAATGCATGCACCGCCTATTTTCGGACTACAGCAACTACAGTAATGAAGGGAGATGACGAATATTTTGATCTCCCTTTGACTTACCAACTTCTTAAGCGACAGCACCTGAATTGAGTGAGGAAAACGAGTTTTCATATGGATGAAGCCCCTGGCAAATTCGAGATACACATTTCTCTCATCCGATCAGAGGAATGAGATGAGGCAATGAAGGTCTATCATTTTCTTTAAAACGCGTTCCCTGTAAGAATGTAACAAAAATTCTAGGGAGTGGCACAGATTTTTCAAATTGATCTCCCGGCAGCCATACTTTAGGTATGGAGTCACCAAGAGTGGACTACACTTCAGCCGGAATTTTTTTCAAAAATGTTAACTTTTTGGCGCGAAATTTGAGAAAAAAATATTTTCGATTTCAGAGACAAGCTACATACCATTTGAACGCGCGTGAAAAGTTATGCCAAAACATCAGGCAGTTTTTAAATCTATCGCAATTTGGCTGATCAATGTCGAAAAACCCAAAATTTTTGATGACCAACTCTGATCATCATCTCACTGCTCGTCTGAAACTCAAAAGTCAATCCTGAACTTTGATGTTATGCAATTTTGCATGGAGATTCTGATTTTGCGCTGAAAATTTGGAATTTCATGGACAGTACATGCTTTTCTATTGATTTTCTAGAGCGCAATCGCCGACCAGGGTTCGATCCCCGCCGGTGCATATCTTTTGCAAACTGTTTTGCTTGTTTTTTATCATTACTGCGGTAGGGGAAGTGGTCGGCGACCAAATTCTAAGACTTTTTTACTTCAAGGAGATTTTCGATCAGATGCGATCTACGGCCGGAAATCGATCTTTTCATTTTTAATTCCAACGTGAAGAAAATATCGATCTCCAGCCGAAGATCGCATCTGATCGAAAAGCTCCCCGAAGTAAAAAAAGTCTTAGAATTTGATCGCCGAATCATCCCCCCTACCGCCGCAGTGGAATCGACTAAACAAGTTTTTGACGATTACGGTAGCTTTATACCGTAATCTTCAAAAATGAAAATATCCATTTCCGGCCGTAGATCGCATGTTATCGAAAAACTCCCGAAGTGAAAAAGTCTTTAAATTAACCCGCCAACGCATCGCCCTTACCGCCGCAAAGATTGAAAGCAAGTAAAACATTTTGCAAAATATATGCACCGGCGGGGATCGAACCCTGGTCGACGATCGCGCTCTAGAAAATCAATCGAAAAGCATGTACTGTCCATGAAATTCCAAATTTTCAGCGCAGAATGAGAATCTCCATGCAAAATTGCATAACATCAAAAATTCAGGATTGACTTTTGAGTTTCAGACGAGCAGTGAGATGATGATCAAAGCAGGGCTTCAAAAATTTTGGGTTTTTCGACATTGCTCAACCAAATTGCGATAGATTTAAAAACTGCCTGATGTTTTGGCATAACTTTTCACGCGCGTTCAAATGGTATGTAGCTTGTCTCTGAAATCGAAAATATTTTTTCTCAAATTTCGCGCCAAAAAGTTAAAATTTTTGAAAATCTTTCCGGCTGAAGTGTAGACCACTCTTGGTGACTCCATATCTAAAGTATGGCTGCCGGGAGATCATTTTGAAAAATCTGTGCCACCCCTCTCCCGTTCTAAAGGAGAACGCGTTTTAACAATGCCATGAATCAAGTGTAATGCTACTCCGCTCTCCTCGTTAAAGAAGGAGTGTCAGCAAAGTTAAACTTTTGGTGCTGTTATAACCATGACATAGCCCAACCTCCAAAGATCATAGCGCGAGCTAGGAGGGTAGACAACCATCGATTGCTAACTCAGTGGTAGGGCAGCCGCCACCTACTTAGAGTTAATTTTGTCCAGCCGCTCAGGGCTCATTTAAAAGGGAATGAAAAGAGCTTCCGAATTCGTTTTTGATCGAGTGATTTGGTTGCGAATGAAGCTTGTGTTCTATAAATCTCGCTTTCGAGGGGAAAAGTGTACGGGCAAAGTTGGCGGAGCTTGCGGAGCCTAGGTATATAGCTTGTCTATGAAATGTCCATGAAATTTTCTCAAATTTCGCGCCAAAAAGTTAAAAATTTTCCAAAATTTTCTGGCGGAAGGGTAATCCACTCATGGTGACTTGTTACATTCCTAGAGAAAAGAATGCGTTTTAAAGAAGGGGTAACACGAATGAATGCTAGGGGGTCCCACCACGAAGATATTGCGCTCGCAATGGGAAACTGTAGCGAAAATACACGATAAAGAGGCAGAAATTATGTGGAGCGAGTGAAACATAAACGAACTAGCCACTACCCTGCGCTATCAATGAACTTTGCGCGTCTGTAAATAGCCTCAGAGCTATTAGGTTGAATAGAAAGTCTTTATCCACTTTTTATTTCCCTTCTTCTGACAATAAAGCACAAGAGCAAAATCAAACATATGCACCATTGTTATCTACGACAAATCTCCAACGTTCAGGCAACTTATGGATTCCCTCCTTATAGAACCCATCTCGGCGCGAATTAAAATATTGCTTGAGTGCGGCCTCGATCGCCCCACGGGAAGTGAAGGATCTCTGATCGAAATGACGGGTCAGATCTGAGAACAACCAATAATCCGAAGGGGCCAAGTCAGGAGAATACGGTGGATGAGGGAGAATCATCCAGCCATATTTGGACAGCTCCTGCTTGACCTGCCGTGCAACATGGGGTCGGGCGTTATCGTGTTGATAGTACACTTTCTTGCCGTTCAGGGGAGATTGTGCGACTTTCTTCTTGAGATTCTGTAGTTGTTTCGTGTAGACGTCTCCAGTAATTGTCCGCCCCTCAGGTAGGAGTTCCCAGTAAATCGGGCCATCCACTCCCCACCAGACAGAGAGCAAGATTTTCTTGGGGTGAAGGTCAGGCTTTGCGACGTCCTGTGGGGTCTCATTGGCATCCACCCACTGTGCCCTCCTATGGTGATTCTCATAGCAGACCCACTTCTCGACCCCTGTTATGAGACGGTCCAACCATCGATCTCCAGCGTGAAGAGTGAGTAGAGAAAGGGAATCGTCGACACGGTGGTCAAACTGGTCTTGGGTCAATTTGTGGGGTATGAAACGGCCTAGCTTCTTCTTCTTGCCAATGGAGACCAATCATTTTACGATGGTGCTTTGCGATACCCCAAGTGTGGCTGCCATGTCGCGGGTATTTGGGAAGGATCCAATTCCACTACGATCCGTAGCACATCCAAATCCAGCTCGGGTGGCCTCCCAGACCGGTCATGATCATCCATGGAAAAGTCCCCCTTCTCGAAGAGTTGGTACCAATTGCGCATGGTCTGGTAGTGAGTGGCATATGAATCGTACACTTCAGCCAACTGACGTTCCTATTCCTTCATTGTAGTGTGAGAGAGGAATACGAATAACAGAACGTTGCGGATGTGCAAGGCCGTGGGAACAAACATCGTGGTCTTACTAGTGGCAGAATGAAAGGCGTGGAATGGGGAGTTGTTGACCACATAGTCCCTTTGTCATGAGTTATTCACTAGAGGCGAGGGAACACCAAAGGTATCCTGCACTGAGCAGTGATCGAGCAAAACAGTGGATAAAGACTTTCTGTTCAACCTAATATTTCGGATAAAGTGATACATAATCGGCCTGTCTGCTTCTAATACACACCCATAGTTGCTAGTTAAACTAATTTTTCGTGTTACTCCTTCTTTAAAAAATATATTTTTAATTTATCATTCTATTTTAGTTTCGAGTTTCAATATTCGAATATCAGAAGAGAGGAAACGGGTTACTGTTTAAACAGAATCATGTTGTCGACTGCAGGGGGAGTCCCTAATCGTGAAATTGGGCAACGCCAGCGGAACAATTTATTCAGGCTCTGATGTGTTTCGATGATTACTATTTTCTCAGAAACTTTCATGATTCGGTCCGTTACTTTAGTAACGGACCGAAAGTACAATAATGAAATTAGTATTGGTTCGCCATTCTCTACCACTCCTCATCCTTCAGACTTTCCATCTCGACTCACCTCGACTGAAAATCAAATTATGACCAGAAAACAAAGAAATAGATGAGGACAAGCGAGAGAAAGCGTTGAAAGATTACCTGACTTGCACCCAATTCGCTTTGTTTGGACGGACTTACCATGTATATTTCTGCTATGTTTAAAAAATCAACAAAAAATTGTTCTTGTCCGATGTGTTTTACTGTCAAGACAATATCCGGAGCTTCACACAATTATGATTCGAAGGAAATTTTGCATTCAAAATAAAAACATATCATTCCAGAATGGGTATAAAAAAGTGCTCACGTAACGAACCGAAGACTGTCCGACTGCAGCAAGGGAGAATGGAAGATGGCGACTCGTAACTCCTTTTCGAACAACATCCCGATCATCGACGGGATCTGGATTAGCGAAATATTCTGCTTCTAATGAGGGATTGCACTTCAACTGCAAGATACAGATAATATCAGAAGAAGGAAATGGGAGTGATAATGGTGCTGCGCATTTCCGTTAAAATGAAAATGAAACAATGACGCGATTCATAATTTCACTAACATCATTGTGAGTGAAATGAAAAAAACCCGAATATTTTGAAGAAAAATAATTTAAATCAATACATACAAAAACGTTTTGCAGTGAATTTGGATCTCAAATATTCACCTCATTCCTTATTCCACAAATATTCTCCTCATTCCTTAATCCAATCGATATAACACGTGTCTTCTGAGAGATTGCACGAAAACGGACCCCCTGCGGAACTAGGAGCCCCAACTTTGAGCAGTATCCTCGGGAAATTTATGCTGGAGTATATTGGGGACATGACAACTTTTGGCGTTGGCCGTTTTTATCAGAACCGGCTTTTAGGTATTTTCCGGTTCTGCTCCCGGCCCTACCACAAATCAGCTCCCAGATGAGCTGCAAGGATGGCATGGTGCTCAAAAAATCCGAAAAATTATTTCCAGAAACTTTTCTATTGACGTTGAAAACGAAAGAAGTTATCTTGATGTTGAAAATCGTGGAAAACTGATTTTTAAATCGAAAAAAATCCTAGGGGCTCGGGGACCCCCCTTTAAGAAGCTTCTGAGACCGGATTCGGATTCTATGATGTCGATTTAGTCTAAAAAAAGATAGAGCTAAGGTCGGGAGGCGTGACAATGCACATCTTTTGAGCCAAAAACACAGAAAATGCCCGTATTTTCACCATTTCGGGGATTTCGAAGCCTGACAGGTCGAACATTTTAAACTCAATCTTGTTCATTTTGGGCTTAAAATGCTTCAAGATCACTCATATTGATAATTCTTGACAATTTATGTAAATTGAGGACAAAAATATTTTCGACGAAAAATTCTCGTTTTCGAACGGGTTCCTGGAAAGAACAGTGATGCCTCCCGACCTTAGCTCTATTTTTTCTTAGACTAAATCGATATCATAGAATCCGAATTGACATTTTTGTGTTAAGAAAAGTCTAACTTTTGAAAGGTGCAAAAAAGCATTTGTTTGCCTTCATTTTTTCTCATTTTTTCGCCGTCGTGAAAAAAAAGTTGCCCTTGCATCCTGAGATTTTATGATAATCGTAATCTGCAACCTTTTTTACCCCAGGAAATTTTTTTTCAAGAAAATCGAAGGTATTGTATTCTTCGCTTATTGTCCTCAAACATGGCGAACCTCGTGTTTTCATGCAAAATCGAAAATTTAATGATGTCATATTTAAGTAAGACTTTTCTTAAGTAATTATCGCTCGTGGATATCTTGTCTTTCCGTTTCCAACGTTTACTGTCCTATTCATACCAAATTCCATTGAAAATACAGAAGATTTCAATACTTCATAAAATCATGAAATCTGAAAAATTTCATAAAAAATGTGATTTTGGGAAGTATTGAAATCTTCGGTTTTTTCAATGGAAATTGGTATTCATAGGTCAGGAAACATTGAATACGGAAAGAAACGATATCCACGAGCGATAATTACTTTTTTGATTTATATTACGATTATGATAAAATCTCAGGATGCAAGGGCAACTTTTTTTCACGAAGGCAAAAAAAAGAGAAAAAATGAAGGCGAAAAATGTTTTTTTGCACTTTTCAAAAGTTAGACTTTTCTTAACACAAAAAATGTCAACATAAAGTTGTTCTACTTGATAAGCCGGTCATTTTGGATTTTTTATCGAACCTGTAGCTCAATGTTGAAGGATTTTAAGAATTTTTAAATTTTCGAAATTTCAAGAGCCGGCTTTTAGGCAGTTTTGGGAAATCGCGGAATCCGTATGTAAAAAAAATATTCTGGGCCTTAGGGTCACATACCGTGATAATATTGAAGAGATCCGAGCACTTTGAACATTTTGTCAAACGCCACCTGCCATCTCTCAGAAGACGTGTGATAAGTTGACTTCTCATTTTTGAAAATAATTGTGTTATTGATCTTCTTTCATTCATTATATAATATTTATTTTAAAATTCAGTGATGTTCTGTTTTGTCTATTGGGGAGATAGGGACCAGGTTTGTATGAAATCAAGGTGAAAATGGAAAGCAGATAGATATTTTTAGACAAACCGAGCACGATAATCTGTCTTTAAAACTTTATTCCAGAGGAGTTGAATAAGTGGTATTGCTGCTGGAACCGAGGAAACGGCAACGTCGAGGTTTTTGAGAAGTATCGCCAAATTTTTGTGTGTTTCATTTGTGTATTATCACATCAAACGACCGGTATTTCAGTGGTCGAAGGTTCTCTTTTTGTAAAAAAAAACATTTAAAAAGCATTTATAAAAATGGAAATTGTATTATCACTTTACGGTATTGATTTTCCGATGATGCAGGTCGTGCAATGTGGTAGAAGGGCAGCGAGCTGTGATCTCGCTCACTTCTTTTTTTATGAAATATGGAATGGGAAGACCAGGCCATCACGACTCAGCATATTTTACACTACATGTTTTTGTTTTGTTTTTCGTGCAAAGCCCTCATCGGATTGGATAAAGAGGAAATTGAAAGTGATGAAGTAACAGTGAAACACAAACAAGACTAATACTTTTCTATGAAAAAGAAGGAAAGAGGACATCATGTTGCTGGTATTTTTTCATAATGACGAGTCAATACTGCATGAACTTGCGTGGCAGTTCTTGCGTAATTTTGGCTCACCTTATCGCAGACGATTCAGCATCACATATTAAATTTGAAAAAAAATGCTCAAATTACTCTCACAAGTCTCACAAGGACGCAGTGCTGCAGATTTCGTAGTTGCCGTTGGAGTTTCGGTGAGTCTTGTTAGTTACCTTCAATGCTACCTTGTTTTTTTACTACGGACGCACACTTTTTTTACTACGGACGTTTGTCCACGTCCTTATTCCCAGTAATTGTATATCTCTTTTTTTCGGACTAAAGCGTATCGCATTTCTCTAAGCGTGTTCTAGAACATTAAATAAGCCACGGCTGAGCTATACTCACCGAGTACTACATGTATGCCAATTTTTGAGGAATTCGATTTTTCGCTAGTGCCAAGCGTCTGCACAAACAAGTTCACTCACTCAGATAGTCTCTCTTAAAGGAGGAGTAAATGCAAACGCACAACCGGTTGGAATGTGTTTCACCTAGGGACGCAATTACGCAAGAACTGCCACGCAAGTTCATGCAGTATTGACTCGTCAATGATGAAAAAATACCAGCAACATGATGTCCTCTTTCCTTCTTTTTCATAGAAAAGTATTAGCCTTGTTTGTGTTTCACTGTTTCTTCATCACTTTCAACTTCCTCTTCAATTTCCTCTTTATCCAATCCGATGAGGGCTTTGCACGAAAAACAAAACAAAAACATGTAGTGTAAAATATGCTGAGTCGTGATGGCCTGGTCTTCCCATTCCATATTTCATAAAAAAAGAAGTGAGCGAGATCACAGCTCGCTGCCCTTCTACCACATTGCACGACCTGCATCATCGGAAAATCAATACCGTAAAGTGATAATACAATTTCCATTTTTATAAATGCTTTTTAAATGTTTTTTTTTACAAAAAGAGAACCTTCGACCACTGAAATACCGGTCGTTTGATGTGATAATACACAAATAAAACACAAAAATTTGGCGATACTTCTCAAAAACCTCGACGTTGCCGTTTCCTCGGTTCCAGCAGCAATACCACTTATTCAACTCCTCTGGAATAAAGTTTTAAAGACAGATTATCGTGCTCGGTTTGTCTAAAAATATCTATCTGCTTTCCATTTTCACCTTGATTTCATACAAACCTGGTCCCTATCTCTCCAATAGACAAAACAGAACATCACTGAATTTTAAAATAAATATTATATAATGAATGAAAGAAGATCAATAACACAATTATTTTCAAAAATGAGAAGTCAACTTATCACACGTCTTCTGAGAGATGGCAGGTGGCGTTTGACAAAATGTTCAAAGTGCTCGGATCTCTTCAATATTATCACGGTATGTGACCCTAAGGCCCAGAATATTTTTTTTACATACGGATTCCGCGATTTCCCAAAACTGCCTAAAAGCCGGCTCTTGAAATTTCGAAAATTTAAAAATTCTTAAAATCCTTCAACATTAGGCTACAGGTTCGATAAAAAATCCAAAATGACCGGCTTATCAAGTAGAACAACTTTATGTTTACATTTTTTGTGTTAAGAAAAGTCTAACTTTTGAAAAGTGCAAAAAAACATTTTTTGCCTTCATTTTTTCTCATTTTTTTTGCCTTCGTGAAAAAAAGTTGCCCTTGCATCCTGAGATTTTATCATAATCGTAATATAAATCAAAAAAGTAATTATCGCTCGTGGATATCGTTTCTTTCCGTATTCAATGTTTCCTGACCTATGAATACCAATTTCCATTGAAAAAACCGAAGATTTCAATACTTCCCAAAATCACATTTTTTATGAAATTTTTCAGATTTCATGATTTTATGAAGTATTGAAATCTTCTGTATTTTCAATGGAATTTGGTATGAATAGGACAGTAAACGTTGGAAACGGAAAGACAAGATATCCACGAGCGATAATTACTTAAGAAAAGTCTTACTTAAATATGACATCATTAAATTTTCGATTTTGCATGAAAACACGAGGTTCGCCATGTTTGAGGACATATTTCATATTTATTTCATATTTATCCTGACGTCAGGCACAATGGTCCTGCAGGAGGGTGACTTCGGTGTGGATGGAATTGGGATCTTCGGTATCAGAGCGTCGTTAAGTCAATGGATGGGATCTTCTTTGGCTTCTCTGGTCAACTGTAGGGACGATCGTGACGGATCTCAGTTGAGCATCGAAGTAGATCATCCTGCCGCCGAACACCTGACTTGCGCCGGTTAGGAACTCACAACGCAGACTTGAGCGAGGCTTTCTTGACGGTAGATCACTCGAGACGATTGGAATCCGTCCGTGCTCCTCCTCTTGAAGTGTACCAAGAGGAGGAGTTTGAGGACAATAAGCGAAGAATACAATACCTTCGATTTTCTTGAAAAAAAATTTCCTGGGGTAAAAAAGGTTGCAGATTACGATTATCATAAAATCTCAGGATGCAAGGGCAACTTTTTTTTCACGACGGCGAAAAAATGAGAAAAAATGAAGGCAAACAAATGCTTTTTTGCACTTTTCAAAAGTTAGACTTTTCTTAACACAAAAAATGTCAACATAAAGTTGTTCTACTTGATAAGCCGGTCATTTTGTTTTTTTAATCGAACCTGTAGCTCAATGTTGAAGGATCTTATGAATTTTCAAATTTTCGAAATTTCAAGAGCCGGCTTTTAGGCAGTTTTGGGAAATCGCGGAATCCGTGTGTAAAAAAAGATTATGGGCCTTAGGGACACATACCGTGATAATATTGAAGAGATCCGAGCACTTTGGACATTTTGTCAAATGGAGGTCTATTTCATGCAATCTCTCAGAAGACGTGTGCTATCAATTACAACCATTCGGAATTAATTCAGAACCGAACAACATATCATTACCTATATATAAAGCGCTGTGTGCGTCTGTACGTCCGTTCGGATTGCGAAATCGGGGGGGGGGGGGAGGTACTGATGAAGACTTCGAACCATTACCGTATACCAATCAATAATTAGCATTGGGACAACTACCGTATACCAATCGATAATTAGTCATGGGTCACCTATTATTCCATGGGTCAGATTTATGATTTTGACCTTAGATCTTTGAATTACCGTATACCAATCAATAATTAGCATTGGGACAACTACCGTATACCAATCGATAATTAGTCATGGGTCACCTATTATTCCATGGGTCAGATTTATGATTTTGATCTTAGATCTTTGAATTACCGTATACCAATCAATAATTATCATTGGGACAACTACCGTATACCAATCGATAATTAGCCATGGGTCACCTATTATTCCATGGGTCAGACTTATGATTTTGACCTTAGATCTTTGAATTACCGTATACCAATCAATAATTAGCATTGGACCAACTACCGTATACCAATCGATAATTAGCCATGGGTCACCTATTATTCCATGGGTCAGATTTATGATTTTGACCTTAGACCTTTGAATTACCGTATACCAATCAATAATTAGCATTGGACCAACTACCGTATACCAATCGATAATTAGCCATGGGTCACCTATTATTCCGTAGGTCAGATTTATGATTTTGACCTTAGATCTTTGAATTACCGTATACCAATCAATAATTAGCATTGGACCAACTACCGTATACCAATCGATAATTAGCCATGGGTCACCTATTATTCCATGGGTCAGATTTATGATTTTGACCTTAGATCTTTGAATTACCGTATACCAATCAATAATTAGCAATGGACCAACTACCGTATACCAATCGATAATTAGCCATGGGTCACCTATTATTCCGTAGGTCAGATTTATGATTTTGACCTTAGATCTTTGAATTACCGTATACCAATCAATAATTAGCATTGGACCAACTACCGTATACCAATCGATAATTAGCCATGGGTCACCTATTATTCCATGGGTCAGATTTATGATTTTGACCTTAGATCTTTGAATTACCGTATACCAATCAATAATTAGCAATGGACCAACTACCGTATACCAATCGATAATTAGCCATGGGTCACCTATTATTCCGTAGGTCAGATTTATGATTTTGACCTTAGATCTTTGAATTACCGTATACCAATCAATAATTAGCATTGGACCAACTACCGTATACCAATCGATAATTAGCCATGGGTCACCTATTATTCCGTAGGTCAGATTTATGATTTTGACCTTAGATCTTTGAATTACCGTATACCAATCAATAATTAGCATTGGGTCAACTACCGTATACCAATCGACAATTAGGCATGGGTCACCTATTATTCCGTAGGTCAGATTTATGATTTTGACCTTAGATCTTTGAATTACCGTATACCAAGCAATAATTAGCATTGGGTCAACTACCGTATACCAATCGACAATTAGCCATGGGTCACCTATTATTCCGTAGGTCAGATTTATGATTTTGACCTTAGATCTTTGAATTACCGTATACCAATCAATAATTAGCATTGGGTCAACTACCGTATACCAATCGACAATTAGCCATGGGTCACCTATTATTCCGTAGGTCAGATTTATGATTTTGACCTTAGATCTTTGAATTACCGTATACCAATCAATAATTAGCATTGGGTCAACTACCGTATACCAATCGACAATTAGCCATGGGTCACCTATTATTCCGTAGGTCAGATTTATGATTTTGACCTTAGATCTTTGAATTACCGTATACCAATCAATAATTAGCATTGGGTCAACTACCGTAAACCAATCGACAATTAGCCATGGGTCACCTATTATTCCGTAGGTCAGATTTATGATTTTGACCTTAGATCTTTGAATTACCGTATACCAATCAATAATTAGCATTGGGTCAACTACCGTATATCAATCGACAATTAGCCATGGGTCACCTATTATTCCGTAGGTCAGATTTATGATTTTGACCTTAGATCTTTGAATTACCGTATACCAATCAATAATTAGCATTGGGTCAACTACCGTATACCAATCGATAATTAGCCATGGGTCACCTATTATTCCGTAGGTCAGATTTATGATTTTGACCTTAGATCTTTGAATTACCGTATACCAATCAATAATTAGCATTGGGTCAACTACCGTATATCAATCGACAATTAGCCATGGGTCACCTATTATTCCGTAGGTCAGATTTATGATTTTGACCTTAGATCTTTGAATTACCGTATACCAATCAATAATTAGCATTGGGTCAACTACCGTATACCAATCGATAATTAGCCATGGGTCACCTATTATTCCGTAGGTCAGATTTATGATTTTGACCTTAGATCTTTGAATTACCGTATACCAATCAATAATTAGCATTGGACCAACTACCGTATACCAATCGATAATTAGCCATGGGTCACCTATTATTCCGTAGGTCAGATTTATGATTTTGACCTTAGATCTTTGAATTACCGTATACCAATCAATAATTAGCATTGGGTCAACTACCGTATACCAATCGACAATTAGCCATGGGTCACCTATTATTCCGTAGGTCAGATTTATGATTTTGACTTTAGATCTTTGAATTACCGTATACCAATCAATAATTAGCATTGGACCAACTACCGTATACCAATCGATAATTAGCCATGGGTCACCTATTATTCCATGAGTCAGATTTATGATTTTGACCTTAGATCTTTGAATTACCGTATACCAATCAATAATTAGCATTGGACCAACTACCGTATACCAATCGATAATTAGCCATGGGTCACCTATTATTCCATGGGTCAGATTTATGATTTTGACCTTAGATCTTTGAATTACCGTATACCAATCAATAATTAGCAATGGACCAACTACCGTATACCAATCGATAATTAGCCATGGGTCACCTATTATTCCGTAGGTCAGATTTATGATTTTGACCTTAGATCTTTGAATTACCGTATACCAATCAATAATTAGCATTGGACCAACTACCGTATACCAATCGATAATTAGCCATGGGTCACCTATTATTCCATGGGTCAGATTTATGATTTTGACCTTAGATCTTTGAATTACCGTATACCAATCAATAATTAGCAATGGACCAACTACCGTATACCAATCGATAATTAGCCATGGGTCACCTATTATTCCGTAGGTCAGATTTATGATTTTGACCTTAGATCTTTGAATTACCGTATACCAATCAATAATTAGCATTGGACCAACTACCGTATACCAATCGATAATTAGCCATGGGTCACCTATTATTCCGTAGGTCAGATTTATGATTTTGACCTTAGATCTTTGAATTACCGTATACCAATCAATAATTAGCATTGGGTCAACTACCGTATACCAATCGACAATTAGGCATGGGTCACCTATTATTCCGTAGGTCAGATTTATGATTTTGACCTTAGATCTTTGAATTACCGTATACCAAGCAATAATTAGCATTGGGTCAACTACCGTATACCAATCGACAATTAGCCATGGGTCACCTATTATTCCGTAGGTCAGATTTATGATTTTGACCTTAGATCTTTGAATTACCGTATACCAATCAATAATTAGCATTGGGTCAACTACCGTATACCAATCGACAATTAGCCATGGGTCACCTATTATTCCGTAGGTCAGATTTATGATTTTGACCTTAGATCTTTGAATTACCGTATACCAATCAATAATTAGCATTGGGTCAACTACCGTATACCAATCGACAATTAGCCATGGGTCACCTATTATTCCGTAGGTCAGATTTATGATTTTGACCTTAGATCTTTGAATTACCGTATACCAATCAATAATTAGCATTGGGTCAACTACCGTAAACCAATCGACAATTAGCCATGGGTCACCTATTATTCCGTAGGTCAGATTTATGATTTTGACCTTAGATCTTTGAATTACCGTATACCAATCAATAATTAGCATTGGGTCAACTACCGTATATCAATCGACAATTAGCCATGGGTCACCTATTATTCCGTAGGTCAGATTTATGATTTTGACCTTAGATCTTTGAATTACCGTATACCAATCAATAATTAGCATTGGGTCAACTACCGTATACCAATCGATAATTAGCCATGGGTCACCTATTATTCCGTAGGTCAGATTTATGATTTTGACCTTAGATCTTTGAATTACCGTATACCAATCAATAATTAGCATTGGGTCAACTACCTTATATCAATCGACAATTAGCCATGGGTCACCTATTATTCCGTAGGTCAGATTTATGATTTTGACCTTAGATCTTTGAATTACCGTATACCAATCAATAATTAGCATTGGGTCAACTACCGTATACCAATCGATAATTAGCCATGGGTCACCTATTATTCCGTAGGTCAGATTTATGATTTTGACCTTAGATCTTTGAATTACCGTATACCAATCAATAATTAGCATTGGACCAACTACCGTATACCAATCGATAATTAGCCATGGGTCACCTATTATTCCGTAGGTCAGATTTATGATTTTGACCTTAGATCTTTGAATTACCGTATACCAATCAATAATTAGCATTGGGTCAACTACCGTATACCAATCGACAATTAGCCATGGGTCACCTATTATTCCGTAGGTCAGATTTATGATTTTGACTTTAGATCTTTGAATTACCGTATACCAATCAATAATTAGCATTGGGTCAACTACCGTATATCAATCGACAATTAGCCATGGGTCACCTATTATTCCGTAGGTCAGATTTATGATTTTGACCTTAGATCTTTGAATTACCGTATACCAATCAATAATTAGCATTGGGTCAACTACCGTATACCAATCGATAATTAGCCATGGGTCACCTATTATTCCGTAGGTCAGATTTATGATTTTGACCTTAGATCTTTGAATTACCGTATACCAATCAATAATTATCATTGGGACAACTACCGTATACCAATCGATAATTAGCCATGGGTCACCTATTATTCCATGGGTCAGACTTATGATTTTGACCTTAGATCTTTGAATTACCGTATACCAATCAATAATTAGCATTGGACCAACTACCGTATACCAATCGATAATTAGCCATGGGTCACCTATTATTCCATGGGTCAGATTTATGATTTTGACCTTAGACCTTTGAATTACCGTATACCAATCAATAATTAGCATTGGACCAACTACCGTATACCAATCGATAATTAGCCATGGGTCACCTATTATTCCGTAGGTCAGATTTATGATTTTGACCTTAGATCTTTGAATTACCGTATACCAATCAATAATTAGCATTGGACCAACTACCGTATACCAATCGATAATTAGCCATGGGTCAGATTTATGATTTTGACCTTAGATCTTTGAATTACCGTATACCAATCAATAATTAGCAATGGACCAACTACCGTATACCAATCGATAATTAGCCATGGGTCACCTATTATTCCATGGGTCAGATTTATGATTTTGACCTTAGATCTTTGAATTACCGTATACCAATCAATAATTAGCAATGGACCAACTACCGTATACCAATCGATAATTAGCCATGGGTCACCTATTATTCCGTAGGTCAGATTTATGATTTTGACCTTAGATCTTTGAATTACCGTATACCAATCAATAATTAGCATTGGACCAACTACCGTATACCAATCGATAATTAGCCATGGGTCACCTATTATTCCGTAGGTCAGATTTATGATTTTGACCTTAGATCTTTGAATTACCGTATACCAATCAATAATTAGCATTGGGTCAACTACCGTATACCAATCGACAATTAGGCATGGGTCACCTATTATTCCGTAGGTCAGATTTATGATTTTGACCTTAGATCTTTGAATTACCGTATACCAAGCAATAATTAGCATTGGGTCAACTACCGTATACCAATCGACAATTAGCCATGGGTCACCTATTATTCCGTAGGTCAGATTTATGATTTTGACCTTAGATCTTTGAATTACCGTATACCAATCAATAATTAGCATTGGGTCAACTACCGTATACCAATCGACAATTAGCCATGGGTCACCTATTATTCCGTAGGTCAGATTTATGATTTTGACCTTAGATCTTTGAATTACCGTATACCAATCAATAATTAGCATTGGGTCAACTACCGTATACCAATCGACAATTAGCCATGGGTCACCTATTATTCCGTAGGTCAGATTTATGATTTTGACCTTAGATCTTTGAATTACCGTATACCAATCAATAATTAGCATTGGGTCAACTACCGTAAACCAATCGACAATTAGCCATGGGTCACCTATTATTCCGTAGGTCAGATTTATGATTTTGACCTTAGATCTTTGAATTACCGTATACCAATCAATAATTAGCATTGGGTCAACTACCGTATATCAATCGACAATTAGCCATGGGTCACCTATTATTCCGTAGGTCAGATTTATGATTTTGACCTTAGATCTTTGAATTACCGTATACCAATCAATAATTAGCATTGGGTCAACTACCGTATACCAATCGACAATTAGCCATGGGTCACCTATTATTCCGTAGGTCAGATTTATGATTTTGACCTTAGATCTTTGAATTACCGTATACCAATCAATAATTAGCATTGGGTCAACTACCGTAAACCAATCGACAATTAGCCATGGGTCACCTATTATTCCGTAGGTCAGATTTATGATTTTGACCTTAGATCTTTGAATTACCGTATACCAATCAATAATTAGCATTGGGTCAACTACCGTATATCAATCGACAATTAGCCATGGGTCACCTATTATTCCGTAGGTCAGATTTATGATTTTGACCTTAGATCTTTGAATTACCGTATACCAATCAATAATTAGCATTGGGTCAACTACCGTATACCAATCGATAATTAGCCATGGGTCACCTATTATTCCGTAGGTCAGATTTATGATTTTGACCTTAGATCTTTGAATTACCGTATACCAATCAATAATTAGCATTGGGTCAACTACCGTATATCAATCGACAATTAGCCATGGGTCACCTATTATTCCGTAGGTCAGATTTATGATTTTGACCTTAGATCTTTGAATTACCGTATACCAATCAATAATTAGCATTGGGTCAACTACCGTATACCAATCGATAATTAGCCATGGGTCACCTATTATTCCGTAGGTCAGATTTATGATTTTGACCTTAGATCTTTGAATTACCGTATACCAATCAATAATTAGCATTGGACCAACTACCGTATACCAATCGATAATTAGCCATGGGTCACCTATTATTCCGTAGGTCAGATTTATGATTTTGACCTTAGATCTTTGAATTACCGTATACCAATCAATAATTAGCATTGGGTCAACTACCGTATACCAATCGACAATTAGCCATGGGTCACCTATTATTCCGTAGGTCAGATTTATGATTTTGACTTTAGATCTTTGAATTACCGTATACCAATCAATAATTAGCATTGGGTCAACTACCGTATATCAATCGACAATTAGCCATGGGTCACCTATTATTCCGTAGGTCAGATTTATGATTTTGACCTTAGATCTTTGAATTACCGTATACCAATCAATAATTAGCATTGGGTCAACTACCGTATACCAATCGATAATTAGCCATGGGTCACCTATTATTCCGTAGGTCAGATTTATGATTTTGACCTTAGATCTTTGAATTACCGTATACCAATCAATAATTAGCATTGGGTCAACTGCCGTATATCAATCGACAATTAGCCATGGGTCACCTATTATTCCGTAGGTCAGATTTATGATTTTGACCTTAGATCTTTGAATTACCGTATACCAATCAATAATTAGCATTGGGTCAACTACCGTATATCAATCGACAATTAGCCATGGGTCACCTATTATTCCGTAGGTCAGATTTATGATTTTGACCTTAGATCTTTGAATTACCGTATACCAATCAATAATTAGCATTGGGTCAACTACCGTATACCAATCGATAATTAGACATGGGTCACCTATTATTCCGTAGGTCAGATTTATGATTTTGACCTTAGATCTTTGAATTACCGTATACCAATCAATAATTAGCATTGGACCAACTACCGTATACCAATCGATAATTAGCCATGGGTCACCTATTATTCCGTAGGTCAGATTTATGATTTTGACCTTAGATCTTTGAATTACCGTATACCAATCAATAATTAGCATTGGGTCAACTACCGTATACCAATCGACAATTAGCCATGGGTCACCTATTATTCCGTAGGTCAGATTTATGATTTTGACTTTAGATCTTTGAATTACCGTATACCAATCAATAATTAGCATTGGGTCAACTACCGTATATCAATCGACAATTAGCCATGGGTCACCTATTATTCCGTAGGTCAGATTTATGATTTTGACCTTAGATCTTTGAATTACCGTATACCAATCAATAATTAGCATTGGGTCAACTACCGTATACCAATCGATAATTAGCCATGGGTCACCTATTATTCCGTAGGTCAGATTTATGATTTTGACCTTAGATCTTTGAATTACCGTATACCAATCAATAATTAGCATTGGGTCAACTACCGTATATCAATCGACAATTAGCCATGGGTCACCTATTATTCCGTAGGTCAGATTTATGATTTTGACCTTAGATCTTTGAATTACCGTATACCAATCAATAATTAGCATTGGGTCAACTACCGTATATCAATCGACAATTAGCCATGGGTCACCTATTATTCCGTAGGTCAGATTTATGATTTTGACCTTAGATCTTTGAATTACCGTATACCAATCAATAATTAGCATTGGGTCAACTACCGTATACCAATCGACAATTAGCCATGGGTCACCTATTATTCCGTAGGTCAGATTTATGATTTTGACCTTAGATCTTTGAATTACCGTATACCAATCAATAATTAGCATTGGGTCAACTACCGTATATCAATCGACAATTAGCCATGGGTCACCTATTATTCCGTAGGTCAGATTTATGATTTTGACCTTAGATCTTTGAATTACCGTATACCAATCAATAATTAGCATTGGGTCAACTACCGTATACCAATCGATAATTAGCCATGGGTCACCTATTATTCCGTAGGTCAGATTTATGATTTTGACCTTAGATCTTTGAATTACCGTATACCAATCAATAATTAGCATTGGGTCAACTACCGTATACCAATCGATAATTAGCCATGGGTCACCTATTATTCCGTAGGTCAGATTTATGATTTTGACCTTAGATCTTTGAATTACCGTATACCAATCAATAATTAGCATTGGGTCAACTACCGTAAACCAATCGACAATTAGCCATGGGTCACCTATTATTCCGTAGGTCAGATTTATGATTTTGACCTTAGATCTTTGAATTACCGTATACCAATCAATAATTAGCATTGGGTCAACTACCGTATATCAATCGACAATTAGCCATGGGTCACCTATTATTCCGTAGGTCAGATTTATGATTTTGACCTTAGATCTTTGAATTACCGTATACCAATCAATAATTAGCATTGGGTCAACTACCGTATACCAATCGATAATTAGCCATGGGTCACCTATTATTCCGTAGGTCAGATTTATGATTTTGACCTTAGATCTTTGAATTACCGTATACCAATCAATAATTAGCATTGGGTCAACTACCGTATATCAATCGACAATTAGCCATGGGTCACCTATTATTCCGTAGGTCAGATTTATGATTTTGACCTTAGATCTTTGAATTACCGTATACCAATCAATAATTAGCATTGGGTCAACTACCGTATACCAATCGATAATTAGCCATGGGTCACCTATTATTCCGTAGGTCAGATTTATGATTTTGACCTTAGATCTTTGAATTACCGTATACCAATCAATAATTAGCATTGGCCAACTACCGTATACCAATCGATAATTAGCCATGGGTCACCTATTATTCCGTAGGTCAGATTTATGATTTTGACCTTAGATCTTTGAATTACCGTATACCAATCAATAATTAGCATTGGGTCAACTACCGTATACCAATCGACAATTAGCCATGGGTCACCTATTATTCCGTAGGTCAGATTTATGATTTTGACTTTAGATCTTTGAATTACCGTATACCAATCAATAATTAGCATTGGGTCAACTACCGTATATCAATCGACAATTAGCCATGGGTCACCTATTATTCCGTAGGTCAGATTTATGATTTTGACCTTAGATCTTTGAATTACCGTATACCAATCAATAATTAGCATTGGGTCAACTACCGTATACCAATCGATAATTAGCCATGGGTCACCTATTATTCCGTAGGTCAGATTTATGATTTTGACCTTAGATCTTTGAATTACCGTATACCAATCAATAATTAGCATTGGGTCAACTACCGTATATCAATCGACAATTAGCCATGGGTCACCTATTATTCCGTAGGTCAGATTTATGATTTTGACCTTAGATCTTTGAATTACCGTATACCAATCAATAATTAGCATTGGGTCAACTACCGTATATCAATCGACAATTAGCCATGGGTCACCTATTATTCCGTAGGTCAGATTTATGATTTTGACCTTAGATCTTTGAATTACCGTATACCAATCAATAATTAGCATTGGGTCAACTACCGTATACCAATCGATAATTAGACATGGGTCACCTATTATTCCGTAGGTCAGATTTATGATTTTGACCTTAGATCTTTGAATTACCGTATACCAATCAATAATTAGCATTGGACCAACTACCGTATACCAATCGATAATTAGCCATGGGTCACCTATTATTCCGTAGGTCAGATTTATGATTTTGACCTTAGATCTTTGAATTACCGTATACCAATCAATAATTAGCATTGGTCAACTACCGTATACCAATCGACAATTAGCCATGGGTCACCTATTATTCCGTAGGTCAGATTTATGATTTTGACTTTAGATCTTTGAATTACCGTATACCAATCAATAATTAGCATTGGGTCAACTACCGTATATCAATCGACAATTAGCCATGGGTCACCTATTATTCCGTAGGTCAGATTTATGATTTTGACCTTAGATCTTTGAATTACCGTATACCAATCAATAATTAGCATTGGGTCAACTACCGTATACCAATCGATAATTAGCCATGGGTCACCTATTATTCCGTAGGTCAGATTTATGATTTTGACCTTAGATCTTTGAATTACCGTATACCAATCAATAATTAGCATTGGGTCAACTACCGTATATCAATCGACAATTAGCCATGGGTCACCTATTATTCCGTAGGTCAGATTTATGATTTTGACCTTAGATCTTTGAATTACCGTATACCAATCAATAATTAGCATTGGGTCAACTACCGTATATCAATCGACAATTAGCCATGGGTCACCTATTATTCCGTAGGTCAGATTTATGATTTTGACCTTAGATCTTTGAATTACCGTATACCAATCAATAATTAGCATTGGGTCAACTACCGTATACCAATCGATAATTAGCCATGGGTCACCTATTATTCCGTAGGTCAGATTTATGATTTTGACCTTAGATCTTTGAATTACCGTATACCAATCAATAATTAGCATTGGGTCAACTACCGTATACCAATCGATAATTAGCCATGGGTCACCTATTATTCCGTAGGTCAGATTTATGATTTTGACCTTAGATCTTTGAATTACCGTATACCAATCAATAATTAGCATTGGGTCAACTACCGTATATCAATCGACAATTAGCCATGGGTCACCTATTATTCCGTAGGTCAGATTTATGACTTTGACCTTAGATCTTTGAATTACCGTATACCAATCAATAATTAGCATTGGGTCAACTACCGTATACCAATCGATAATTAGCCATGGGTCACCTATTATTCCGTAGGTCAGATTTATGATTTTGACCTTAGATCTTTGAATTACCGTATACCAATCAATAATTAGCATTGGACCAACTACCGTATACCAATCGATAATTAGCCATGGGTCACCTATTATTCCGTAGGTCAGATTTATGATTTTGACCTTAGATCTTTGAATTACCGTATACCAATCAATAATTAGCATTGGGTCAACTACCGTATATCAATCGACAATTAGCCATGGGTCACCTATTATTCCGTAGGTCAGATTTATGACTTTGACCTTAGATCTTTGAATTACCGTATACCAATCAATAATTAGCATTGGGTCAACTACCGTATACCAATCGATAATTAGCCATGGGTCACCTATTATTCCGTAGGTCAGATTTATGATTTTGACCTTAGATCTTTGAATTACCGTATACCAATCAATAATTAGCATTGGGTCAACTACCGTATACCAATCGACAATTAGCCATGGGTCACCTATTATTCCGTAGGTCAGATTTATGATTTTGACCTTAGATCTTTGAATTACCGTATACCAATCAATAATTAGCATTGGGTCAACTACCGTATACCAATCGATAATTAGCCATGGGTCACCTATTATTCCGTAGGTCAGATTTATGATTTTGACCTTAGATCTTTGAATTACCGTATACCAATCAATAATTAGCATTGGGTCAACTACCGTATATCAATCGACAATTAGCCATGGGTCACCTATTATTCCGTAGGTCAGATTTATGACTTTGACCTTAGATCTTTGAATTACCGTATACCAATCAATAATTAGCATTGGGTCAACTACCGTATACCAATCGATAATTAGCCATGGGTCACCTATTATTCCGTAGGTCAGATTTATGATTTTGACCTTAGATCTTTGAATTACCGTATACCAATCAATAATTAGCATTGGACCAACTACCGTATACCAATCGATAATTAGCCATGGGTCACCTATTATTCCGTAGGTCAGATTTATGATTTTGACCTTAGATCTTTGAATTACCGTATACCAATCAATAATTAGCATTGGGTCAACTACCGTATATCAATCGACAATTAGCCATGGGTCACCTATTATTCCGTAGGTCAGATTTATGACTTTGACCTTAGATCTTTGAATTACCGTATACCAATCAATAATTAGCATTGGGTCAACTACCGTATACCAATCGATAATTAGCCATGGGTCACCTATTATTCCGTAGGTCAGATTTATGATTTTGACCTTAGATCTTTGAATTACCGTATACCAATCAATAATTAGCATTGGGTCAACTACCGTATACCAATCGACAATTAGCCATGGGTCACCTATTATTCCGTAGGTCAGATTTATGATTTTGACCTTAGATCTTTGAATTACCGTATACCAATCAATAATTAGCATTGGGTCAACTACCGTATACCAATCGATAATTAGACATGGGTCACCTATTATTCCGTAGGTCAGATTTATGATTTTGACCTTAGATCTTTGAATTACCGTATACCAATCAATAATTAGCATTGGACCAACTACCGTATACCAATCGATAATTAGCCATGGGTCACCTATTATTCCGTAGGTCAGATTTATGATTTTGACCTTAGATCTTTGAATTACCGTATACCAATCAATAATTAGCATTGGGTCAACTACCGTATACCAATCGACAATTAGCCATGGGTCACCTATTATTCCGTAGGTCAGATTATGATTTTGACTTTAGATCTTTGAATTACCGTATACCAATCAATAATTAGCATTGGGTCAACTACCGTATATCAATCGACAATTAGCCATGGGTCACCTATTATTCCGTAGGTCAGATTTATGATTTTGACCTTAGATCTTTGAATTACCGTATACCAATCAATAATTAGCATTGGGTCAACTACCGTATACCAATCGATAATTAGCCATGGGTCACCTATTATTCCGTAGGTCAGATTTATGATTTTGACCTTAGATCTTTGAATTACCGTATACCAATCAATAATTAGCATTGGGTCAACTACCGTATATCAATCGACAATTAGCCATGGGTCACCTATTATTCCGTAGGTCAGATTTATGATTTTGACCTTAGATCTTTGAATTACCGTATACCAATCAATAATTAGCATTGGGTCAACTACCGTATATCAATCGACAATTAGCCATGGGTCACCTATTATTCCGTAGGTCAGATTTATGATTTTGACCTTAGATCTTTGAATTACCGTATACCAATCAATAATTAGCATTGGGTCAACTACCGTATACCAATCGACAATTAGCCATGGGTCACCTATTATTCCGTAGGTCAGATTTATGATTTTGACCTTAGATCTTTGAATTACCGTATACCAATCAATAATTAGCATTGGGTCAACTACCGTATATCAATCGACAATTAGCCATGGGTCACCTATTATTCCGTAGGTCAGATTTATGATTTTGACCTTAGATCTTTGAATTACCGTATACCAATCAATAATTAGCATTGGGTCAACTACCGTATACCAATCGATAATTAGCCATGGGTCACCTATTATTCCGTAGGTCAGATTTATGATTTTGACCTTAGATCTTTGAATTACCGTATACCAATCAATAATTAGCATTGGGTCAACTACCGTATACCAATCGATAATTAGCCATGGGTCACCTATTATTCCGTAGGTCAGATTTATGATTTTGACCTTAGATCTTTGAATTACCGTATACCAATCAATAATTAGCATTGGGTCAACTACCGTATATCAATCGACAATTAGCCATGGGTCACCTATTATTCCGTAGGTCAGATTTATGACTTTGACCTTAGATCTTTGAATTACCGTATACCAATCAATAATTAGCATTGGGTCAACTACCGTATACCAATCGATAATTAGCCATGGGTCACCTATTATTCCGTAGGTCAGATTTATGATTTTGACCTTAGATCTTTGAATTACCGTATACCAATCAATAATTAGCATTGGACCAACTACCGTATACCAATCGATAATTAGCCATGGGTCACCTATTATTCCGTAGGTCAGATTTATGATTTTGACCTTAGATCTTTGGATTACCGTATACCAATCAATAATTAGCATTGGGTCAACTACCGTATATCAATCGACAATTAGCCATGGGTCACCTATTATTCCGTAGGTCAGATTTATGACTTTGACCTTAGATCTTTGAATTACCGTATACCAATCAATAATTAGCATTGGGTCAACTACCGTATACCAATCGATAATTAGCCATGGGTCACCTATTATTCCGTAGGTCAGATTTATGATTTTGACCTTAGATCTTTGAATTACCGTATACCAATCAATAATTAGCATTGGGTCAACTACCGTATACCAATCGACAATTAGCCATGGGTCACCTATTATTCCGTAGGTCAGATTTATGATTTTGACCTTAGATCTTTGAATTACCGTATACCAATCAATAATTAGCATTGGGTCAACTACCGTATATCAATCGACAATTAGCCATGGGTCACCTATTATTCCGTAGGTCAGATTTATGATTTTGACCTTAGATCTTTGAATTACCGTATATCAATCAATAATTAGCATTGGGTCAACTACCGTATACCAATCGATAATTAGCCATGGGTCACCTATTATTCCGTAGGTCAGATTTATGATTTTGACCTTAGATCTTTGAATTACCGTATACCAATCAATAATTAGCATTGGACCAACTACCGTATACCAATCGATAATTAGCCATGGGTCACCTATTATTCCGTAGGTCAGATTTATGATTTTGACCTTAGATCTTTGAATTACCGTATACCAATCAATAATTAGCATTGGGTCAACTACCGTATACCAATCGATAATTAGCCATGGGTCACCTATTATTCCGTAGGTCAGATTTATGATTTTGACCTTGGATCTTTGAATTACCGTATACCAATCAATAATTAGCATTGGACCAACTACCGTATACCAATCGATAATTAGCCATGGGTCACCTATTATTCCGTAGGTCAGATTTATGACTTTGACCTTAAATCTTTGAATTACCGTATACCAATCAATAATTAGCATTGGGTCAACTACCGTATACCAATCGACAATTAGCCATGGGTCACCTATTATTCCGTAGGTCAGATTTATGATTTTGACCTTAGATCTTTGAATTACCGTATACCAATCAATAATTAGCATTGGGTCAACTACCGTATATCAATCGACAATTAGCCATGGGTCACCTATTATTCCGTAGGTCAGATTTATGATTTTGACCTTAGATCTTTGAATTACCGTATACCAATCAATAATTAGCATTGGGTCAACTACCGTATACCAATCGATAATTAGCCATGGGTCACCTATTATTCCGTAGGTCAGATTTATGATTTTGACCTTAGATCTTTGAATTACCGTATACCAATCAATAATTAGCATTGGGTCAACTACCGTATACCAATCGACAATTAGCCATGGGTCACCTATTATTCCGTAGGTCAGATTTATGATTTTGACTTTAGATCTTTGAATTACCGTATACCAATCAATAATTAGCATTGGGTCAACTACCGTATATCAATCGACAATTAGCCATGGGTCACCTATTATTCCGTAGGTCAGATTTATGATTTTGACCTTAGATCTTTGAATTACCGTATACCAATCAATAATTAGCATTGGGTCAACTACCGTATATCAATCGACAATTAGCCATGGGTCACCTATTATTCCGTAGGTCAGATTTATGACTTTGACCTTAGATCTTTGAATTACCGTATACCAATCAATAATTAGCATTGGGTCAACTACCGTATACCAATCGATAATTAGCCATGGGTCACCTATTATTCCGTAGGTCAGATTTATGATTTGACCTTAGATCTTTGAATTACCGTATACCAATCAATAATTAGCATTGGGTCAACTACCGTATACCAATCGACAATTAGCCATGGGTCACCTATTATTCCGTAGGTCAGATTTATGATTTTGACCTTAGATCTTTGAATTACCGTATACCAATCAATAATTAGCATTGGGTCAACTACCGTATATCAATCGACAATTAGCCATGGGTCACCTATTATTCCGTAGGTCAGATTTATGATTTTGACCTTAGATCTTTGAATTACCGTATATCAATCAATAATTAGCATTGGGTCAACTACCGTATACCAATCGATAATTAGCCATGGGTCACCTATTATTCCGTAGGTCAGATTTATGATTTTGACCTTAGATCTTTGAATTACCGTATACCAATCAATAATTAGCATTGGGTCAACTACCGTAAACCAATCGACAATTAGCCATGGGTCACCTATTATTCCGTAGGTCAGATTTATGATTTTGACCTTAGATCTTTGAATTACCGTATACCAATCAATAATTAGCATTGGGTCAACTACCGTATATCAATCGACAATTAGCCATGGGTCACCTATTATTCCGTAGGTCAGATTTATGATTTTGACCTTAGATCTTTGAATTACCGTATACCAATCAATAATTAGCATTGGGTCAACTACCGTATACCAATCGATAATTAGCCATGGGTCACCTATTATTCCGTAGGTCAGATTTATGATTTTGACCTTAGATCTTTGAATTACCGTATACCAATCAATAATTAGCATTGGGTCAACTACCGTATATCAATCGACAATTAGCCATGGGTCACCTATTATTCCGTAGGTCAGATTTATGATTTTGACCTTAGATCTTTGAATTACCGTATACCAATCAATAATTAGCATTGGGTCAACTACCGTATACCAATCGATAATTAGCCATGGGTCACCTATTATTCCGTAGGTCAGATTTATGATTTTGACCTTAGATCTTTGAATTACCGTATACCAATCAATAATTAGCATTGGACCAACTACCGTATACCAATCGATAATTAGCCATGGGTCACCTATTATTCCGTAGGTCAGATTTATGATTTTGACCTTAGATCTTTGAATTACCGTATACCAATCAATAATTAGCATTGGGTCAACTACCGTATACCAATCGACAATTAGCCATGGGTCACCTATTATTCCGTAGGTCAGATTTATGATTTTGACCTTAGATCTTTGAATTACCGTATACCAATCAATAATTAGCATTGGGTCAACTACCGTATATCAATCGACAATTAGCCATGGGTCACCTATTATTCCGTAGGTCAGATTTATGATTTTGACCTTAGATCTTTGAATTACCGTATACCAATCAATAATTAGCATTGGGTCAACTACCGTATACCAATCGATAATTAGCCATGGGTCACCTATTATTCCGTAGGTCAGATTTATGATTTTGACCTTAGATCTTTGAATTACCGTATACCAATCAATAATTAGCATTGGGTCAACTACCGTATATCAATCGACAATTAGCCATGGGTCACCTATTATTCCGTAGGTCAGATTTATGATTTTGACCTTAGATCTTTGAATTACCGTATACCAATCAATAATTAGCATTGGGTCAACTACCGTATATCAATCGACAATTAGCCATGGGTCACCTATTATTCCGTAGGTCAGATTTATGATTTTGACCTTAGATCTTTGAATTACCGTATACCAATCAATAATTAGCATTGGGTCAACTACCGTATACCAATCGATAATTAGACATGGGTCACCTATTATTCCGTAGGTCAGATTTATGATTTTGACCTTAGATCTTTGAATTACCGTATACCAATCAATAATTAGCATTGGACCAACTACCGTATACCAATCGATAATTAGCCATGGGTCACCTATTATTCCGTAGGCCAGATTTATGATTTTGACCTTAGATCTTTGAATTACCGTATACCAATCAATAATTAGCATTGGGTCAACTACCGTATACCAATCGACAATTAGCCATGGGTCACCTATTATTCCGTAGGTCAGATTTATGATTTTGACTTTAGATCTTTGAATTACCGTATACCAATCAATAATTAGCATTGGGTCAACTACCGTATATCAATCGACAATTAGCCATGGGTCACCTATTATTCCGTAGGTCAGATTTATGATTTTGACCTTAGATCTTTGAATTACCGTATACCAATCAATAATTAGCATTGGGTCAACTACCGTATACCAATCGATAATTAGCCATGGGTCACCTATTATTCCGTAGGTCAGATTTATGATTTTGACCTTAGATCTTTGAATTACCGTATACCAATCAATAATTAGCATTGGGTCAACTACCGTATATCAATCGACAATTAGCCATGGGTCACCTATTATTCCGTAGGTCAGATTTATGATTTTGACCTTAGATCTTTGAATTACCGTATACCAATCAATAATTAGCATTGGGTCAACTACCGTATATCAATCGACAATTAGCCATGGGTCACCTATTATTCCGTAGGTCAGATTTATGATTTTGACCTTAGATCTTTGAATTACCGTATACCAATCAATAATTAGCATTGGGTCAACTACCGTATATCAATCGACAATTAGCCATGGGTCACCTATTATTCCGTAGGTCAGATTTATGATTTTGACCTTAGATCTTTGAATTACCGTATACCAATCAATAATTAGCATTGGGTCAACTACCGTATACCAATCGACAATTAGCCATGGGTCACCTATTATTCCGTAGGTCAGATTTATGATTTTGACCTTAGATCTTTGAATTACCGTATACCAATCAATAATTAGCATTGGGTCAACTACCGTATATCAATCGACAATTAGCCATGGGTCACCTATTATTCCGTAGGTCAGATTTATGATTTTGACCTTAGATCTTTGAATTACCGTATACCAATCAATAATTAGCATTGGGTCAACTACCGTATATCAATCGACAATTAGCCATGGGTCACCTATTATTCCGTAGGTCAGATTTATGATTTTGACCTTAGATCTTTGAATTACCGTATACCAATCAATAATTAGCATTGGGTCAACTACCGTATACCAATCGATAATTAGCCATGGGTCACCTATTATTCCGTAGGTCAGATTTATGATTTTGACCTTAGATCTTTGAATTACCGTATACCAATCAATAATTAGCATTGGGTCAACTACCGTATATCAATCGACAATTAGCCATGGGTCACCTATTATTCCGTAGGTCAGATTTATGATTTTGACCTTAGATCTTTGAATTACCGTATACCAATCAATAATTAGCATTGGGTCAACTACCGTATATCAATCGACAATTAGCCATGGGTCACCTATTATTCCGTAGGTCAGATTTATGATTTTGACCTTAGATCTTTGAATTACCGTATACCAATCAATAATTAGCATTGGGTCAACTACCGTATATCAATCGACAATTAGCCATGGGTCACCTATTATTCCGTAGGTCAGATTTATGATTTTGACCTTAGATCTTTGAATTACCGTATACCAATCAATAATTAGCATTGGGTCAACTACCGTATACCAATCGACAATTAGCCATGGGTCACCTATTATTCCGTAGGTCAGATTTATGATTTTGACCTTAGATCTTTGAATTACCGTATACCAATCAATAATTAGCATTGGGTCAACTACCGTATATCAATCGACAATTAGCCATGGGTCACCTATTATTCCGTAGGTCAGATTTATGATTTTGACCTTAGATCTTTGAATTACCGTATACCAATCAATAATTAGCATTGGGTCAACTACCGTATATCAATCGACAATTAGCCATGGGTCACCTATTATTCCGTAGGTCAGATTTATGATTTTGACCTTAGATCTTTGAATTACCGTATACCAATCAATAATTAGCATTGGGTCAACTACCGTATACCAATCGACAATTAGCCATGGGTCACCTATTATTCCGTAGGTCAGATTTATGATTTTGACCTTAGATCTTTGAATTACCGTATACCAATCAATAATTAGCATTGGGTCAACTACCGTATATCAATCGACAATTAGCCATGGGTCACCTATTATTCCGTAGGTCAGATTTATGATTTTGACCTTAGATCTTTGAATTACCGTATACCAATCAATAATTAGCATTGGGTCAACTACCGTATATCAATCGACAATTAGCCATGGGTCACCTATTATTCCGTAGGTCAGATTTATGATTTTGACCTTAGATCTTTGAATTACCGTATACCAATCAATAATTAGCATTGGGTCAACTACCGTATACCAATCGATAATTAGCCATGGGTCACCTATTATTCCGTAGGTCAGATTTATGATTTTGACCTTAGATCTTTGAATTACCGTATACCAATCAATAATTAGCATTGGGTCAACTACCGTATATCAATCGACAATTAGCCATGGGTCACCTATTATTCCGTAGGTCAGATTTATGATTTTGACCTTAGATCTTTGAATTACCGTATACCAATCAATAATTAGCATTGGGTCAACTACCGTATATCAATCGACAATTAGCCATGGGTCACCTATTATTCCGTAGGTCAGATTTATGATTTTGACCTTAGATCTTTGAATTACCGTATACCAATCAATAATTAGCATTGGGTCAACTACCGTATATCAATCGACAATTAGCCATGGGTCACCTATTATTCCGTAGGTCAGATTTATGATTTTGACCTTAGATCTTTGAATTACCGTATACCAATCAATAATTAGCATTGGGTCAACTACCGTATACCAATCGACAATTAGCCATGGGTCACCTATTATTCCGTAGGTCAGATTTATGATTTTGACCTTAGATCTTTGAATTACCGTATACCAATCAATAATTAGCATTGGGTCAACTACCGTATATCAATCGACAATTAGCCATGGGTCACCTATTATTCCGTAGGTCAGATTTATGATTTTGACCTTAGATCTTTGAATTACCGTATACCAATCAATAATTAGCATTGGGTCAACTACCGTATACCAATCGATAATTAGCCATGGGTCACCTATTATTCCGTAGGTCAGATTTATGATTTTGACCTTAGATCTTTGAATTACCGTATACCAATCAATAATTAGCATTGGGTCAACTACCGTATATCAATCGACAATTAGCCATGGGTCACCTATTATTCCGTAGGTCAGATTTATGACTTTGACCTTAGATCTTTGAATTACCGTATACCAATCAATAATTAGCATTGGGTCAACTACCGTATACCAATCGATAATTAGCCATGGGTCACCTATTATTCCGTAGGTCAGATTTATGATTTTGACCTTAGATCTTTGAATTACCGTATACCAATCAATAATTAGCATTGGACCAACTACCGTATACCAATCGATAATTAGCCATGGGTCACCTATTATTCCGTAGGTCAGATTTATGATTTTGACCTTAGATCTTTGAATTACCGTATACCAATCAATAATTAGCATTGGGTCAACTACCGTATATCAATCGACAATTAGCCATGGGTCACCTATTATTCCGTAGGTCAGATTTATGACTTTGACCTTAGATCTTTGAATTACCGTATACCAATCAATAATTAGCATTGGGTCAACTACCGTATACCAATCGATAATTAGCCATGGGTCACCTATTATTCCGTAGGTCAGATTTATGATTTTGACCTTAGATCTTTGAATTACCGTATACCAATCAATAATTAGCATTGGGTCAACTACCGTATATCAATCGACAATTAGCCATGGGTCACCTATTATTCCGTAGGTCAGATTTATGATTTTGACCTTAGATCTTTGAATTACCGTATACCAATCAATAATTAGCATTGGGTCAACTACCGTATATCAATCGACAATTAGCCATGGGTCACCTATTATTCCGTAGGTCAGATTTATGATTTTGACCTTAGATCTTTGAATTACCGTATACCAATCAATAATTAGCATTGGGTCAACTACCGTATACCAATCGACAATTAGCCATGGGTCACCTATTATTCCGTAGGTCAGATTTATGATTTTGACCTTAGATCTTTGAATTACCGTATACCAATCAATAATTAGCATTGGGTCAACTACCGTATATCAATCGACAATTAGCCATGGGTCACCTATTATTCCGTAGGTCAGATTTATGATTTTGACCTTAGATCTTTGAATTACCGTATACCAATCAATAATTAGCATTGGGTCAACTACCGTATACCAATCGATAATTAGCCATGGGTCACCTATTATTCCGTAGGTCAGATTTATGATTTTGACCTTAGATCTTTGAATTACCGTATACCAATCAATAATTAGCATTGGGTCAACTACCGTATACCAATCGATAATTAGCCATGGGTCACCTATTATTCCGTAGGTCAGATTTATGATTTTGACCTTAGATCTTTGAATTACCGTATACCAATCAATAATTAGCATTGGGTCAACTACCGTAAACAATCGACAATTAGCCATGGGTCACCTATTATTCCGTAGGTCAGATTTATGATTTTGACCTTAGATCTTTGAATTACCGTATACCAATCAATAATTAGCATTGGGTCAACTACCGTATATCAATCGACAATTAGCCATGGGTCACCTATTATTCCGTAGGTCAGATTTATGATTTTGACCTTAGATCTTTGAATTACCGTATACCAATCAATAATTAGCATTGGGTCAACTACCGTATACCAATCGATAATTAGCCATGGGTCACCTATTATTCCGTAGGTCAGATTTATGATTTTGACCTTAGATCTTTGAATTACCGTATACCAATCAATAATTAGCATTGGGTCAACTACCGTATATCAATCGACAATTAGCCATGGGTCACCTATTATTCCGTAGGTCAGATTTATGATTTTGACCTTAGATCTTTGAATTACCGTATACCAATCAATAATTAGCATTGGGTCAACTACCGTATACCAATCGATAATTAGCCATGGGTCACCTATTATTCCGTAGGTCAGATTTATGATTTTGACCTTAGATCTTTGAATTACCGTATACCAATCAATAATTAGCATTGGGTCAACTACCGTATACCAATCGACAATTAGCCATGGGTCACCTATTATTCCGTAGGTCAGATTTATGATTTTGACCTTAGATCTTTGAATTACCGTATACCAATCAATAATTAGCATTGGGTCAACTACCGTATATCAATCGACAATTAGCCATGGGTCACCTATTATTCCGTAGGTCAGATTTATGATTTTGACCTTAGATCTTTGAATTACCGTATATCAATCAATAATTAGCATTGGGTCAACTACCGTATACCAATCGATAATTAGCCATGGGTCACCTATTATTCCGTAGGTCAGATTTATGATTTTGACCTTAGATCTTTGAATTACCGTATACCAATCAATAATTAGCATTGGACCAACTACCGTATACCAATCGATAATTAGCCATGGGTCACCTATTATTCCGTAGGTCAGATTTATGATTTTGACCTTAGATCTTTGAATTACCGTATACCAATCAATAATTAGCATTGGGTCAACTACCGTATACCAATCGATAATTAGCCATGGGTCACCTATTATTCCGTAGGTCAGATTTATGATTTTGACCTTAGATCTTTGAATTACCGTATACCAATCAATAATTAGCATTGGACCAACTACCGTATACCAATCGATAATTAGCCATGGGTCACCTATTATTCCGTAGGTCAGATTTATGACTTTGACCTTAAATCTTTGAATTACCGTATACCAATCAATAATTAGCATTGGGTCAACTACCGTATACCAATCGACAATTAGCCATGGGTCACCTATTATTCCGTAGGTCAGATTTATGATTTTGACCTTAGATCTTTGAATTACCGTATACCAATCAATAATTAGCATTGGGTCAACTACCGTATATCAATCGACAATTAGCCATGGGTCACCTATTATTCCGTAGGTCAGATTTATGATTTTGACCTTAGATCTTTGAATTACCGTATACCAATCAATAATTAGCATTGGGTCAACTACCGTATACCAATCGATAATTAGCCATGGGTCACCTATTATTCCGTAGGTCAGATTTATGATTTTGACCTTAGATCTTTGAATTACCGTATACCAATCAATAATTAGCATTGGGTCAACTACCGTATATCAATCGACAATTAGCCATGGGTCACCTATTATTCCGTAGGTCAGATTTATGACTTTGACCTTAGATCTTTGAATTACCGTATACCAATCAATAATTAGCATTGGGTCAACTACCGTATACCAATCGATAATTAGCCATGGGTCACCTATTATTCCGTAGGTCAGATTTATGATTTTGACCTTAGATCTTTGAATTACCGTATACCAATCAATAATTAGCATTGGGTCAACTACCGTATACCAATCGACAATTAGCCATGGGTCACCTATTATTCCGTAGGTCAGATTTATGATTTTGACCTTAGATCTTTGAATTACCGTATACCAATCAATAATTAGCATTGGGTCAACTACCGTATATCAATCGACAATTAGCCATGGGTCACCTATTATTCCGTAGGTCAGATTTATGATTTTGACCTTAGATCTTTGAATTACCGTATATCAATCAATAATTAGCATTGGGTCAACTACCGTATACCAATCGATAATTAGCCATGGGTCACCTATTATTCCGTAGGTCAGATTTATGATTTTGACCTTAGATCTTTGAATTACCGTATACCAATCAATAATTAGCATTGGACCAACTACCGTATACCAATCGATAATTAGCCATGGGTCACCTATTATTCCGTAGGTCAGATTTATGATTTTGACCTTAGATCTTTGAATTACCGTATACCAATCAATAATTAGCATTGGGTCAACTACCGTATATCAATCGACAATTAGCCATGGGTCACCTATTATTCCGTAGGTCAGATTTATGATTTTGACCTTAGATCTTTGAATTACCGTATACCAATCAATAATTAGCATTGGGTCAACTACCGTATACCAATCGATAATTAGCCATGGGTCACCTATTATTCCGTAGGTCAGATTTATGATTTTGACCTTAGATCTTTGAATTACCGTATACCAATCAATAATTAGCATTGGACCAACTACCGTATACCAATCGATAATTAGCCATGGGTCACCTATTATTCCGTAGGTCAGATTTATGACTTTGACCTTAAATCTTTGAATTACCGTATACCAATCAATAATTAGCATTGGGTCAACTACCGTATACCAATCGACAATTAGCCATGGGTCACCTATTATTCCGTAGGTCAGATTTATGATTTTGACCTTAGATCTTTGAATTACCGTATACCAATCAATAATTAGCATTGGGTCAACTACCGTATATCAATCGACAATTAGCCATGGGTCACCTATTATTCCGTAGGTCAGATTTATGATTTTGACCTTAGATCTTTGAATTACCGTATACCAATCAATAATTAGCATTGGGTCAACTACCGTATACCAATCGATAATTAGCCATGGGTCACCTATTATTCCGTAGGTCAGATTTATGATTTTGACCTTAGATCTTTGAATTACCGTATACCAATCAATAATTAGCATTGGGTCAACTACCGTATACCAATCGACAATTAGCCATGGGTCACCTATTATTCCGTAGGTCAGATTTATGATTTTGACTTTAGATCTTTGAATTACCGTATACCAATCAATAATTAGCATTGGGTCAACTACCGTATACCAATCGATAATTAGCCATGGGTCACCTATTATTCCGTAGGTCAGATTTATGATTTTGACCTTAGATCTTTGAATTACCGTATACCAATCAATATTTAGCATTGGGTCAACTACCGTATATCAATCGACAATTAGCCATGGGTCACCTATTATTCCGTAGGTCAGATTTATGATTTTGACCTTAGATCTTTGAATTACCGTATATCAATCAATAATTAGCATTGGGTCAACTACCGTATACCAATCGATAATTAGCCATGGGTCACCTATTATTCCGTAGGTCAGATTTATGATTTTGACCTTAGATCTTTGAATTACCGTATACCAATCAATAATTAGCATTGGACCAACTACCGTATACCAATCGATAATTAGCCATGGGTCACCTATTATTCCGTAGGTCAGATTTATGATTTTGACCTTAGATCTTTGAATTACCGTATACCAATCAATAATTAGCATTGGGTCAACTACCGTATATCAATCGACAATTAGCCATGGGTCACCTATTATTCCGTAGGTCAGATTTATGATTTTGACCTTAGATCTTTGAATTACCGTATACCAATCAATAATTAGCATTGGGTCAACTACCGTATACCAATCGATAATTAGCCATGGGTCACCTATTATTCCGTAGGTCAGATTTATGATTTTGACCTTAGATCTTTGAATTACCGTATACCAATCAATAATTAGCATTGGACCAACTACCGTATACCAATCGATAATTAGCCATGGGTCACCTATTATTCCGTAGGTCAGATTTATGACTTTGACCTTAAATCTTTGAATTACCGTATACCAATCAATAATTAGCATTGGGTCAACTACCGTATACCAATCGACAATTAGCCATGGGTCACCTATTATTCCGTAGGTCAGATTTATGATTTTGACCTTAGATCTTTGAATTACCGTATACCAATCAATAATTAGCATTGGGTCAACTACCGTATATCAATCGACAATTAGCCATGGGTCACCTATTATTCCGTAGGTCAGATTTATGATTTTGACCTTAGATCTTTGAATTACCGTATACCAATCAATAATTAGCATTGGGTCAACTACCGTATACCAATCGATAATTAGCCATGGGTCACCTATTATTCCGTAGGTCAGATTTATGATTTTGACCTTAGATCTTTGAATTACCGTATACCAATCAATAATTAGCATTGGGTCAACTACCGTATACCAATCGACAATTAGCCATGGGTCACCTATTATTCCGTAGGTCAGATTTATGATTTTGACTTTAGATCTTTGAATTACCGTATACCAATCAATAATTAGCATTGGGTCAACTACCGTATATCAATCGACAATTAGCCATGGGTCACCTATTATTCCGTAGGTCAGATTTATGACTTTGACCTTAGATCTTTGAATTACCGTATACCAATCAATAATTAGCATTGGGTCAACTACCGTATACCAATCGATAATTAGCCATGGGTCACCTATTATTCCGTAGGTCAGATTTATGATTTTGACCTTAGATCTTTGAATTACCGTATACCAATCAATAATTAGCATTGGGTCAACTACCGTATACCAATCGACAATTAGCCATGGGTCACCTATTATTCCGTAGGTCAGATTTATGATTTTGACCTTAGATCTTTGAATTACCGTATACCAATCAATATTTAGCATTGGGTCAACTACCGTATATCAATCGACAATTAGCCATGGGTCACCTATTATTCCGTAGGTCAGATTTATGATTTTGACCTTAGATCTTTGAATTACCGTATATCAATCAATAATTAGCATTGGGTCAACTACCGTATACCAATCGATAATTAGCCATGGGTCACCTATTATTCCGTAGGTCAGATTTATGATTTTGACCTTAGATCTTTGAATTACCGTATACCAATCAATAATTAGCATTGGGTCAACTACCGTATACCAATCGACAATTAGCCATGGGTCACCTATTATTCCGTAGGTCAGATTTATGATTTTGACCTTAGATCTTTGAATTACCGTATACCAATCAATAATTAGCATTGGGTCAACTACCGTATACCAATCGACAATTAGCCATGGGTCACCTATTATTCCGTAGGTCAGATTTATGATTTTGACCTTAGATCTTTGAATTACCGTATACCAATCAATAATTAGCATTGGGTCAACTACCGTATACCAATCGACAATTAGCCATGGGTCACCTATTATTCCGTAGGTCAGATTTATGATTTTGACCTTAGATCTTTGAATTACCGTATACCAATCAATAATTAGCATTGGGTCAACTACCGTATATCAATCGACAATTAGCCATGGGTCACCTATTATTCCGTAGGTCAGATTTATGATTTTGACCTTAGATCTTTGAATTACCGTATACCAATCAATAATTAGCATTGGGTCAACTACCGTATATCAATCGATAATTAGCCATGGGTCACCTATTATTCCGTAGGTCAGATTTATGATTTTGACCTTAGATCTTTGAATTACCGTATACCAATCAATAATTAGCATTGGACCAACTACCGTATACCAATCGATAATTAGCCATGGGTCACCTATTATTCCGTAGGTCAGATTTATGATTTTGACCTTAGATCTTTGAATTACCGTATACCAATCAATAATTAGCATTGGGTCAACTACCGTATACCAATCGACAATTAGCCATGGGTCACCTATTATTCCGTAGGTCAGATTTATGATTTTGACCTTAGATCTTTGAATTACCGTATACCAATCAATAATTAGCATTGGGTCAACTACCGTATATCAATCGACAATTAGCCATGGGTCACCTATTATTCCGTAGGTCAGATTTATGATTTTGACCTTAGATCTTTGAATTACCGTATACCAATCAATAATTAGCATTGGGTCAACTACCGTATATCAATCGACAATTAGCCATGGGTCACCTATTATTCCGTAGGTCAGATTTATGATTTTGACCTTAGATCTTTGAATTACCGTATACCAATCAATAATTAGCATTGGGTCAACTACCGAATACCAATCGATAATTAGCCATGGGTCACCTATTATTCCGTAGGTCAGATTTATGATTTTGACCTTAGATCTTTGAATTACCGTATACCAATCAATAATTAGCATTGGACCAACTACCGTATACCAATCGATAATTAGCCATGGGTCACCTATTATTCCGTAGGTCAGATTTATGATTTTGACCTTAGATCTTTGAATTACCGTATACCAATCAATAATTAGCATTGGGTCAACTACCGTATACCAATCGACAATTAGGCATGGGTCACCTATTATTCCGTAGGTCAGATTTATGATTTTGACCTTAGATCTTTGAATTACCGTATACCAATCAATAATTAGCATTGGGTCAACTACCGTATACCAATCGACAATTAGCCATGGGTCACCTATTATTCCGTAGGTCAGATTTATGATTTTGACCTTAGATCTTTGAATTACCGTATACCAATCAATAATTAGCATTGGGTCAACTACCGTATATCAATCGACAATTAGCCATGGGTCACCTATTATTCCGTAGGTCAGATTTATGATTTTGACCTTAGATCTTTGAATTACCGTATACCAATCAATAATTAGCATTGGGTCAACTACCGTATACCAATCGATAATTAGCCATGGGTCACCTATTATTCCGTAGGTCAGATTTATGATTTTGACCTTAGATCTTTGAATTACCGTATACCAATCAATAATTAGCATTGGACCAACTACCGTATACCAATCGATAATTAGCCATGGGTCACCTATTATTCCGTAGGTCAGATTTATGATTTTGACCTTAGATCTTTGAATTACCGTATACCAAACAATAATTAGCATTGGGTCAACTACCGTATACCAATCGACAATTAGCCATGGGTCACCTATTATTCCGTAGGTCAGATTTATGATTTTGACCTTAGATCTTTGAATTACCGTATACCAATCAATAATTAGCATTGGGTCAACTACCGTATACCAATCGACAATTAGCCATGGGTCACCTATTATTCCGTAGGTCAGATTTATGATTTTGACCTTAGATCTTTGAATTACCGTATACCAATCAATAATTAGCATTGGGTCAACTACCGTATACCAATCGACAATTACCCATGGGTCACCTATTATTCCGTAGGTCAGATTTATGATTTTGACCTTAGATCTTTGAATTACCGTATATCAATCGACAATTAGCGATGGGTCACCTATTATTCCGTAGGTCAGATTTATGATTTTGACCTTAGATCTTTGAATTACCGTATACCAATCAATAATTAGCATTGGGTCAACTACCGTATACCAATCGACAATTAGCCATGGGTCACCTATTATTCCGTAGGTCAGATTTATGATTTTGACCTTAGATCTATGAATTACCGTATACCAATCAATAATTAGCATTGGGTCAACTACCGTATATCAATCGACAATTAGCCATGGGTCACCTATTATTCCGTAGGTCAGATTTATGATTTTGACCTTAGATCTTTGAATTACCGTATACCAATCAATAATTAGCATTGGGTCAACTACCGTATACCAATCGATAATTAGCCATGGGTCACCTATTATTCCGTAGGTCAGATTTATGATTTTGACCTTAGATCTTTGAATTACCGTATACCAATCAATAATTAGCATTGGACCAACTACCGTATACCAATCGATAATTAGCCATGGGTCACCTATTATTCCGTAGGTCAGATTTATGATTTTGACCTTAGATCTTTGAATTACCGTATACCAATCAATAATTAGCATTGGGTCAACTACCGTATACCAATCGACAATTAGGCATGGGTCACCTATTATTCCGTAGGTCAGATTTATGATTTTGACCTTAGATCTTTGAATTACCGTATACCAATCAATAATTAGCATTGGGTCAACTACCGTATACCAATCGACAATTAGCCATGGGTCACCTATTATTCCGTAGGTCAGATTTATGATTTTGACCTTAGATCTTTGAATTACCGTATACCAATCAATAATTAGCATTGGGTCAACTACCGTATACCAATCGACAATTAGCCATGGGTCACCTATTATTCCGTAGGTCAGATTTATGATTTTGACCTTAGATCTTTGAATTACCGTATACCAATCAATAATTAGCATTGGGTCAACTACCGTATACCAATCGACAATTAGCCATGGGTCACCTATTATTCCGTAGGTCAGATTTATGATTTTGACCTTAGATCTTTGAATTACCGTATACCAATCAATAATTAGCATTGGGTCAACTACCGTATACCAATCGACAATTAGCCATGGGTCACCTATTATTCCGTAGGTCAGATTTATGATTTTGACCTTAGATCTTTGAATTACCGTATATCAATCGACAATTAGCGATGGGTCACCTATTATTCCGTAGGTCAGATTTATGATTTTGACCTTAGATCTTTGAATTACCGTATACCAATCAATAATTAGCATTGGGTCAACTACCGTATACTAATCGACAATTAGCCATGGGTCACCTATTATTCCGTAGGTCAGATTTATGATTTTGACCTTAGATCTTTGAATTACCGTATACCAATCAATAATTAGCATTGGGTCAACTACCGTATACCAATCGACAATTAGCCATGGGTCACCTATTATTCCGTAGGTCAGATTTATGATTTTGACCTTAGATCTTTGAATTACCGTATACCAATCAATAATTAGCATTGGGTCAACTACCGTATATCAATCGACAATTAGCCATGGGTCACCTATTATTCCGTAGGTCAGATTTATGATTTTGACCTTAGATCTTTGAATTACCGTATACCAATCAATAATTAGCATTGGGTCAACTACCGTATACCAATCGATAATTAGCCATGGGTCACCTATTATTCCGTAGGTCAGATTTATGATTTTGACCTTAGATCTTTGAATTACCGTATACCAATCAATAATTAGCATTGGACCAACTACCGTATACCAATCGATAATTAGCCATGGGTCACCTATTATTCCGTAGGTCAGATTTATGATTTTGACCTTAGATCTTTGAATTACCGTATACCAATCAATAATTAGCATTGGGTCAACTACCGTATACCAATCGACAATTAGGCATGGGTCACCTATTATTCCGTAGGTCAGATTTATGATTTTGACCTTAGATCTTTGAATTACCGTATACCAATCAATAATTAGCATTGGGTCAACTACCGTATACCAATCGACAATTAGCCATGGGTCACCTATTATTCCGTAGGTCAGATTTATGATTTTGACCTTAGATCTTTGAATTACCGTATACCAATCAATAATTAGCATTGGGTCAACTACCGTATACCAATCGACAATTAGCCATGGGTCACCTATTATTCCGTAGGTCAGATTTATGATTTTGACCTTAGATCTTTGAATTACCGTATACCAATCAATAATTAGCATTGGGTCAACTACCGTATACCAATCGACAATTAGCCATGGGTCACCTATTATTCCGTAGGTCAGATTTATGATTTTGACCTTAGATCTTTGAATTACCGTATACCAATCAATAATTAGCATTGGGTCAACTACCGTATACCAATCGACAATTAGCCATGGGTCACCTATTATTCCGTAGGTCAGATTTATGATTTTGACCTTAGATCTTTGAATTACCGTATATCAATCGACAATTAGCGATGGGTCACCTATTATTCCGTAGGTCAGATTTATGATTTTGACCTTAGATCTTTGAATTACCGTATACCAATCAATAATTAGCATTGGGTCAACTACCGTATACTAATCGACAATTAGCCATGGGTCACCTATTATTCCGTAGGTCAGATTTATGATTTTGACCTTAGATCTTTGAATTACCGTATACCAATCAATAATTAGCATTGGGTCAACTACCGTATACCAATCGACAATTAGCCATGGGTCACCTATTATTCCGTAGGTCAGATTTATGATTTTGACCTTAGATCTTTGAATTACCGTATACCAATCAATAATTAGCATTGGGTCAACTACCGTATACCAATCGATAATTAGCCATGGGTCACCTATTATTCCGTAGGTCAGATTTATGATTTTGACCTTAGATCTTTGAATTACCGTATACCAATCAATAATTAGCATTGGACCAACTACCGTATACCAATCGATAATTAGCCATGGGTCACCTATTATTCCGTAGGTCAGATTTATGATTTTGACCTTAGATCTTTGAATTACCGTATACCAATCAATAATTAGCATTGGGTCAACTACCGTATACCAATCGACAATTAGGCATGGGTCACCTATTATTCCGTAGGTCAGATTTATGATTTTGACCTTAGATCTTTGAATTACCGTATACCAATCAATAATTAGCATTGGGTCAACTACCGTATACCAATCGACAATTAGCCATGGGTCACCTATTATTCCGTAGGTCAGATTTATGATTTTGACCTTAGATCTTTGAATTACCGTATACCAATCAATAATTAGCATTGGGTCAACTACCGTATATCAATCGACAATTAGCCATGGGTCACCTATTATTCCGTAGGTCAGATTTATGATTTTGACCTTAGATCTTTGAATTACCGTATACCAATCAATAATTAGCATTGGGTCAACTACCGTATACCAATCGATAATTAGCCATGGGTCACCTATTATTCCGTAGGTCAGATTTATGATTTTGACCTTAGATCTTTGAATTACCGTATACCAATCAATAATTAGCATTGGACCAACTACCGTATACCAATCGATAATTAGCCATGGGTCACCTATTATTCCGTAGGTCAGATTTATGATTTTGACCTTAGATCTTTGAATTACCGTATACCAATCAATAATTAGCATTGGGTCAACTACCGTATACCAATCGACAATTAGGCATGGGTCACCTATTATTCCGTAGGTCAGATTTATGATTTTGACCTTAGATCTTTGAATTACCGTATACCAATCAATAATTAGCATTGGGTCAACTACCGTATACCAATCGACAATTAGCCATGGGTCACCTATTATTCCGTAGGTCAGATTTATGATTTTGACCTTAGATCTTTGAATTACCGTATACCAATCAATAATTAGCATTGGGTCAACTACCGTATACCAATCGACAATTAGCCATGGGTCACCTATTATTCCGTAGGTCAGATTTATGATTTTGACCTTAGATCTTTGAATTACCGTATACCAATCAATAATTAGCATTGGGTCAACTACCGTATATCAATCGACAATTAGCCATGGGTCACCTATTATTCCGTAGGTCAGATTTATGATTTTGACCTTAGATCTTTGAATTACCGTATACCAATCAATAATTAGCATTGGGTCAACTACCGTATACCAATCGACAATTAGCCATGGGTCACCTATTATTCCGTAGGTCAGATTTATGATTTTGACCTTAGATCTTTGAATTACCGTATACCAATCAATAATTAGCATTGGGTCAACTACCGTATACTAATCGACAATTAGCCATGGGTCACCTATTATTCCGTAGGTCAGATTTATGATTTTGACCTTAGATCTTTGAATTACCGTATACCAATCAATAATTAGCATTGGGTCAACTACCGTATACCAATCGACAATTAGCCATGGGTCACCTATTATTCCGTAGGTCAGATTTATGATTTTGACCTTAGATCTTTGAATTACCGTATACCAATCAATAATTAGCATTGGGTCAACTACCGTATACCAATCGATAATTAGCCATGGGTCACCTATTATTCCGTAGGTCAGATTTATGATTTTGACCTTAGATCTTTGAATTACCGTATACCAATCAATAATTAGCATTGGACCAACTACCGTATACCAATCGATAATTAGCCATGGGTCACCTATTATTCCGTAGGTCAGATTTATGATTTTGACCTTAGATCTTTGAATTACCGTATACCAATCAATAATTAGCATTGGGTCAACTACCGTATACCAATCGACAATTAGGCATGGGTCACCTATTATTCCGTAGGTCAGATTTATGATTTTGACCTTAGATCTTTGAATTACCGTATACCAATCAATAATTAGCATTGGGTCAACTACCGTATACCAATCGACAATTAGCCATGGGTCACCTATTATTCCGTAGGTCAGATTTATGATTTTGACCTTAGATCTTTGAATTACCGTATACCAATCAATAATTAGCATTGGGTCAACTACCGTATATCAATCGACAATTAGCCATGGGTCACCTATTATTCCGTAGGTCAGATTTATGATTTTGACCTTAGATCTTTGAATTACCGTATACCAATCAATAATTAGCATTGGGTCAACTACCGTATACCAATCGATAATTAGCCATGGGTCACCTATTATTCCGTAGGTCAGATTTATGATTTTGACCTTAGATCTTTGAATTACCGTATACCAATCAATAATTAGCATTGGACCAACTACCGTATACCAATCGATAATTAGCCATGGGTCACCTATTATTCCGTAGGTCAGATTTATGATTTTGACCTTAGATCTTTGAATTACCGTATACCAATCAATAATTAGCATTGGGTCAACTACCGTATACCAATCGACAATTAGGCATGGGTCACCTATTATTCCGTAGGTCAGATTTATGATTTTGACCTTAGATCTTTGAATTACCGTATACCAATCAATAATTAGCATTGGGTCAACTACCGTATACCAATCGACAATTAGCCATGGGTCACCTATTATTCCGTAGGTCAGATTTATGATTTTGACCTTAGATCTTTGAATTACCGTATACCAATCAATAATTAGCATTGGGTCAACTACCGTATACCAATCGACAATTAGCCATGGGTCACCTATTATTCCGTAGGTCAGATTTATGATTTTGACCTTAGATCTTTGAATTACCGTATACCAATCAATAATTAGCATTGGGTCAACTACCGTATATCAATCGACAATTAGCCATGGGTCACCTATTATTCCGTAGGTCAGATTTATGATTTTGACCTTAGATCTTTGAATTACCGTATACCAATCAATAATTAGCATTGGGTCAACTACCGTATACCAATCGACAATTAGCCATGGGTCACCTATTATTCCGTAGGTCAGATTTATGATTTTGACCTTAGATCTTTGAATTACCGTTTACCAATCAATAATTAGCTTTGGGTCAACTACCGTATACCAATCGACAATTAGCCATGGGTCACCTATTATTCCGTAGGTCAGATTTATGATTTTGACCTTAGATCTTTGAATTACCGTATACCAATCAATAATTAGCATTGGGTCAACTACCGTATACCAATCGACAATTAGCCATGGGTCACCTATTATTCCGTAGGTCAGATTTATGATTTTGACCTTAGATCTTTGAATTACCGTATACCAATCAATAATTAGCATTGGGCCAACTACCGTATATCAATCGACAATTAGCCATGGGTCACCTATTATTCCGTAGGTCAGATTTATGATTTTGACCTTAGATCTTTGAATTACCGTATACCAATCAATAATTAGCATTGGGTCAACTACCGTATACCAATCGATAATTAGCCATGGGTCACCTATTATTCCGTAGGTCAGATTTATGATTTTGACCTTAGATCTTTGAATTACCGTATACCAATCAATAATTAGCATTGGACCAACTACCGTATACCAATCGATAATTAGCCATGGGTCACCTATTATTCCGTAGGTCAGATTTATGATTTTGACCTTAGATCTTTGAATTACCGTATACCAATCAATAATTAGCATTGGGTCAACTACCGTATACCAATCGACAATTAGGCATGGGTCACCTATTATTCCGTAGGTCAGATTTATGATTTTGACCTTAGATCTTTGAATTACCGTATACCAATCAATAATTAGCATTGGGTCAACTACCGTATACCAATCGACAATTAGCCATGGGTCACCTATTATTCCGTAGGTCAGATTTATGATTTTGACCTTAGATCTTTGAATTACCGTATACCAATCAATAATTAGCATTGGGTCAACTACCGTATACCAATCGACAATTAGCCATGGGTCACCTATTATTCCGTAGGTCAGATTTATGATTTTGACCTTAGATCTTTGAATTACCGTATACCAATCAATAATTAGCATTGGGTCAACTACCGTATACCAATCGACAATTAGCCATGGGTCACCTATTATTCCGTAGGTCAGATTTATGATTTTGACCTTAGATCTTTGAATTACCGTATACCAATCAATAATTAGCATTGGGTCAACTACCGTATACCAATCGACAATTAGCCATGGGTCACCTATTATTCCGTAGGTCAGATTTATGATTTTGACCTTAGATCTTTGAATTACCGTATATCAATCGATAATTAGCCATGGGTCACCTATTATTCCGTAGGTCAGATTTATGATTTTGACCTTAGATCTTTGAATTACCGTATACCAATCAATAATTAGCATTGGGTCAACTACCGTATACCAATCGACAATTAGCCATGGGTCACCTATTATTCCGTAGGTCAGATTTATGATTTTGACCTTAGATCTTTGAATTACCGTATACCAATCAATAATTAGCATTGGGTCAACTACCGTATACCAATCGACAATTAGCCATGGGTCACCTATTATTCCGTAGGTCAGATTTATGATTTTGACCTTAGATCTTTGAATTACCGTATACCAATCAATAATTAGCATTGGGTCAACTACCGTATACCAATCGACAATTAGCCATGGGTCACCTATTATTCCGTAGGTCAGATTTATGATTTTGACCTTAGATCTTTGAATTACCGTATATCAATCGATAATTAGCCATGGGTCACCTATTATTCCGTAGGTCAGATTTATGATTTTGACCTTAGATCTTTGAATTACCGTATACCAATCAATAATTAGCATTGGGTCAACTACCGTATACCAATCGACAATTAGGCATGGGTCACCTATTATTCCGTAGGTCAGATTTATGATTTTGACCTTAGATCTTTGAATTACCGTATACCAATCAATAATTAGCATTGGGTCAACTACCGTATACCAATCGACAATTAGCCATGGGTCACCTATTATTCCGTAGGTCAGATTTATGATTTTGACCTTAGATCTTTGAATTACCGTATACCAATCAATAATTAGCATTGGGTCAACTACCGTATACCAATCGACAATTAGCCATGGGTCACCTATTATTCCGTAGGTCAGATTTATGATTTTGACCTTAGATCTTTGAATTACCGTATACCAATCAATAATTAGCATTGGGTCAACTACCGTATACCAATCGACAATTAGCCATGGGTCACCTATTATTCCGTAGGTCAGATTTATGATTTTGACCTTAGATCTTTGAATTACCGTATACCAATCAATAATTAGCATTGGGTCAACTACCGTATACCAATCGACAATTAGCCATGGGTCACCTATTATTCCGTAGGTCAGATTTATGATTTTGACCTTAGATCTTTGAATTACCGTATACCAATCAATAATTAGCATTGGGTCAACTACCGTATACCAATCGACAATTAGCCATGGGTCACCTATTATTCCGTAGGTCAGATTTATGATTTTGACCTTAGATCTTTGAATTACCGTATATCAATCGACAATTAGCGATGGGTCACCTATTATTCCGTAGGTCAGATTTATGATTTTGACCTTAGATCTTTGAATTACCGTATACCAATCAATAATTAGCATTGGGTCAACTACCGTATATCAATCGATAATTAGCCATGGGTCACCTATTATTCCGTAGGTCAGATTTATGATTTTGACCTTAGATCTTTGAATTACCGTATACCAATCAATAATTAGCATTGGACCAACTACCGTATACCAATCGATAATTAGCCATGGGTCACCTATTATTCCGTAGGTCAGATTTATGATTTTGACCTTAGATCTTTGAATTACCGTATACCAATCAATAATTAGCATTGGGTCAACTACCGTATACCAATCGACAATTAGCCATGGGTCACCTATTATTCCGTAGGTCAGATTTATGATTTTGATCTTAGATCTTTGAATTACCGTATACCAATCAATAATTAGCATTGGGTCAACTACCGTATATCAATCGACAATTAGCCATGGGTCACCTATTATTCCGTAGGTCAGATTTATGATTTTGACCTTAGATCTTTGAATTACCGTATACCAATCAATAATTAGCATTGGGTCAACTACCGTATATCAATCGATAATTAGCCATGGGTCACCTATTATTCCGTAGGTCAGATTTATGATTTTGACCTTAGATCTTTGAATTACCGTATACCAATCAATAATTAGCATTGGACCAACTACCGTATACCAATCGATAATTAGCCATGGGTCACCTATTATTCCGTAGGTCAGATTTATGATTTTGACCTTAGATCTTTGAATTACCGTATACCAATCAATAATTAGCATTGGGTCAACTACCGTATACCAATCGACAATTAGCCATGGGTCACCTATTATTCCGTAGGTCAGATTTATGATTTTGACCTTAGATCTTTGAATTACCGTATACCAATCAATAATTAGCATTGGGTCAACTACCGTATATCAATCGACAATTAGCCATGGGTCACCTATTATTCCGTAGGTCAGATTTATGATTTTGACCTTAGATCTTTGAATTACCGTATACCAATCAATAATTAGCATTGGGTCAACTACCGTATACCAATCGATAATTAGCCATGGGTCACCTATTATTCCGTAGGTCAGATTTATGATTTTGACCTTAGATCTTTGAATTACCGTATGCCAATCAATAATTAGCATTGGGTCAACTACCGTATACCAGTCGACAATTAGCCATGGGTCACCTATTATTCCGTAGGTCAGATTTATGATTTTGACCTTAGATCTTTGAATTACCGTATACCAATCAATAATTAGCATTGGACCAACTACCGTATACCAATCGATAATTAGCCATGGGTCACCTATTATTCCGTAGGTCAGATTTATGATTTTGACCTTAGATCTTTGAATTACCGTATACCAATCAATAATTAGCATTGGACCAACTACCGTATACCAATCGACAATTAGCCATGGGTCACCTATTATTCCGTAGGTCAGATTTATGATTTTGACCTTAGATCTTTGAATTACCGTATACCAATCAATAATTAGCATTGGGTCAACTACCGTATACCAATCGATAATTAGCCATGGGTCACCTATTATTCCGTAGGTCAGATTTATGATTTTGACCTTAGATCTTTGAATTACCGTATACCAATCAATAATTAGCATTGGACCAACTACCGTATACCAATCGATAATTAGCCATGGGTCACCTATTATTCCGTAGGTCAGATTTATGATTTTGACCTTAGATCTTTGAATTACCGTATACCAATCAATAATTAGCATTGGGTCAACTACCGTATACCAATCGACAATTATCCATGGGTCACCTATTATTCCGTAGGTCAGATTTATGATTTTGACCTTAGATCTTTGAATTACCGTATACCAATCAATAATTAGCATTGGGTCAACTACCGTATACCAATCGACAATTAGCAATGGGTCACCTATTATTCCGTAGGTCAGATTTATGATTTTGACCTTAGATCTTTGAATTACCGTTTACCAATCAATAATTAGCTTTGGGTCAACTACCGTATACCAATCGACAATTAGCCATGGGTCACCTATTATTCCGTAGGTCAGATTTATGATTTTGACCTTAGATCTTTGAATTACCGTATACCAATCAATAATTAGCATTGGGTCAACTACCGTATACCAATCGACAATTAGCCATGGGTCACCTATTATTCCGTAGGTCAGATTTATGATTTTGACCTTAGATCTTTGAATTACCGTATACCAATCAATAATTAGCATTGGGTCAACTACCGTATATCAATCGACAATTAGCCATGGGTCACCTATTATTCCGTATGTCAGATTTATGATTTTGACCTTAGATCTTTGAATTACCGTATACCAATCAATAATTAGCATTGGGTCAACTACCGTATACCAATCGATAATTAGCCATGGGTCACCTATTATTCCGTAGGTCAGATTTATGATTTTGACCTTAGATCTTTGAATTACCGTATACCAATCAATAATTAGCATTGGACCAACTACCGTATACCAATCGACAATTAGGCATGGGTCACCTATTATTCCGTAGGTCAGATTTATGATTTTGACCTTAGATCTTTGAATTACCGTATACCAATCAATAATTAGCATTGGGTCAACTACCGTATACCAATCGACAATTAGCCATGGGTCACCTATTATTCCGTAGGTCAGATTTATGATTTTGACCTTAGATCTTTGAATTACCGTATACCAATCAATAATTAGCATTGGGTCAACTACCGTATACCAATCGACAATTAGCCATGGGTCACCTATTATTCCGTAGGTCAGATTTATGATTTTGACCTTAGATCTTTGAATTACCGTATACCAATCAATAATTAGCATTGGGTCAACTACCGTATACCAATCGACAATTAGCCATGGGTCACCTATTATTCCGTAGGTCAGATTTATGATTTTGACCTTAGATCTTTGAATTACCGTATACCAATCAATAATTAGCATTGGGTCAACTACCGTATACCAATCGACAATTAGCCATGGGTCACCTATTATTCCGTAGGTCAGATTTATGATTTTGACCTTAGATCTTTGAATTACCGTATATCAATCGATAATTAGCTTTGGGTCAACTACCGTATACCAATCGACAATTAGCCATGGGTCACCTATTATTCCGTAGGTCAGATTTATGATTTTGACCTTAGATCTTTGAATTACCGTATACCAATCAATAATTAGCATTGGGTCAACTACCGTATACCAATCGACAATTAGCCATGGGTCACCTATTATTCCGTAGGTCAGATTTATGATTTTGACCTTAGATCTTTGAATTACCGTTTACCAATCAATAATTAGCTTTGGGTCAACTACCGTATACCAATCGACAATTAGCCATGGGTCACCTATTATTCCGTAGGTCAGATTTATGATTTTGACCTTAGATCTTTGAATTACCGTATACCAATCAATAATTAGCATTGGGTCAACTACCGTATACCAATCGACAATTAGCCATGGGTCACCTATTATTCCGTAGGTCAGATTTATGATTTTGACCTTAGATCTTTGAATTACCGTATACCAATCAATAATTAGCATTGGGTCAACTACCGTATATCAATCGACAATTAGCCATGGGTCACCTATTATTCCGTAGGTCAGATTTATGATTTTGACCTTAGATCTTTGAATTACCGTATACCAATCAATAATTAGCATTGGGTCAACTACCGTATACCAATCGATAATTAGCCATGGGTCACCTATTATTCCGTAGGTCAGATTTATGATTTTGACCTTAGATCTTTGAATTACCGTATACCAATCAATAATTAGCATTGGGTCAACTACCGTATACCAATCGACAATTAGGCATGGGTCACCTATTATTCCGTAGGTCAGATTTATGATTTTGACCTTAGATCTTTGAATTACCGTATACCAATCAATAATTAGCATTGGGTCAACTACCGTATACCAATCGACAATTAGCCATGGGTCACCTATTATTCCGTAGGTCAGATTTATGATTTTGACCTTAGATCTTTGAATTACCGTATACCAATCAATAATTAGCATTGGGTCAACTACCGTATACCAATCGACAATTAGCCATGGGTCACCTATTATTCCGTAGGTCAGATTTATGATTTTGACCTTAGATCTTTGAATTACCGTATACCAATCAATAATTAGCATTGGGTCAACTACCGTATATCAATCGATAATTAGGCATGGGTCACCTATTATTCCGTAGGTCAGATTTATGATTTTGACCTTAGATCTTTGAATTACCGTATACCAATCAATAATTAGCATTGGGTCAACTACCGTATACCAATCGACAATTAGCCATGGGTCACCTATTATTCCGTAGGTCAGATTTATGATTTTGACCTTAGATCTTTGAATTACCGTATACCAATCAATAATTAGCATTGGGTCAACTACCGTATACCAATCGACAATTAGCCATGGGTCACCTATTATTCCGTAGGTCAGATTTATGATTTTGACCTTAGATCTTTGAATTACCGTATACCAATCAATAATTAGCATTGGGTCAACTACCGTATACCAATCGACAATTGGCCATGGGTCACCTATTATTCCGTAGGTCAGATTTATGATTTTGACCTTAGATCTTTGAATTACCGTATACCAATCAATAATTAGCATTGGGTCAACTACCGTATACCAATCGACAATTAGCCATGGGTCACCTATTATTCCGTAGGTCAGATTTATGATTTTGACCTTAGATCTTTGAATTACCGTATATCAATCGACAATTAGCGATGGGTCACCTATTATTCCGTAGGTCAGATTTATGATTTTGACCTTAGATCTTTGAATTACCGTATACCAATCAATAATTAGCATTGGGTCAACTACCGTATATCAATCGATAATTAGCCATGGGTCACCTATTATTCCGTAGGTCAGATTTATGATTTTGACCTTAGATCTTTGAATTACCGTATACCAATCAATAATTAGCATTGGACCAACTACCGTATACCAATCGACAATTAGGCATGGGTCACCTATTATTCCGTAGGTCAGATTTATGATTTTGACCTTAGATCTTTGAATTACCGTATACCAATCAATAATTAGCATTGGGTCAACTACCGTATACCAATCGACAATTAGCCATGGGTCACCTATTATTCCGTAGGTCAGATTTATGATTTTGACCTTAGATCTTTGAATTACCGTATACCAATCAATAATTAGCATTGGGTCAACTACCGTATACCAATCGACAATTAGCCATGGGTCACCTATTATTCCGTAGGTCAGATTTATGATTTTGACCTTAGATCTTTGAATTACCGTATACCAATCAATAATTAGCATTGGGTCAACTACCGTATACCAATCGACAATTAGCCATGGGTCACCTATTATTCCGTAGGTCAGATTTATGATTTTGACCTTAGATCTTTGAATTACCGTATACCAATCAATAATTAGCATCGGGTCAACTACCGTATACCAATCGACAATTAGCCATGGGTCACCTATTATTCCGTAGGTCAGATTTATGATTTTGACCTTAGATCTTTGAATTACCGTATATCAATCGATAATTAGCTTTGGGTCAACTACCGTATACCAATCGACAATTAGCCATGGGTCACCTATTATTCCGTAGGTCAGATTTATGATTTTGACCTTAGATCTTTGAATTACCGTATACCAATCAATAATTAGCATTGGGTCAACTACCGTATACCAATCGACAATTAGCCATGGGTCACCTATTATTCCGTAGGTCAGATTTATGATTTTGACCTTAGATCTTTGAATTACCGTTTACCAATCAATAATTAGCTTTGGGTCAACTACCGTATACCAATCGACAATTAGCCATGGGTCACCTATTATTCCGTAGGTCAGATTTATGATTTTGACCTTAGATCTTTGAATTACCGTATACCAATCAATAATTAGCATTGGGTCAACTACCGTATACCAATCGACAATTAGCCATGGGTCACCTATTATTCCGTAGGTCAGATTTATGATTTTGACCTTAGATCTTTGAATTACCGTATACCAATCAATAATTAGCATTGGGTCAACTACCGTATATCAATCGACAATTAGCCATGGGTCACCTATTATTCCGTAGGTCAGATTTATGATTTTGACCTTAGATCTTTGAATTACCGTATACCAATCAATAATTAGCATTGGGTCAACTACCGTATACCAATCGATAATTAGCCATGGGTCACCTATTATTCCGTAGGTCAGATTTATGATTTTGACCTTAGATCTTTGAATTACCGTATACCAATCAATAATTAGCATTGGGTCAACTACCGTATACCAATCGACAATTAGGCATGGGTCACCTATTATTCCGTAGGTCAGATTTATGATTTTGACCTTAGATCTTTGAATTACCGTATACCAATCAATAATTAGCATTGGGTCAACTACCGTATACCAATCGACAATTAGCCATGGGTCACCTATTATTCCGTAGGTCAGATTTATGATTTTGACCTTAGATCTTTGAATTACCGTATACCAATCAATAATTAGCATTGGGTCAACTACCGTATACCAATCGACAATTAGCCATGGGTCACCTATTATTCCGTAGGTCAGATTTATGATTTTGACCTTAGATCTTTGAATTACCGTATACCAATCAATAATTAGCATTGGGTCAACTACCGTATACCAATCGACAATTAGCCATGGGTCACCTATTATTCCGTAGGTCAGATTTATGATTTTGACCTTAGATCTTTGAATTACCGTATACCAATCAATAATTAGCATTGGGTCAACTACCGTATACCAATCGACAATTAGCCATGGGTCACCTATTATTCCGTAGGTCAGATTTATGATTTTGACCTTAGATCTTTGAATTACCGTATACCAATCAATAATTAGCATTGGGTCAACTACCGTATACCAATCGACAATTAGCCATGGGTCACCTATTATTCCGTAGGTCAGATTTATGATTTTGACCTTAGATCTTTGAATTACCGTATATCAATCGATAATTAGCCATGGGTCACCTATTATTCCGTAGGTCAGATTTATGATTTTGACCTTAGATCTTTGAATTACCGTATACCAATCAATAATTAGCATTGGGTCAACTACCGTATACCAATCGACAATTAGGCATGGGTCACCTATTATTCCGTAGGTCAGATTTATGATTTTGACCTTAGATCTTTGAATTACCGTATACCAATCAATAATTAGCATTGGGTCAACTACCGTATACCAATCGACAATTAGCCATGGGTCACCTATTATTCCGTAGGTCAGATTTATGATTTTGACCTTAGATCTTTGAATTACCGTATACCAATCAATAATTAGCATTGGGTCAACTACCGTATACCAATCGACAATTAGCCATGGGTCACCTATTATTCCGTAGGTCAGATTTATGATTTTGACCTTAGATCTTTGAATTACCGTATACCAATCAATAATTAGCATTGGGTCAACTACCGTATACCAATCGACAATTGGCCATGGGTCACCTATTATTCCGTAGGTCAGATTTATGATTTTGACCTTAGATCTTTGAATTACCGTATACCAATCAATAATTAGCATTGGGTCAACTACCGTATACCAATCGACAATTAGCCATGGGTCACCTATTATTCCGTAGGTCAGATTTATGATTTTGACCTTAGATCTTTGAATTACCGTATATCAATCGACAATTAGCGATGGGTCACCTATTATTCCGTAGGTCAGATTTATGATTTTGACCTTAGATCTTTGAATTACCGTATACCAATCAATAATTAGCATTGGCTCAACTACCGTATATCAATCGATAATTAGCCATGGGTCACCTATTATTCCGTAGGTCAGATTTATGATTTTGACCTTAGATCTTTGAATTACCGTATACCAATCAATAATTAGCATTGGACCAACTACCGTATACCAATCGATAATTAGCCATGGGTCACCTATTATTCCGTAGGTCAGATTTATGATTTTGACCTTAGATCTTTGAATTACCGTATACCAATCAATAATTAGCATTGGGTCAACTACCGTATACCAATCGACAATTAGCCATGGGTCACCTATTATTCCGTAGGTCAGATTTATGATTTTGACCTTAGATCTTTGAATTACCGTATACCAATCAATAATTAGCATTGGGTCAACTACCGTATATCAATCGACAATTAGCCATGGGTCACCTATTATTCCGTAGGTCAGATTTATGATTTTGACCTTAGATCTTTGAATTACCGTATACCAATCAATAATTAGCATTGGACCAACTACCGTATACCAATCGACAATTAGCCATGGGTCACCTATTATTCCGTAGGTCAGATTTATGATTTTGACCTTAGATCTTTGAATTACCGTATACCAATCAATAATTAGCATTGGGTCAACTACCGTATACCAATCGACAATTAGCCATGGGTCACCTATTATTCCGTAGGTCAGATTTATGATTTTGACCTTAGATCTTTGAATTACCGTATACCAATCAATAATTAGCATTGGGTCAACTACCGTATACCAATCGACAATTAGCCATGGGTCACCTATTATTCCGTAGGTCAGATTTATGATTTTGACCTTAGATCTTTGAATTACCGTATATCAATCGACAATTAGCGATGGGTCACCTATTATTCCGTAGGTCAGATTTATGATTTTGACCTTAGATCTTTGAATTACCGTATACCAATCAATAATTAGCATTGGGTCAACTACCGTATATCAATCGATAATTAGCCATGGGTCACCTATTATTCCGTAGGTCAGATTTATGATTTTGACCTTAGATCTTTGAATTACCGTATACCAATCAATAATTAGCATTGGACCAACTACCGTATACCAATCGATAATTAGCCATGGGTCACCTATTATTCCGTAGGACAGATTTATGATTTTGACCTTAGATCTTTGAATTACCGTATACCAATCAATAATTAGCATTGGGTCAACTACCGTATACCAATCGACAATTAGCCATGGGTCACCTATTATTCCGTAGGTCAGATTTATGATTTTGACCTTAGATCTTTGAATTACCGTATACCAATCAATAATTAGCATTGGGTCAACTACCGTATATCAATCGACAATTAGCCATGGGTCACCTATTATTCCGTAGGTCAGATTTATGATTTTGACCTTAGATCTTTGAATTACCGTATACCATCAATAATTAGCATTGGGTCAACTACCGTATATCAATCGACAATTAGCCATGGGTCACCTATTATTCCGTAGGTCAGATTTATGATTTTGACCTTAGATCTTTGATTACCGTATACCAATCAATAATTAGCATTGGGTCAACTACCGTATACCAATCGATAATTAGCCATGGGTCACCTATTATTCCGTAGGTCAGATTTATGATTTTGACCTTAGATCTTTGAATTACCGTATACCAATCAATAATTAGCATTGGACCAACTACCGTATACCAATCGATAATTAGCCATGGGTCACCTATTATTCCGTAGGTCAGATTTATGATTTTGACCTTAGATCTTTGAATTACCGTATACCAATCAATAATTAGCATTGGGTCAACTACCGTATACCAATCGACAATTAGGCATGGGTCACCTATTATTCCGTAGGTCAGATTTATGATTTTGACCTTAGATCTTTGAATTACCGTATACCAATCAATAATTAGCATTGGGTCAACTACCGTATACCAATCGACAATTAGCCATGGGTCACCTATTATTCCGTAGGTCAGATTTATGATTTTGACCTTAGATCTTTGAATTACCGTATACCAATCAATAATTAGCATTGGGTCAACTACCGTATACCAATCGACAATTAGCCATGGGTCACCTATTATTCCCGTAGGGTCAGATTTATGATTTTGACCTTAGATCTTTGGAATTACCGTATATCAATCGACAATTAGCGATGGGTCACCTATTATTCCGTAGGTCAGATTTATGATTTTGACCTTAGATCTTTGAATTACCGTATACCAATCAATAATTAGCATTGGGTCAACTACCGTATATCAATCGATAATTAGCCATGGGTCACCTATTATTCGTAGGTCAGATTTATGATTTTGACCTTAGATCTTTGAATTACCGTATACCAATCAATAATTAGCATTGGACCAACTACCGTATACCAATCGATAATTAGCCATGGGTCACCTATTATTCCGTAGGTCAGATTTATGATTTTGACCTTAGATCTTTGAATTACCGTATACCAATCAATAATTAGCATTGGGTCAACTACCGTATACCAATCGACAATTAGGCCATGGGTCACCTATTATTCCGTAGGTCAGATTTATGATTTTGACCTTAGATCTTTGAATTACCGTATACCAATCAATAATTAGCATTGGGTCAACTACCGTATATCAATCGACAATTAGCCATGGGTCACCTATTATTCCGTAGGTCAGATTTATGATTTTGACCTTAGATCTTTGAATTACCGTATACCAATCAATAATTAGCATTGGGTCAACTACCGTATATCAATCGATAATTAGCCATGGGTCACCTATTATTCCGTAGGTCAGATTTATGATTTTGACCTTAGATCTTTGAATTACCGTATACCAATCAATAATTAGCATTGGACCAACTACCGTATACCAATCGATAATTAGCCATGGGTCACCTATTATTCCGTAGGTCAGATTTATGATTTTGACCTTAGATCTTTGAATTACCGTATACCAATCAATAATTAGCATTGGGTCAACTACCGTATACCAATCGACAATTAGCCATGGGTCACCTATTATTCCGTAGGTCAGATTTATGATTTTGACCTTAGATCTTTGAATTACCGTATACCAATCAATAATTAGGCATTGGGTCAACTACCGTATATCAATCGACAATTAGCCATGGGTCACCTATTATTCCGTAGGTCAGATTTATGATTTTGACCTTAGATCTTTGAATTACCGTATACCAATCAATAATTAGCATTGGGTCAACTACCGTATATCAATCGACAATTAGCCATGGGTCACCTATTATTCCGTAGGTCAGATTTATGATTTTGATCTTAGATCTTTGAATTACCGTATACCAATCAATAATTAGCATTGGGTCAACTACCGTATACCAATCGATAATTAGCCATGGGTCACCTATTATTCCGTAGGTCAGATTTATGATTTTGACCTTAGATCTTTGAATTACCGTATACCAATCAATAATTAGCATTGGACCAACTACCGTATACCAATCGATAATTAGCCATGGGTCACCTATTATTCCGAAGGTCAGATTTATGATTTTGACCTTAGATCTTTGAATTACCGTATACCAATCAATAATTAGCATTGGGTCAACTACCGTATACCAATCGACAATTAGGCATGGGTCACCTATTATTCCGTAGGTCAGATTTATGATTTTGACCTTAGATCTTTGAATTACCGTATACCAATCAATAATTAGCATTGGGTCAACTACCGTATACAATCGACAATTAGCCATGGGTCACCTATTATTCCGTAGGTCAGATTTATGATTTTGACCTTAGATCTTTGAATTACCGTATACCAATCAATAATTAGCATTGGGTCAACTACCGTATACCAATCGACAATTAGCCATGGGTCACCTATTATTCCGTAGGTCAGTTTTATGATTTTGACCTTAGATCTTTGAATTACCGTATACCAATCAATAATTAGCATTGGGTCAACTACCGTATACCAATCGACAATTAGCCATGGGTCACCTATTATTCCGTAGGTCAGATTTATGATTTTGACCTTAGATCTTTGAATTACCGTATACCAATCAATAATTAGCATTGGGTCAACTACCGTATACCAATCGACAATTAGCCATGGGTCACCTATTATTCCGTAGGTCAGATTTATGATTTTGACCTTAGATCTTTGAATTACCGTATATCAATCGACAATTAGCGATGGGTCACCTATTATTCCGTAGGTCAGATTTATGATTTTGACCTTAGATCTTTGAATTACCGTATACCAATCAATAATTAGCATTGGGTCAACTACCGTATATCAATCGATAATTAGCCATGGGTCACCTATTATTCCGTAGGTCAGATTTATGATTTTGACCTTAGATCTTTGAATTACCGTATACCAATCAATAATTAGCATTGGACCAACTACCGTATACCAATCGATAATTAGCCATGGGTCACCTATTATTCCGTAGGTCAGATTTATGATTTTGACCTTAGATCTTTTGAATTACCGTATACCAATCAATAATTAGCATTGGGTCAACTACCGTATACCAATCGACAATTAGCCATGGGTCACCTATTATTCCGTAGGTCAGATTTATGATTTTGACCTTAGATCTTTGAATTACCGTATACCAATCAATAATTAGCATTGGGTCAACTACCGTATATCAATCGACAATTAGCCATGGGTCACCTATTATTCCGTAGGTCAGATTTATGATTTTGACCTTAGATCTTTGAATTTACCGTATACCAATCAATAATTAGCATTGGGTCAACTACCGTATACCAATCGATAATTAGCCATGGGTCACCTATTATTCCGTAGGTCAGATTTATGATTTTGACCTTAGATCTTTGAATTACCGTATACCAATCAATAATTAGCATTGGACCAACTACCGTATACCAATCGATAATTAGCCATGGGTCACCTATTATTCCGTAGGTCAGATTTATGATTTTGTCCTTAGTCTTTGAATTACCGTATGCCAATCAATAATTAGCATTGGGTCAACTACCGTATACCAATCGACAATTAGGCATGGGTCACCTATTATTCCGAAGGTCAGATTTATGATTTTGACCTTAGATCTTTGAATTACCGTATACCAATCAATAATTAGCATTGGGTCAACTACCGTATACCAATCGACAATTAGGCATGGGTCACCTATTATTCCGTAGGTCAGATTTATGATTTTGACCTTAGATCTTTGAATTACCGTATACCAATCAATAATTAGCATTGGGTCAACTACCGTATACCAATCGACAATTAGCCATGGGTCACCTATTATTCCGTAGGTCAGATTTATGATTTTGACCTTAGATCTTTGAATTACCGTATACCAATCAATAATTAGCATTGGGTCAACTACCGTATACCAATCGACAATTAGCCATGGGTCACCTATTATTCCGTAGGTCAGTTTTATGATTTTGACCTTAGATCTTTGAATTACCGTATACCAATCAATAATTAGCATTGGGTCAACTACCGTATACCAATCGACAATTAGCCATGGGTCACCTATTATTCCGTAGGTCAGATTTATGATTTTGACCTTAGATCTTTGAATTACCGTATACCAATCAATAATTAGCATTGGGTCAACTACCGTATACCAATCGACAATTAGCCATGGGTCACCTATTATTCCGTAGGTCAGATTTATGATTTTGACCTTAGATCTTTGAATTACCGTATATCAATCGACAATTAGCGATGGGTCACCTATTATTCCGTAGGTCAGATTTATGATTTTGACCTTAGATCTTTGAATTACCGTATACCAATCAATAATTAGCATTGGGTCAACTACCGTATATCAATCGATAATTAGCCATGGGTCACCTATTATTCCGTAGGTCAGATTTATGATTTTGACCTTAGATCTTTGAATTACCGTATACCAATCAATAATTAGCATTGGACCAACTACCGTATACCAATCGATAATTAGCCATGGGTCACCTATTATTCCGTAGGTCAGATTTATGATTTTGACCTTAGATCTTTGAATTACCGTATACCAATCAATAATTAGCATTGGGTCAACTACCGTATACCAATCGACAATTAGCCATGGGTCACCTATTATTCCGTAGGTCAGATTTATGATTTTGACCTTAGATCTTTGAATTACCGTATACCAATCAATAATTAGCATTGGGTCAACTACCGTATATCAATCGACAATTAGCCATGGGTCACCTATTATTCCGTAGGTCAGATTTATGATTTGACCTAGATCTTTGAATTACCGTATACCAATCAATAATTAGCATTGGGTCAACTACCGTATACCAATCGATAATTAGCCATGGGTCACCTATTATTCCGTAGGTCAGATTATGATTTTGACCTTAGATCTTTGAATTACCGTATACCAATCAATAATTAGCATTGACCAACTACCGTATACCAATCGATAATTAGCCATGGGTCACCTATTATTCCGTAGGTCAGATTATGATTTTGACCTTAGATCTTTGAATTACCGTATGCCAATCAATAATTAGCATTGGTCAACTACCGTATACCAGTCGACAATT